>OW026522.1:13254298-13589298 GCA_932274085.1 Protocalliphora azurea
CGAAATCCTTAATTGAAGTAATATAAAATCAAAATTAAAGCCTTAAATTTAAGTGAACTAAAACCTCCGATGGAGACCCTAAACTAAGTTAATATAAACGTGATTAAAGAAACATACACGAAATTTCAAAGGAAAATACAATTAAATTCAATTAATTTGAGTCTATTTTATCTATTTTTTTACTTTTTTATTAATTAATTAATTAATTTATTTATTTACTTTTTTATTTATTTAAATTTTTTTATTTAAATTATTTTATTTATTTACTAATTTATTTATTTATTTACTTTTTTATTAATTAATTAATTAATTGATTAATTAATTTATTTACTTTTTTATGTATTTAAATTTATTTATTTAAATTATTTTATCTATTTATTAATTTATTTATTTATTTACTTTTTTATTAATTAATTACTTAATTAATTAATTAATTAATTGATTAATTAATTAATTTACTTTTTTATTAATTAATTAATCAATTAATTGATTTACTTACTTTTTTATTTATTTAAATTATTTTATTTATTTATTCGTTTATTTATTTAATTTTTTACTTAAATTTATTAATTTATTTATTTATTTTTTTTTTTATTTATTCATTTAATTATTTATTTAATTGATTTACTTTTTTATTTATTTATGTGTTTATTTATTTATTCAATTATTTATTCATTTATTTAGTTATTTATTTACTTATTTATCTAATTTATTTATTTTTTTGTTCATGTATTTATTTACTTTTTTACTTATTTATCTCTTTATATATATATATATATATATATATATATGTATATTATTTACTTGATTTATTTATTTTTTATTTATTTATTTTTTATTTATTTATTTTTTATTTATTTTTTTTTATTTATTTATTTATTAATTTATATATTATTTATTTTTACTTGATTTATTTATTTTTTATTTATTTTTTTTTTTTATTTATTTATTAATTTATTTTGTTGTTCATTTATTTATTTGTTTTAATTATTTTCTTCTAAACAATTAAGAATGTGTTAAAAATTATATTTAACTAGAGTTTATTTAAACTTGATTGAACTAAGTTCAAGTTAAAAAGTTCAAGTTGGAGTTTAAAAGATGTATGTGCTACAATCATTTATTTATATCTAATCAAGACTAATTATAAAAATTTATAATAAGTTTAACTACGCAAAAATTCAAGTTAACTAAAGTTCACTTAAACCTGCTTAAGCTGTGTTAAATAAAAATATTCCAAAATTTTATAAAATAAAATAAAGTAAATTTTTAGTTAAATTGATCAAACTATGTTTAGAATAGATTTAAAGAATTTATATTATCAAAGTCGATTACACAAATTTAAAACAAAGATAAAATATATGACGAAATCAATTTAACCAGAGGTTAATTAATTTAGCTTAAGTTGAGTTTAAGTGAAAATAAATTACCTAAAAACACAATGAGTAAATTTGAAGTTACTTTTAAAGCATTTAATTTAAATAGAATTTAAATAGTTAAATTTGGTTTGAAAAAAAGTTTAAGAGGTTTTTTAATAATAAATAATGAACATTTAATAAAAATCTAATATAAAATAGAAAAAGAAATTGCCTTGTGGTAAAAAATCTAGTTAAGTGGAGTTTAGTTAAACCTGCTTAAGCTAAGTTTAAGTCAAAACTATATTTTTTTTTTCTAAAAACAAGCTCTATAAGAGCAAGTTAAACCTATTTTTAGTTATAAATTAAACTGAGTTTAGTAGAAAACAAGATAGAGTTAAAGGAGAGTAAGAGGAAAAATCCACGAAATTTTATGAAAATTTAACATAAACATTTAAAATAAGCTGGTTTATATAAAAAAAATATAGTTAACTAGAGATTAGTTAAACTTGCTTAAATTTAGTTTAAGTGGAAACAATATCATTTGTTAGTAAAACAAATATTTAAAAGTAAATTTAACATATTTTTAGCTATTATATTTCGATTTTAATATAGTTAGATTAAGATTAAAAAGAAACGAATAAAGTTTAGGGTTTGAATGGGCGGAAAACATATTTTTTTTTTTTTTTTGTTAACAAATTGGAATATTTTAAAAATTATAGTTAACAGGAATTTAGTTAAACTTGCTTAAACAAAGTTTAAATAAAAATAGTAACATTTTTTATGAGATTAATTGTTTTAAAGCAAAACAATATTTTTTTTTTTTTTTTTTTTTTTGAGATATTTTCTTCATTGAAATATTTTTTAAATTTTGTATAAAAAATCATAAATTACAAAAAGCAATAATAAATTTAAAAGAAATCTATCTTTTAAATATTTCAAATTGTTATTCAATTTTGCTTTGAAATAAACCCTTTGATCTATTCTTTTTTTTTTTTTTTTTTTTTTTTTTTTTTGTTTAAAAATCGTGTTCTTAATTATATTTTTTGTTCGTCTACTTTTGTTTTAAAGTATAAATATTTTTTAATATATATATATATATATATATATATATATATATATATATATATATATATATATATATATATATATATATATATATATTGTCTACTAGAAACATTTGTCTAAGAGGTTTTGGCCACTTGTTTCATTTTCTAAAAAACTAATAAAGATTTTAATATTAAATAGAAATAAAAATAATTTATACAAGTTTAATGGGATTCCAAGGAAAGTAGTGGCTGCAATAAAATCTGAAAAATTGATTTTTGAGAATTATACGTGGGTAAAGTTGGAAGTTGTAGATAAAAAATCTAAATTCCTGTCAAAAAAGAGAACATTTTTGTCTTTCTCTTTTAACAAATATTTGTTTTAATTTTGGTTTACAAGGAATAATTCTTGGAATCTTTTTTATTTCAGGTTTAGTGTTTTTTTTTTATTTTTTTAATTTGTACTTGTTTTCTCTACTACATATCAATAGGTTTTATTTTATATGTAGTCTATCGTATTTTATGATCTCTCTACAAACTAGTAATAATCATATTGTCGATGATTATTTGATATGATTTGATCCTCTTGCCATTACATGTGTTTTTTTCCAGACTGCTGCTTTTTATTTTTTTCTTGTTGTAAAAGTAAATATACACAATTTTTTTTTTTTTTAATATTTGTATAACGAAAAAAAAAAATAATAAAACTCTTCCAATATAACCAACATAATATGGAAAACGAGTCTATATAGAGTCATTTTTATTTAAAAATCATAAAAAAAAAATCTATAGTTTATCAAACAAACAATCAATATCACTGTATAGTATAACAAAAAAATATCTTCGAGTGTGCATTGATTTATGTGTGTTATTTTAGGCACCACACGTTCAAGTATCTTGTAAATACAAATCCAAACTCATACAACACACAGAGATACTTGAAGCTTATGCTAAGTACAGTGTCCAACATAAAAAAAACAAGTTGTAAAATACATAACATATTAAAAACAAAACCCTTAATTTTATTTCCTTTACTGTAATTTCTATGTACCAACTATAAAATCATGAATTGCATTTGTTGGTCTTTATAATCATTCGGAGTACAGAATAATATTTATTTTTTTCATTCCTGTACTTTACTATACAGAATATACATATATATTTACGATATATTTTTTTATTTATGTTTAAACATTAAAAAAAAATTCTATATTAGAAGTAGTTCATTTGTATAGAAAAAAGTAACAACAAATAGCAGCAACAAATAAATATTATTGATATGAATTGTATAGAAACGTGTCCGAGATATCAGTTTTGGAAACGGTTGCAATTGCACATTATTATCGTCGAATAATAATAAAAACATGAAACAAATGGAAATAAAAATTATTCTAAAGAAAGAATTCCTCAATCCCTTTTAAATAACCAGAGGAAGCAAAACAATTTATGACTGGGTCAGTAAAAATAAAAAAAATCTAAAGAAATAAATAAATTTTATGGCTCTTCAAATATAATGTTTTATGAAAACTCTAAATACTTAATACAAGTGTTTTAAAATTGTAGAAAACTTTTTAAAATTTTATTAAAACAATTTCCGTTATTAAGAAGAAACTTTTGAAATCTTTAAGGAAATGAGCCATTTTTTACAAAATTTTTATCTGAAAATCTAATATTTCATTTAAAATATTTTGAAGAATATTTAAAATTTATTTGTTTTATTAATAATTTCTAAGTGTCATAAAAATTTAATTTTTATAACTTAAACTTAGATTACACGGGTTTAACTAATCTGCAGTTAAATTGTAATTTCTTAAAATTAAATCAAATTTTATTTAAACAAACTTTACATGCTCTCAAAAATATTTCTAGTTTATGAAGAAATCATTTTTAACAACTTAAACTTAAATTAGGCGGGTTTAACTAAACTATAGTTAAATTTTAATTTATTTAAATTAAATTATATTTTATTTAAACTTTTTAAAGAGTAAATACTCTTTTGTTTTATTACCGATTTCTAAATATTACAAATATCAAACTTAGTCTAAATGGCTTTAACTAAACTCTAGTTAAACTGTAATTTCTTTAAATTAAATTATACTCTTTTTAAAATATTTCTCAGGACCTTAATATTTCTTTATTTTATAAATTAACACTTTACTTTGATAAAATTAAATTTTTATTGCTTAAACTTAGATTAGCCGGATTTAACTAAACTCTAGTTAAATTTTAATTTCTATTTTAATTATATTTAATTTAAACCAAATTTACATACTCTCAAAATTCTTTTCATTTATTAAAGAAATAATTTTTAATTATTTAAACTTAAATAAGTTGGGTTTAACTAAACTCTAATTAAATTTAAATTTCTTTGAATTAAATTGTATTTTATTTAAAATATTTTTCAGGCTCTTTAAATTTGTTTCCTTTATTTATAATTTCTAAACATTACAACAATTACATTTTTGTTTCTTAAAATTAAAAAAGCGAGTTTAACTCTTCAAATTAAATTACATTTTATTTAAACTATTTTTCAGACTATTCAAATTCGTTTCTTCTATTAATAATTCCTGAACATTAAAAAATAATAGTTTTTATTGCTTAAACTTAAAAAATTAGGGTTTAACTGAACTATAGTTAATTTAATTAATTTAATAAAAACACTATATTTAAACTATTTTTCAGGCTCTGTAAATGTGTTTGTTGTATTAATGAATTCTCTTCACTGCTAAGATTAAATTTTTATTGCTTAAACTTAGATTAGACGGGTTTAACTAAACTCCAGTTAAATTGTAAATTCCATAAATTTAATTATATTTAATTTAAATCAACTTTACATGTTCTCAAAATGCTTTTCATTTATTAAAGAAATGATTTATATTTATTTAAACTTTGCTAAAGGGATTTTAAATAAAATCTATTTAAATTGTAATTTTTTCAAAATAAAATTATTTAGAAAGCACTTAAAATTTTTAATTGTTTCATTTGATAATTCCTAAACATTACAAGAAATAAATGTTTATTTCTTAAACTTCAAAAAAGTGGGTTTAACTAAACTATGGTTAATTTTTTTTTTTTTTATTTCTTTAAATTAAATTTTATTACATTCGAACTATTTTTTTAGACTTCAAATGTGTTTGTTTTATTAATAAATCCTTTACATAGTTAAAATTAAAGTTTTATTACTTAAATTTAAATAAGGCGGGTTTAACTAAACTCTAGTTAAATTGTAATTTCTTTAAATTAAATATTTTATTTCAAGAATTTTTTAGACTCCTTAAGTTTGTTTATATTTTTAATTCTTAAATTCTTAAAAAAAATAAAATAAACTTAAAAAAGCTAGTTTAACTAAACTTTGGTTAATTTTTAATATCTTTAAATTATATTATACTCGAACTATTCTGACTTCGAATGTGTTTGTTTTACTAATAAATACTTAAACTTAAGTTAGACAGAATGAACTAAACTCTAGTTAAATTGTAACTTCTTTCAATTAAATTATATTTTATTTAAAATATTTTTCAGGCTATTTAAATTTAATTCTTTTATTTAATTTAATTCTTTTATTATCATTAACATTAAAAAATTAAACTTTTGTTGTTTAATCGTCAAAGAATAAGGTTAAACTAAACTATAGGTAAATTTTTGTTACTTAAATTAAATTATAGTTCATTTAAACTGTCTCCACGCTCTACAGATTCTTTTATTTCATTAATAATTACATTATATTGTTAAAATTAAACTTGTTTTCCTTAAACCTTAATTATAGGTAGATTTAGCTAAACTTAATTTGCGATAATTTAGTTATGTACTGTAAAGAAATAATTTTTATTACTTAAACTTAGATTAGCCAGGTTTAACTAAACTTTATTTAAATTTTAAACCCTTTAAACTAAATAATAGTTTGTAAATTTTTCACTACGCACTATCTTTACATGCTTTCATTTAGTTATTTTCTTAATAAATAAAATATCATTACACAAATTAAAATTTTATTACTTAAACTTAGATTTGGCAGGTTTAACTTAACTTTACTTAAATTCCAATTTCTTTAAATTAAATTATATTTAATTTACCCCAACTTTACATTCTCTCAAATTTTATTTTTGTTTTATTAAAAAATTCTAAACATTGAAAATATCAAATGATTATTGCTTAAAACTAGTTTATGCTGGTTTGACTAAACTTTGATTAAATAATTTTTTAATATAAATAATATTTCATTAACATTCTTTCAAAATTGCTTATTTGGTCAATAATTAATTTAATTAAAACAAATTTTTCTCTGTTTAAGCAAGTTTAATTAAACTCTAGTTAACTAATATATATTTTTCAATTTGTTTTAATATTTTATTAAGGTTTTCATAAAATTTTGTTATTTTTTTATCAAAATTTTTTTTTCAGCTTAATTTAAACTTACATTTAATTAAACAATATTTGTTAGCGCTAAAATTAACTAAAAATCTACTAATTTTGCTTTAGGGTAATAAGTTTTATAAAAAATAGTGCTATGTTCACTTAAACTCTATTTAAGCTAAATTAACTTAAATCTAGTTAAGTTAATTTCTTAACATATTTTAACTTTTTGGAAATCTTTGTGATAGCTTTTCATAAAATTTTGATAAGTTTTGCTCATAATTATTTTAAACTCGTTTAAATTGCGCTTTAACTCAGATTAATTAATTGAACTAAGTTTTTATTTCTTGGATTTAAAAAAAAAAATAATTGTTTTGCTTTTTAAATATTTGATTTTATAAAAAATGTTTAATAAACTCAGTATAAACAAATTTAGCTAAACATTAGTTGGTTTTTGAATAGTTCAACTCGTTTTATATTTTTAGATAAGTTTTGATTAAATATAAATCATTATTTCTCATACATTACTTAAATTATATTTTTAGCTTTTAAACTAGGTTTAACTGAGTTTAAATGATAAGAAAATTATTTTATTTTATAAAAATCTGTTTTATTTTTACTTAAACTCGATTTAAACAAGTTTAACTTAACTCTAGTTAACTTGAATTTTTACATATTCTAACTTGTTTTAAATTTTTACATATTCTAACTTGTTTTGAATAAATATAAATGTTTATTGGTCTTATGTGTCATAAACTCTATTTTTCGCTCTTAATCTCAGTTTAACTACTTTTAACTGAGAACCAAAATTATTAAAAACACGTTTAGTTTGCCTTTAAATATTTGATTTTAACAAAAAAAATCTGTTAATAATTTTATTTAACTTTGAGCAAGTCTAACTAAGCTCCAGTTAAGTATAATTTTTTACACATTTCAACTATTATGATAGATCTTTATACATTTTCGACAATTTTTCCTCATAAACTCCTTAAACTCGACCTTTTTCTACTAAACTCAATTTATTTCATGTTACTAAAAATAGTGCTCGATTTAAAAGAATTTTCTATTATTTAGACTTAAAATCTGTTTAACCAAGTTTAACTAAACTCCAGTTAACAAAATTTTTTGTATATAATCTTACTTATTTTCAATTTTTATCGTTTCTTTAAAAAAAAAATTTACATAATTTGTTGATAAACTTCGTTTTTAACTTGTTTTGTTTGTGTTAAACTCAGTTTAATTTAGATTTGTTAAACATAATTATATAAATAATTTTGTTTTATTATTTATATATATATATACATACATATATATGTTATGTATAAAATTCTCAATCAAGTTTAGCTAAACTCTAGTTGAGTATTTTTTTTTTATTAATTTCTTTTAATTTTTTATTATTAAATTTTATTTATTTTTTAAGAATTTAGTTAATTTCTGCCTTGAACTCAACTTAATCTCACTTAAACTCGGTTTAATTCAACTTAGATGAGGAGAAGATAACTAAAATAAAATTGGTTTTGTATAGATTTTTGAAAATTAAAGTTTTTTTTTTTTTTTTGCTTAAACTCATCATAACGAAATTTAACTAATCTTCGATTAACTAGATTTTTTTACAGAATGCAACTCGTTTTAAATTCTGTGCATAGATTTGAATGATTTGTTATCATATTAGATTTTTCTAGTTCTTAAACTTAGTTTAAATGAGAATAAAATTAAATAAAAATATGTTTAATTTACTTTTAAATAATTTAAGAAATTTTATTTTAATTTTTTCAATATATTAATTTCCATTAATTTGTCATAATTCACTAAACTCAACTTAACTTCGCTTAAACTTAGTTTAAAAACAAAACAAGGTTTGGGTGGAAAGCTTAAGCCTATTTTTAATTTTATTGAAATTATTTATATTTTTCCTCAAATTATTTATATTTTTCCTTGAAAGCTCTATTTAGTCAAGTTTAACTAAACTCCAGTTTTTTTACTTTTTCTTTTTTAAACATTCGAACAATTTTCTGAATTTTTTATTTGTAAATTTGTTTTTATTTTTCAACTTCTAATGAAGTTCTTTAAAAGGTCAAAAGTCTGGTAGTTTTAAGTTTCTCATAAAAAACGGTTTATGCCTTAGATTGTATATTTTACTCATTTAAATCTGTTTTAAAGTATTTAATGAAGTGTTTTATTTTGCTTCTTAACAAATAAATATTTTTATGGTCTATAGAAGAATTTATATACTTTTTTTCCATTTACCTTTTATTTTGCGTCGGTTATGCTAGTTGTTTTCTGTTCTGCTTTTAGTTTATATGTCATGAATTTGTAATGTTTTTTTATCTACACAGAAATTTGAAAACTAATTTTCAAATATTTCTCAAAGTAATGAACAAGAAACAAAATACAACAATTTAAAAATGTACAAAAAAATACTGGAACAAAAATAAAATCAAAACAAATAAACAAAAAATAAACTAGACTGTTTGAAAAAATAAAAAATCTAAAAATTAAGCAGCAGACAGTAGGGGTATGCACTGCTTTAAGGAAAATTATTTAAATAAAAATATTATTTAAATAAAAAAATTCTTTCAATTTTAAATAATTCACAGTTTTATTAAAATGAAAAAAAAAAAACTTTAAAAAATCTCAACTTAAACAGAATACCCTTAATAGGAATCTATGTTACCCAAAACCTCTTTACCGTAGTTAAAGAACATTAAATAAAAATCATTTACATATAGATCAGCCAAAAAAAAAAAAAAAAACAGTCCGTCACCACTCACCACTTAAACTCACTTCACTAGCCTCCTACTCCCTTGATTTACATTTAGAACGTGACTTACATAATTTAAGTGATTCACTTTGGCCCTTACTGCTTAAAAAGGTGTTTCTTTTTCTTGTTTTTTAGCTTTTGAGAAAAGAATTTTGATAAATTTACATTTAAAATGTCATTTACAAAATAAAACAGAAAAAAAAAAAGAACTAAAGTTTTCGTTTTGTTGTACTGTTTTTTTGGGTAAAAGGCGTGTGCGTCTGTGGCTTTTAACGCGTGATTACTAAAATTTAAGTTTAAATGATTTTTTTTTTCTTTTTGGTAGGTACAAACAAATTTAGTTTAAAAAATTATTAGATAAAAAAGTTTGATATTTTTTAATGAAATAAACAAAATAAAAAAAAAACACAAATGAAAGTCTTAAGTCACGTTTCTTTTAATGAATTGTAAAAGTATACGTTTTTATGTTTTAGTAGGAAAAATAAAATATTTTAAATTAACAAATTAATAAATAATTTACATAATAAAAGTTTAATAAAAAATATAAAATCTTTACATAGTTTTTAAAATCAGAAAAACTTATTTAATGGTATAGTTATTTATTTACCTATTTATTAGATTATTTACTTGTTTGTATACACTGGTGCATATTCTTATAAAGGCACATCAAATTTTTTAATCAATTTGCCAAAAATGGCTATAAAAAATTAATTAAGGTGCTACAAATTAATTTTTTAAATTATTTATTGACCACTTAAAAATTAATAAAAAAAAATTTGAAATGTATATTAAATTTTTGTTCATTGTAATTTAATAGTTTAATGACATTTTTATGGCATTTTCCTAAAATACGCGTTTAAACTAAACCAATGTAACATTATTAATAATGTGCTAATGAATCATTATTTTGGCTAACTTCGAAAATTCGACTTGGCATTGAATCGACTAATTTTTGAAGAAATTCACTGTAAATTTCTTCCTGACTGGCTTAATTTTTAGTTTTAACTCCATTATTGTCATTGTGGTTTCATTCTGTGCATTTTTTGTGTAAATTTTAGGGGACATGTACCCCTACAGTTTCTCTATTGGATTCAAATCCGAACTGCAAGACGGCCAGTCCAATAGTGGTATACTGTGTTCATTAAACCACGATTTAGATTGGTTCGATACATGGATTGCAACGTTATCCTGTTGGAATATGCAATCTTCGTCCATTTTTTTAATCTATAAATGAGAGAAGATCATCTTTCAATAGTTCATTATAAATTGCCCTGCTCATTTTAGTTGGAACAAAACACTGTTTTGATTTTCCTGCAGCAAAAAAGGCTGTCCAAATCATAACACTGCCTCCACCGAAATTGCGTTTTTACATATAGAACATATTGGTGATCATTTCAGTGGAATATTCCTATAAACGCGAGAAAATTTTCGCGTCGAAGTTTGTTCGACCTCAAATCATGTCAATAACAAGAATATGAATCGAGACCGTTCAAATTGAAATTTTTTTAATCAGAAAAGATTGCTTTATTACACTTATCTGCCCAATTCATTGTGTTTGTGCGCACATTTTAAACGATCTTCCTTATGATGCTTTTTAACATTGGCTTCTATTTTGGTTTCTTCCACTTTATGTGTGCAACATGTTTGAAAGTGGCATGAATAGAGGCTTCTTCTTTTATTTTATTAATTTGCCTTTTTGTTAATTTTTGATTACCTTTCGTTGGTTTCCGCATTCCGTATTTCTGTCCTTTCTTAAGAATGCCTCCAATAACTCCTTCCCAACTGTTAATTTTTCATCCAATTTCTCTGTTAGAATAGCCTTGATCAGGAAAAAATTTAATTTCAATTTTTTTCCTGGTTTGTAAGAAAAGTTCCTTGGGACATCCTTTAGGCTGATGAAATTTCTCAATTAAAACAAAAATATTTACAGTAAACAGGGATGTTGTCATCAGAAACTTACTTTAAGTGAAACCAACAACTAATTTTTTTTCAATTCTTTTTTTTTTTGCAGTAACCTTTTAGACAAATTTTTCTCACGTTTATAGGAATATTCCACTGAAATGATCACCAATATGTTCTGATAACTAAATTAAAAAAAAAAAAAAAACAAACAAAAGCAATAAACAAATATTTCTTACATAAAAAAGTACCGTTATATTGCGAGTTATTGTAAGTAACAACAAAACATTTTGTATGTGTATTTGTTAGGTATGAGAGAGGTCGTAAAGTGCATTTCATATTCATATGTATTTCATAGCTAGAAGACGTAAAATAGGCCTCCCTATATGTTCTTAACTAATAAACCAATTTTCTTAAGATTTATCAGGTAAATAGTGTAACATCTGGAAGGAATTTTTGCTTATAATTTTTATTATTTAGGACGGGAAATAGGCAAGAGGGGTAAAAGCTCCCCCTCCCTATATCTTCTTAACTAATAAAGCGATTTTATTGAAATTAGGCAGTTAAATAGTGTTACATCTGGAAGGAACTATATTCTATCGTTATTATTATTTAGGACGGGAAATAGGGCAAGAGGGGTAAAAGCTCCCCCTCCCTATATCTTCTTAACTAATAAAGCGATTTTCTTGAAATGTGGCAGTTAAATAGTGTAACATCTGGAAGGAACTATATCGTATAGTTATTATTATTTAGGACGGGAAATAGGGCAAGAGGGGTAAAAGCTAACCCCTCCCTATATCTTCTTAACTAATAAACCGATTTTCTTGAAATGTTGCAGTTAAATAGTGTAACATCTGGAAGGAACTATATCCTATAGTTATTATTATTTAGGATGGGAAATAGGGCAAGAGGGGTAAAAGCTACCTCTATAAGCTTCATTTGTGATCACTTTATTATCTGACCAAAAATCGAATTTTGGATAAAAATTTTATAAAAATTTTTAAACCTCGATATTTCAGTAATTAAGCGTTTAATTGAGAAAATAAGCTTCATCTGTGATCATTTTTACACCTGACCAAAAATAGATTTTTGGATGAAAATTTTATAAAAATTTTTAAACCTCGATATTTCAGTAAATAAGCGTTTAATTGAGAAAATAAGCTTCATTTCTGATCACTTTTATACCTGACCAAAAATCGATTTTTGGATGAAAATTGTGTAAAAATCTTTAAACCTCGATATTTCGGTAAATAAGCATTTAATTGAGAAAATAAGCTTCATCTGTGATCACTTTTATATCTGATCAAAAATCGATTTTTGGATGAAAATTTTACAAAAATCTTTAAACCTCGATATTTCAGTAATTAAGCGTTTAATTGAGAAAATAAGCTTCATCTGTGATCATTTTTACATCTGACCAAAAATCGATTTTTGGATGGAAATTTTATAAAAATTTTTAAACCTCGATATTTCGGTAAATAAGCGTTTAATTGAGAAAATAAGCTTCATTTGTGATCATTTTTATATCTGACCAAAAATACATTTTTGGATGAAAATTTTATAAAAATTTTTAAACCTCGACATTTCAGTAAATCAGCGTTTAATTGAGAAAATAACCTTCATTATTATTATTTATTTATTTCATTTCTTTATTTATTTAATAATTATTAATTTATTTATTTGTTATTTATTTCCTGTTATTATTCATTTTAATTGTAAATATATTTCCTAGTAATAAATAATTCTTAGTACATTAAAATATTTTCATTAACATATATTTCCCCTATTATCTTTCAAGGGTTAATTACATATAATACAGTTAAATGCCTTATTGCATTTATAATAATTTCCCCATTTTTTTCTTCTCAGTAGTTTAGTAGTTGCACTCAAATAAAAATAATACAAAACCACATTAATAATACAAAAAAAAAAAAAAAACTAAGGAATTAAAACTGTAACTAAATACTAAATTTATAGTTATTTGCGATAATTTTGACACATACATACGATACGATGAGATGCGCGATATGAGCGCTTAATATTGTGCCACAATAAATTCTATAACCTACAATCATACTAAACTAAAGAACAATATAAATAAAATTTGACATTTGCTTGACAGACAGCTTGCCTAAAACTGTCAACATAAAAACCAAACAAATACAATCGAGTTACATATCTCGCTCAGGTAAATAGTTTATGACATTTCATTTATAGAAAATAATAGAATAGAAAATAATAAATGAAATTAAATCTTATCTTGAAACAATTTAGTTAAATAAAAAAACGAAAAATTTATTTGTATTTCAAATAATAAATAAAAAAAAAAAGTGAAGAAATATTGAAATGGGGAAAATATTAAATATTGTATAGGTTGAGATTTATGATATATAGAGCGTTAGACTAGGATTAAGAAATATTATTAAATTATGATGGATTATTGACAAGCATTGTGCATGGAAAATAAATGAAATGGAAATGAAAGAAAAATATGTTGACACCCTATGATTTTTTTTAATAAATAACAGTTTTGTTAATGGTTTCTAAATTTTCTTTGTTTTAGAACTTAAAAAAAATACCTTTATTCAATTTTACCTAATCTGCTTTTTTAAATACGGATGTTTAGTATGTTTTAGTTTTGTGTGTGAAAAAATCTGGTGTTTCCTTTTAAATTTTTCTAATTTGTTTTTCTTTTGTTTCCTTTTTTGTATATTGTTTGAGAGCCTGGTGTTTGTGTGTGACCTTGCAAAATCATTGCCTTCAAGACCACCAAAGTCATTTTCCCAAACCTAGATTTAAACAGATTTAAAAATTGTTTTTATATCATCATTACCTTACTTTGGATTTAGTAACCATATAATAGTTTAAAGGTTTTTATTTCATTACTTTTTTTTTTTTTTTTTTTGATGTAATAATCACATAATAGCTTAAAGGTTTTTTCTTTTGCGCAAAATTTAATCTAAAAAAGAAAAATGTTTTGAAAACCAAGGTCTTTTTTTTCTAAAACTAATTTTCTTTAGTCTAGTAATTTATAACAATTAAATTTAATTGTTAATACGTCTGAAAGAAAAAATTTCTTTAATTGAAGGTCTTTATGAAAATAGAGGCATGAGTTTTAAATACATATATAGTCCACAGTGAATGAATGATGAAATAAGTAAGTGAATAAGTAAATGAATGAATAAATAAATAATCAAATTAATAAATAAATAAATTTATTTATCAATTTATTTACTTATAAAAATAAATATATAAATACATCTGTAGAAATAATTTAAAAAAATGTCTACCTATTATCTTTCTAGGGTTAATAATATTGTTAAATATGAAATTTATTGAAAATTTTTTGTCGAAAGAATTTCAAGAAAATTTTTTTACAAAAACTAAATTATTTTAAAATTTTCTATTAAAGGAAAATGTACTAGAAAAAGACAGCTTATGTATGTATTTTTTTTTTTTTTTTTTTTTATCTTAATTTTTCAATAATTCCAAATTAATTGAAAATATTCTATACAAGAAAAAATTTATCGAGAATTTTTAATCAAAATAAGCTATTAAAAAATTTATTAATAAATTCAAATGAAAAGAAAACTTATTAAAAATTTCATATGAAAAGAAAATTTATTAAAATCACAAAGAAAAGTAATAATTATAAAATAAAATAATAAGAAAATTTCCTATAATAGATAATGTATAAGAAATTACCTCTGAAAATAAATTTATCGTTAGAATTTTTCTGTAGAAAAATTTTCTTTTAATAAAAATTTTCAATAAATTCTCTTTTTTATACGACATTTTAAATTATTTTCTACAAAAAGAAAATTTATCGAAAATTTTGATAAAAAGAATTTATAGATAAGTTCTTTAAAAAGAAAATTATTTGAACATTTTCTATAAAAAAAATTAATTGAAAATTTTCGATAAGGAAAAATTCATTGTAAATTATTTTATAAAAAGAAAGTTTAATGAAAATTTGTTATAAAAAAATTCTATTGAAAATTTTCTTCAAAAATAAAATTAATCGAAAACAATCCACAAAAATAATATTAAGCGAATTTAAGTTTAAAAAAATATTGAGAATTTTCTTAAAAAAAAATTTATCAAAAATATTCTTAAAAAAAATTATCAAAAATTTTCTTAAAAAAAATTTATCAAAAATTTTCTTAAAAAGAATTTTATCAAAAATTTTCTTTACAAAAAAAATAAATAAAAATTCATTGTAATTTTTTTATAAAAATAAAGCTTAAAGAAAATTTGTTATAAAAAAATTCTATTGAAAATTTTCTTCAAGAATAATCTTAATCGAAAACAATCCACAAAAATAATATTAAGCGAATTTAATTTAAAGAAAATATTGAGAATTTTCTTCAAAAAAAATTATCAAAAATTTTCTTAAAAAAATTTATCAAAAATTTTCTTAAAAAAAAATATCAAAAATTCTCTTTACAAAAAAGAAAAAATAAATAAATAAAAATTCATTGTATTTTTTTTTTATAAAAAAATAAAATTAATCGAAAACAATCCACAAAAATAATATTAAGTGAATTTAATTAAAAAAAAATATTGAGAATTTTCATAAAAAAGATTTAACAAAAATTTTCTTAAAAAAATTTGTCAAAAATTTTCTTAAAAAAAATATCAAAAATTTTCTTAAAAAAAATTTATCAAAAATTTTCTTTACAAAAAAAAATAAATAAATAAAAATTCATCGTAATTTTTTTATAAAATGAAAGCTTGAAGAAAATTTGTTTTAAAAAAATTCTATTGAAAATTTTCTTCAAAAATAAACTTAATCTAAAACAATCCACAAAAATAATATTAATCGAATTTAATTTAAAAAAAAATATTGAGAATTTTCTTAAAAAAAAATTATCAAACATTTTTTTAAAAAATTATTAAAAGATTGTCTTAAAAAAAAATTGTCAAAAATTTTCTTAAGAAAAGGAATTAATCGAGTTTTCTTTTAAAAAAAATTAATCGAAAATTTTCGATAAGGAAAAAATCATTGTATTTTTTTTTTTTTTTTTTTTTTTAAGAAAGTAATAAAAATTTGTTGTAAAAAAAAATTTATTGAAAATTTTCTTCAAATTTAACTAAAAGAAATATTGAGAATTTTCTTTAAAAAAAATTTAACAAAAAATTTCTTAAAAAAAATTATCAAAAATTTTCTTTAAAAAGTAATTAATCAAAAATTTTCTTAAAAAAGGGAATTAGTCGTAAGTTTTCTTTTAGAAAAATTAATCGAGAAATTTTCTTTAATTCGAAAGCTTATTGAAAATTTCCTTTAAATGGAAAATTTATTTAAAGTTTTCTATTTATAGTTCATTGAACCCTTAACCTATAATAACTTTAAATTACATGCCAATATTGCTAAATCACTTTATTATTTAAAAAAAAAAAAAAAATTCTTACTGTCATTTACTTCTAAAACGAGCTACTAACTAGCTAGCTAATAAAACACTAAAATAAAGTTTTTTATACCATTTTATTCTTTTTCCACAAAAAAAAATACATATTTTTGCATGTCTATCAATATTATTGACATCTTTTAGATGTTAATATCTGAACGCTGAGCACGAAAACTAAAGTAATTTTTACAAACTTTACAACAAAGCTTTGCTTTTTTGTTTTTCTTGTACCTGCTCTCCCCCTCTTTATTAGGTAATTTTAATTTTTTAAAAGGTAAGTCAACTTTTTGTGACTGCTCACCGTATGAAACCGATTTAAAGATATTTATTTATAGATTTGCACAATATAAGATTTTTATATTTAAGTTAGAAAAATTTAACAAAAATGATTTGTTTTTTTTAATTTAAATATTTTAATCTTCAATACTATGGGGCAGTGAAGCAGGTCGAGTTTAATCTAAACATTTGTGAAAGGAAATTTACTTATATTACTTTATTATTTTAATAAGGATTTTGTTGTAAATTTTTCTTTTTTACCATTACTAAAGTACTAAAATTTGTTGCTGTATTTGCTGCCAATAATATAAATATTTAGCAAATTGCATTTTTATTTAAAAACGATAATGTCTGCTTGTCATTGCTGTCATAACTTGTCAATTTATTATATAAACGAAATAAAGAGAAAAGAATGAAAACCTTAGCCAACGAGGAATTTGTATTCTTTACTTTATAAAGCTGCTATTAAATAATGATTTAAGAAAAAAAAAAACATGTATGAACATGTGTTATTTTATTTAACAAGGTATTTGTAAAGATTTCAAGATAAAACTAATGATGATTTGTCATTTTGTACACTTAGAGAAAATGCTGCATTGAAAAAAATGGTGTGTTTTATTTTAGCAAATAATTAAATAAAAAATGGCATGTTAGAAATAGCTTTAGTCCGGATAAAGTTCTTAGTTAATTAAGCTATGAGTTAGTCTTACCGCCTGTCTGTAAGAAACATTCTCACGTCTAAAATACCCACTCGCATTAAATGAAGTTCACCCAAGTTATTGATGGTTTTCATAGGCGTTTTGCTCTCTACAATAAGCCAAATCAAAAAGAATGCTATAGACAAAAATCTGCAACCATATATAAAATATTGTCATCTTATACAAGATATGATTTGCAAAATTTAAAAGAGAAAAAATCATATTAATTTTTTTATTTATTATATTTTTTATAACTTAAAATTTATTGCTTTTTAATATTCTCGTCATTACTTTTCATTTGCATTATTTGTGTCTCAATGATTTTTTTATTAAAAATTTAATTGTAATTTATGTATAAATAATAAATCAATTTTATATTCATTATACTTTGTTGTGTTTGACGAAAACTTTAATCAAGCCACAATAATAAAAATTAATAAATAATAAAAAAAAAATCGAAACTTTAACGAGAAAAATTACAAACGAATTGATGAAAAGAGTACAAATTCATCAGTACACAGAGTAAGAATGAAAAAAAAAACAAGTACTTTGTAAAACTAATCAAAGAAAAATTGAAGCTGGGGTAAAAATAAAAACAAAAGAAAATAAAAGCAAAAATCCATTAACAACAATAACAGCGAAAAAATAAAAATAAGAAAAAGTGCGTAAAAGAACACACGCAAACACACCACAAATATAATTTCCAATACACTCTCAGAGGCTTTTAAGTAAAAGAGCAAACTTGCCAGATGTTAACAAATCAAACATGCAATAAAATTCTCTATAAAAAGAAAATTCATATAAAAGGAATGTTTCCTGAATATTTTCTATAAATAAAATGTATCAAACATTTTCTTTGAATAGAAAATGTATTGAAAATTTTCTTTAAATAGTTTTATCAAAAATTTTTAAAAAAGAATATGTATCAAAAATTTCCAATAAAAACGAAATTTATCGAAAATTTCCTATAAAAAGGAAATTTATCGAAAATTTCATATAAAAAAGGAATTTATCGAAAATTTCCTATAAAAAGGAAATTTATCGAAAATTTCCTATAAAAAGGAAATTTATCGAAAATTTCCTATAAAAAGGAAATTTATCGAAAATTTCCTATAAAAAGGAAATTTATCGAAAATTTCCTATAAAAAGGACATTTATCGAAAATTTCCTATAAAAAGGACATTTATCGAAAATTTCCTATAAAAAGGAAATTTATCGAAAATTTCCTATAAAAAGGAAATTTATCGAAAATTTCCTATAAAAAGGAAATTTATCGAAAATTTCCTATAAAAAGGAAATTTATCGAAAATTTCCTATAAAAAGGAAATTTATCGAAAATTTCATATAAAAAGGAAATTTATCGAAAATTTCCTATAAAAAGGAAATTTATCGAAAAAGTCCTATTAAAAGGAAATTTATCGAAAATTTCCTATAAATTTCCTATAAATTTTCGATAAATTTATCGAAAATTTCCTATAAAAAGGAAATTTATCGAAAATTTCCTATAAAAAGGAAATTTATCGAAAATTTCATATAAAAAAGGAATTTATCGAAAATTTCCTATAAAAAGGAAATTTATCGAAAATTTCCTATAAAAAGGAAATTTATCGAAAATTTTCTATAAAAAGGAAATTTATCGAAAATTTTCTATAAAAAGGAAATTTATCGAAAATTTCCTATAAAAAGGAAATTTATCGAAAATTTCCTATAAAAAGGACATTTATCGAAAATTTCCTATAAAAAGGAAATTTATCGAAAATTTCCTATAAAAAGGAAATTTATCGAAAATTTCCTATAAAAAGGAAATTTATCGAAAATTTCCTATAAAAAGGAAATTTATCGAAAATTTCATATAAAAAGGAAATTTATCGAAAATTTCCTATAAAAAGGAAATTTATCGAAAAAGTCCTATTAAAAGGAAATTTATCGAAAATTTCCTATAAATTTCCTATAAATTTTCGATAAATTTATCGAAAATTTCCTATAAAAAGGAAATTTATCGAAAATTTCCTATAAAAAGGAAATTTATCGAAAATTTCCTATAAAAAGGAAATTTATCGAAAACTTCCTATAAAAAGGAAATTTATCGAAAACTTCCTATAAAAAGGAAATTTATCGAAAACTTCCTATAAAAAGGAAATTTATCGAAAATTTCCTATAAAAAGGAAATTTATCGAAAATTTCCTATAAAAAGGAAATTTATCGAAAATTTCCTATAAAAAGGAAATTTATCGAAAATTTCCTATAAAAAGGAAATTTATCGAAAATTTCCTATAAAAAGGAAATTTATCGAAAATTTCCTATAAAAAGGGAATTTATCGAAAATTTCCTATAAAAAGGGAATTTATCGAAAATTTCCTATAAAAAGGGAATTTATCGAAAATTTCCTATAAAAAGGGAATTTATCGAAAATTTCCTATAAAAAGGGAATTTATCGAAAATTTCCTATAAAAAGGGAATTTATCGAAAATTTCCTATAAAAAGGAAATTTATCGAAAATTTCCTATAAAAAGGAAATTTATCGAAAAAGTCCTATTAAAAGGAAATTTATCGAAAATTTCCTATAAATTTCCTATAAATTTTCGATAAATTTATCGAAAATTTCCTATAAAAAGGAAATTTATCGAAAATTTCCTATAAAAAGGAAATTTATCGAAAATTTCCTATAAAAAGGAAATTTATCGAAAACTTCCTATAAAAAGGAAATTTATCGAAAACTTCCTATAAAAAGGAAATTTATCGAAAACTTCCTATAAAAAGGAAATTTATCGAAAATTTCCTATAAAAAGGAAATTTATCGAAAATTTCCTATAAAAAGGAAATTTATCGAAAATTTCCTATAAAAAGGAAATTTATCGAAAATTTCCTATAAAAAGGAAATTTATCGAAAATTTCCTATAAAAAGGAAATTTATCAAAAATTTCCTATAAAAAGGGAATTTATCGAAAATTTCCTATAAAAAGGGAATTTATCGAAAATTTCCTATAAAAAGGGAATTTATCGAAAATTTCCTATAAAAAGGGAATTTATCGAAAATTTCCTATAAAAAGGGAATTTATCGAAAATTTCCTATAAAAAGGGAATTTATCGAAAATTTCCTATAAAAAGGAAATTTATCGAAAATTTCCTATAAAAAGGACATTTATCGAAAATTTCCTATAAAAAGGAAATTTATCGAAAATTTCCTATAAAAAGGAAATTTATCGAAAATTTCCTATAAAAAGGAAATTTATCGAAAATTTCATATAAAAAGGAAATTTATCGAAAATTTCCTATAAAAAGGAAATTTATCGAAAAAGTCCTATTAAAAGGAAATTTATCGAAAATTTCCTATAAATTTCCTATAAATTTTCGATAAATTTATCGAAAATTTCCTATAAAAAGGAAATTTATCGAAAATTTCATATAAAAAGGAAATTTATCGAAAATTTCCTATAAAAAGGAAATTTATCGAAAAAGTCCTATTAAAAGGAAATTTATCGAAAATTTCCTATAAATTTCCTATAAATTTTTGATAAATTTATCGAAAATTTCCTATAAAAAGGAAATTTATCGAAAATTTCCTATAAAAAGGAAATTTATCGAAAATTTCCTATAAAAAGGAAATTTATCGAAAACTTCCTATAAAAAGGAAATTTATCGAAAACTTCCTATAAAAAGGAAATTTATCGAAAATTTCCTATAAAAAGGAAATTTATCGAAAATTTCCTATAAAAAGGAAATTTATCGAAAATTTCCTATAAAAAGGAAATTTATCGAAAATTTCCTATAAAAAGGAAATTTATCGAAAATTTCCTATAAAAAGGAAATTTATCGAAAATTTCCTATAAAAAGGAAATTTATCGAAAATTTCCTATAAAAAGGGAATTTATCGAAAATTTCCTATAAAAAGGGAATTTATCGAAAATTTCCTATAAAAAGGGAATTTATCGAAAATTTCCTATAAAAAGGGAATTTATCGAAAATTTCCTATAAAAAGGGAATTTATCGAAAATTTCCTATAAAAAGGGAATTTATCGAAAATTTCCTATAAAAAGGGAATTTATCGAAAATTTCCTATAAAAAGGAAATTTATCGAAAATTTCCTATAAAAAGGGAATTTATCGAAAATTTCCTATAAAAAGGGAATTTATCGAAAATTTCCTATAAAAAGGAAATTTATCGAAAATTTCCTATAAAAAGGAAATTTATCGAAAATTTCCTATAAAAAGGAAATTTATCGAAAATTTCCTATAAAAAGGAAATTTATCGAAAATTTCCTATAAAAAGGAAATTTATCGAAAATTTCCTATAAAAAGGAAATTTATCGAAAATTTCCTATAAAAAGAAAATATATCGAAAATTTCCTATAAAAAGGAAATGTATCGAAAATTTCCTATAAAAAGGAAATTTATCGAAGATTTTCTATAAATAAAATGTAACGAAAAGCTTCTTTAAATAGAAAATTTATCAAAGATCTATAAAAGGAAAATTTATCTCAAATTTACTATAAAAATAAAATTTATCAAAAATCTTCTACAGAAAGAAAACTTATCAAAAACATTCAATAGAATGAAAATTTATTGAAATTTTTCTATAAAGAAAAAATTTATTGAAGGTTTTATACAAAGAGAAAATTTATTGAACATTTTCTATAAAGAGAAAACTTATCGAAAATTTTATAAAAAGAAAATTCGTAGAAAATTCTCTATAATAAAAAAAATTCATAGAAAATTTTCTTAAAAAAGAAAAATTCTAGAAAATTTTCTATATAAAAAGAAAATTTGTAGAAAGTTTTCTATATAAAAAGAAAATTTCTAGAAAATTTTCAGTAAAAAAATTCTCATTTATTAAGGAACTATTACAGTGAGAGCTCTCAAATTTCCTATCATATCGCATTGATGCAATCAAAATAGGAGGGATAGGTCCAGGGGTAGAGGTAGCCCCATATAAAGAAAATATACATTTTTTCATCTAAAGGACTATTACAGTGAAAGTAACAAATTTAATACTTTGAAATTTTACAAAAGTTCGCAGTTATTTAAGGAAGATATAATCACTTCGGTGCAGAAAAATATTTTATAAATGTAAGACAATATTAAATTTAAAAAAGGGTATGATGAATATTTATGGGCCGATTCGAAAAAACATTTATAATTGATTTGTACAAGAATAAGGCCCATAGCTTATATAGGAGCTTTAAAAAATCAAGTAACGTAACACTTCTAATACTGGATATACTTTAGACATTTTTTCAACGTAAAAATTTTTAAAAAATGTCAGATTTTTCTGTGAAAGAACGAAATTTCTAGCTTACATAAGTGGTTGAAAAACTTGCAAGACCAAATATTCCTTAGTTTATAGTTGTTGTTTTTTTCAGCATCCACGAAAACAACAACTATAAGGGAAGCTGACATTAAATAAAAAAAAAAAAAAAAATACTAATAACCAAATAGTCAATAACTCGGTTGTCTATGAACCGATTTGATTGATTCAAAAAAAATATTAGTGATCGATCTATATAAAAATCAAGTGCGTACATTTTTTAGGACTTGGAAAAAATGCGTTTTTATCGATATCTCTGTATCTAATGGTCCGACAAAGTTCATTTCTTCAGCAGAAAAATTCACAAAAAAAATTATCGATTTTTTTTTCAAAAGCGAAAATCGTAGCTTATATAAGGCCTTTAGAAAATCGAAGGCTTTATATAATATTTCCTCTATTATTGAACCGGTTTTTCCGAGTTTCAATAGGAAAGCTCTGGAAAAATTTTTTTAATTATATATATATATAAAGAAAACCCTCAAAAAACCGGGCTTTTTACACATATCTCCGCCATTTATGGACCGATCTTGCTGAATTTCAATAGAAAAATTCTCGAAAGAATTTCAGACCGTCTGATATATATTATATATGGCAGTTATATGGGGTGGGCTTCATAAACGCCATTTCCTATCGACATCATTTCTTATAAGGATCCAGATAATATAAACTTTTTTGATCTCCGACAAAAATTGTGGAAATTATAAACGGAATGACAAACTTACATATATACCCTTTATATCTGCGGTGAAGAGTATAAGAAATTATCGAAAATTTATTGAGTTTCTTGGAAACAAATCTCTTCATCTGGCTACACTTCCAATCAGCTTTGTGTGTTACGGAGAGTATGAGCAAGTGTGAGCGTAAACCGTTATTAGTTTTTAATAACGATGGGAAGAGCCAAAGAAACAAAAGCTTTAAGCAATCAAAGTCAGATCAATTAACCCTTTTTAACACCCCAAACAACAATAGCAACAAAGCAAAACATCAATAAAGTTGATGTCGGTTGAATGCAATCACACATACACTAACACTTCTATAAACATACATATAAAGAAGTTAAAGTTCCTTTTATTCCCAGCGGTAAAAATGTCAAGGCCTCCATCGTGCAGGCCTTCTAGAAGGTCTATTTACACCTTCTTTAAGATGCAGTTGCTAATGCTAACCAGCATTATATAGTAAGGCCTTCAAGAATGCCTCATCCTTGCCTTCTAAAATATCCGATAGAACTTCCGACTTCACTTCTCTTAGAAGGAGAGTAAGAAGCTGTATTTTATATATATATATATATATATATATATATATATATATATATATATATATATTTCGTTTTAAACAACAACAATTCTAAGTATAAAAAATACAGAAAGCAAGAAAGATTACAATATTTTTTGCTTTAAGAAAAAACAAAACCATTCCGAAACTGTTACAAAAACAATATCAAAATTCAAGGGAGATATTCCACAAAAAAAATATATTAATAATAATTCGCTCTCTTTGAGTAGGTTTTGTTTTTCTAGGTTAATTTTATTTTTTATTTATAGTTTTCGTTATAGGTATTTTATTAAAATCTGAATTATTTATATTATATCTGTGTACTTTTGACAAAATGAATTGATAAAAACTTAAATTTTTTTTCAGGAAAGTTAAACAATCAAAAAAATTCTATGAAAATGTAAATTTTTGGATAAATGGTCTCATCTCGACTTAAGATGTTTTGTTAAAAGTTCCGATATGTTTTTAGTACTGATTTTTTAAGTTTTAAAACTTTTGCAATAATTTAAAATAAACGAGAATGAAAATTATGGTCGGTCAAGATACGACTATATGATACCCTACACCAATGTGTACTTATATAAAATATACAAATAAAGAATAATGCATTGATACTAACATCTAGATGATTTTATGCACTTTAGGGCGATTCCTGGAGGTGGATTTATATGGGTGCTATGGTAAATTATAGACTGATTCTCACAAAATTTGGCCATATTGTTTCTACTTACTTAAAATTTATTTGTGTCGAATATTAACTTAATATAAAATAAAATTGGTACGGGATTTAAAGTGATTTTAGGAAGAGGATTTTATATGGGAGCTATTGTTGTTGACCAATCTTCATAAAATTTGGTACAAAGATTGGTATTTGTACAGAACTTCTTTGCACCGAATTTCATTAAAATATTCTTATTTTTCAGAAATTTTTGCATGTTTAAACTCTATTCCGGGGGGACATTTGTATGGGGGCTAGGTGAAATAATGGACCGATCACAACCAATTTCAATAGGCTTAAAATAGTCCCACGTGCACTCTTTAAAAATGCGAACTGTACTTTGTGCACAAGGTTTACATGGACAGACAGCTAACCATCCAGCCAGCCAGACCGACAGACGGACATCGTTAAATCGATTTAAAAGTGATTCTGAGACGATTGGTATACTTTAAGATGGGTGCTGGATGACTTTTTCTATGCGTTACAAACATCAGCACAAACGCATAATACCCCAACCACCTATGGTGGTGTAGGGTATAAAAATTTTTGCTTTGTATAAATAGAAAAATATTTTATTTAATATTGTAGAAAACCTGCTGACAGCTTTTCTTCAGAAGGTCTGTTGGTAGCACTTCTTTAGAAGGCCTGCTGGCAATTTTTATTCAAGAGATCTTTTAGAACGTCCGTATCAAGTCGCATATGTGTAAGATCTTGCTCTCAGGGAGAAGGTCTTCTAGCTATAAAAAGGCCTTCTAGAAGGGCTCTTTACACCTTATTTGTACCACTGGGTTATTATTTTATTTATTTTTTTTTTTTTTTCAATTAAAATGTATTTGTACACAAATACGTTAATTTATCCTCATACAAAAAAGAGAATATGTTTATAAAGTACAAACATATATAAAGTAACTTTGTTGTATGATTTTCTTTTTCTTGTTATTGTTGTTGCTATTTGCCAATATATTTTTCTATTTTATTTTCTTCTTTTGCATTTAACAATCAATAGCAATTGATTTTAAGGTCTACTTTTTTTTGAAATTTCCCTTGATTCTTATGCTGCAACTCAGCAACTCATCATACCCATTCAATTATATTTATTCCAACTTACAAAGGAGTAGCAAATCTAGCGAGTGTACAAATTGTAAAAAAAGGAGCTTCACCAAAATCATTCATCATTCATTTGCGATTAACAAGTTTCACTTCATTTGGGTTTTTAATTTCTTTTATTATTGGTTCTTTTTAAAAGAAATATTTGCAATAATTTTGTGAGTCATTGAATGACGGAAAACTAGAGAGGGCAGCAGTTCTTAATGTAAGAAACTGATTTAAAAACCTCAATCTTTTGCATTTTACTAAAATCAAAAATGAGGTAAAATATTGAACAAGACATCTTTATAGAGTTTGAAAAAAAGTGAAAGGGGGTGTTAAAAAAAAAAAGATAAAAATAGTCGTTCTTAAAGTAATTATTAGTTTGTCTTCTATTTGGGAATTTGAAACGAAATCTGGATAAATTTGTTAAGGCTTGGACCTTAAATTGTTTGTGCCAATACCTCTAGTGGTTCAGAGGTTATAGCATTTTTAAGAATTTCGCTTTCACAAAATTACTTGCTGCTGAATACTGCTCGCCTAGTAGAAATTCACGTTTTTCGGACATAGTGGGTGATTCAAGTAGCCTTTTTTTGACAGATCACGTGTGAGTCGTGTCATGCTGTCATGTTATTTTTCTTTAGTATTGTTTGGCATTTCATAATTGAAAGACTTACGCCTGAACAAAGTTTACAAATCGTTCAACTTTATTACGAAAATTCACGTTCTGAGAGGAATGTGTTTCGTGCACTTCGCCTAACTTATGGTCAACATAATCGGCCTACTGGGGGTACTATTCGCAACACCAACACCCATTTTGAGACCCAGCATTCATTATTGGATAATATTCGACCGTCCAGCACGCTGTGAAGAAAATATAACGGCCGTAGCTGAGAATGTACACGAAGACCGTGGAGAGTCAATTCGGCGCCGTTCGCAGCAACTCGGACTGACGTATGGAACGACTTGGCGCATTTTACGTCGAGATCTTAAGCCGCTCGACCTTCCCAAGCGACATCGCTTCGCTCTATGGGCTCTTGAAAAGTTCCAAGAAGATCCGACGTTTTCGAGGCAAATTCTGTTCAGCGATGAGGCCCATTTCTGGCTCAATGGGTATGTAAACAAACAAAATTGCAGCATTTGGGACGAAGAGCGAGCAACCTGAAGAGATTCAAGAACTGCCACTTCATCCAGAAAAAACAACGGTTTGGTGTGGTTTGAGGGCCGGTGGAATCATCGGTCCATATTTCTTTAAAAATGATGCCGTTGCGAACGTAACCGTCAATGGCGACCGTTATCGTGCCATGATAACCGACTATTTGATGCCTGAAATTGAAGCTCGTGAACTCGGCGATATTTGGTTTCAGCAAGACGGCGCCACTTTCCACACATTGCATCAATCAATGGATTTATTGAGAGAACACTTCGATGAGCACATAATTTCACGTTTTGGGCCGGTCGTTTGGCCACCAAGATCGTGTGATATCACACGGTTAGACTTTTTCCTGTGGGGATATGTAAAGTCTAAGTTTATGCGGACAAACTCGCTTCGACTCTGGACTTGGAGGAAAACATCACGCGTGTCATTCGCCAGTTATCAGTCGAAATGCTCGAACGAGTCATCGAAAATTGGACACAACGGATGGACCATCTGCCACGTAGCAACGGCCAACATTTGATAGACATAATCCCCAAAAAATAAATGCCAAAGAATGTTCTTTCAAATGATAATAAACATTCTCCATTAAATTTGAATTTTCTGTGTTTTTTTTTTTTCCTTAAAAAAGTAGGGAAAAATTTTTACGAATAAAAATTAAGAAAATTTTTTATAACTTTGTTGTTTTTAAAGATAATTGATTGAAATTTGGTATACAAAATGGATTTTCTAAGGATATAGATATTTTTTGGGGGTACATCTACTTTGAGCTAAGATATTGAACAAGAAATCCTTATAGAGTTTGAAAAAAGTGTAAGGGAGGTGCTTTAGAAAAAAAATGATAAAATGCGTCGTTTTTGAGGAAATTCTTCTTCTGGTGAACTATTTGGGAATTTTAAGCTAAATCTGACAAAATTATTAAGACTTGAACCTTAAATTGTAAAATATAAAAAGTGGAAGGATATTTATAAAATTTTAAGACATGTACTTTGAGCTAAGATATTGAACAAGAAATCCTTATAGAGTTTGAAAAAAGTGTAAGGGGGGTGCTTTAAATAATGTTAAAAAAATCATAATTTTTAAAAAAAATTGTTAATTTGAAGTTCTTCTGATGAACTTTCGGAAAGGTAATTTAATTTAAAATAGCTTAAATATTTTCTAATAAATATTATTATTTCTAAAAAAAAATAAAACATTGTGTATTTTAATCTAATTTATTTTTTTAATCTATCGAATTTTGTTAGTTTTGAAATTTTATAAAATGTTTTTAAGTTTTAATATTTTTAATTTTTTTTTTTTTTTTGACTTCTTTTATAGTTTTCATTGATCTGTTTTCTCCTCTTTTTTATTAATACCTAATGATGAGTGAGGTTTAAGTAGAAGAAAAAATTCAAATATATTTTTTTAATCTTTTTATTTCTTCACACTTGCAAATTTTAAGAAGTGTGAAAAAGAAGAAAGTTTTTTTTTTCTTTTTATTTGGCATCTTTGGCAAATATTTTAAGCAAAAACTATTAATAAGAACAGTGTTTTTTAATAAAATTTACCATTGAAGAGGAAATGTCATGTTTTTCAGCTTTTAGCTAAGAAGTAAAAAAGAAACATTATAAAGAAGGAAATACATTTACAATATCCGCTTAAAGGGAAAATAAGAAAGTAATATCTAGAAAAGAATTTCTTTTTTTATAGAATTCAAAAATGAATTTAGTGAATTAACTAAAAGCGAAACTAATTTTTATGATTTTCTATTTATATAAGAAGAATATTTAACGATTCTAAAAGTTGAGGTGAATGATTTTGGGAACTTTACTACCTATTATTCGGCCGTGCTCGTCGTTAGGGTGGTTGTAATAGGTTCCCAAATGAATAAATAACAATAAAATTTTGAATCAGTTACATCAGATTTTAAATTTGGGTAGCATATATATAAACATGAAAACAAACGGAAATAAAATAAAAAAAAAGAGGAAATAGTTGTCCCTAAAAGTTGTGTAGCTCAAGCTGTAATCTGCTACACTGGTCCTGAACCCTACCGCCATGCTGATATATATATAATTTATGTTATGTTATGGTTAAGTTAGTAAAATTTCGGAAGTTAGGAAAAAGAAGTTTTGCACTCTGTTTATGTCTCAATGTTCACTATATTTATATTTAACACTTTCCCCTCCTTCCTCCTGAACAATGCGTGGTGGTATAATGCACTATGATAAAGTGGAATAAAACAGAAATATGTGTCGAATTATCTTTCAAAGATTCCTTTGGCGTTCCACACGGAAATGCACACAAATAGTTATTATATAAAATGAGGTTGCAACTAATCACAAATAATTTGCACACGGACATTGTTTAGGCCAAAGGGAAATGTCCAAAGAACAATATCCCGTTTGAATGGCATACACAATGTAGTGTGTGTCTTATCAGGAGATATATTCCAAAGAGGTGGAGGCAGGTAAGGCTAGCCACTCGAAACCTAAAGATTTTAGACCGATCAGCCTATCGTCTTTTCTTTTGAAGACATTAGAGAGATTGAACGATCTTTATCTGAGGACGACAATTGACAACCATATCATCAGTGGGGCTGAGCACGCTTACCTAAAGGGTAAATCTGTTGAGAGTGCGCTACATGATGTGGTGAGTTACATTGAACGCGGCATACAGTATAGGGAGTATACATTGGCAGCGTTCCTTGATATAGAAGAAGCTTTTAATAACATTAAGATTGAGGCTATTAGAGAATCACTAGAATCATTATGCATTCAAAACTTCCTAATCGAATGGATTATTTTGATGCTAAATAGCCAAATAATTAATTTGAACTTGGGAAATGTATGCATAAGGAAGATAGTGACTATAGGGACACCCCAAGGAGGAGTTCTCTCGCCCTTGCTATGGCTCTTAGCCATTAATGTCATTCTAAGACAATTTGACGCAAGAGGGCGGAAAAATCGTTGCCTATGCTGATGACGTTGTTATACTGATCATAGGAAAATTTCTTTCCACGATCAGCGACGTCATGCAGTATGAACTTAACGAACTGTCCTCATGGGCCACTAGTAAGGGTTTAGGGGTCAATCCGGGGAAAACAGAGCTAGTTCTTTTCACCAGAAGGTACAGGCTTGAGCAGTTTAGGCTACCGGTACTAGGGGGAACTGAACTAAGACTGGCAAAGGAAGCAAAATATCTTGGTGTGTTTCTTGATAGTAAATTATCTTGAAAGAGGAACACTCAGGAGAGGCTTAAAAGAGGTCTCAACGCCTACTACACATGCAAGAACTCCATAGGTAAGAGTTGGGAACTCAAACCGATGGTAGTAAATTGAATTTACATCTCGGTGGTGAGGCTAATTCTGACGTATGGATGTCTGGTCTGGTGGGAGGCAATGAGAATAGGAAGTCGTAGCAATCATTTGTCTAAAGCCCAGAGATGTGCTTCGATTGGCATAACAGGTGCCGTAAGAAGCACACCTCAGACGGCACTTGACGTCATTCTGCATCTCCTACCCATTGAGGAGTTCGTGATGGGAATGGCTGCAAGAAGCCTACTTAGACTTAGTGAACTAGGACTTACAGGATCAATCAGAATAGGACATTCCAAACTTTTAAACGAGGTTAATCTCGGTGGACATGCTTCCACGAACTATATGTGCACGGAGGTCGATTTCGAGGAAAATCCTATACTGATTATCCCGAGTAGGAACCAATGGTCAGATAGGGAGAAACTATTCGTTGGAGTAAAGGTATTCACTGATGGATCCAAAATGGATACAGGCACTGGTGCAGGTGTGTATCTAGTTGAGGAAAACTTCAGGAAAACGTATAGACTCCCGGATAGTTGTAGTGTGTTCCAGGCGGAAATTCTAGGTATTCTTAGGGCCACAGAATTGATTGCAGGAAACATTGAAGTGAATACAGAGGTAACACTGTATGTAGATAGCCAGGCGGCGCTGAAGGCCTTGAAAGAACATTTTGTCAAGTCTAGGCTAGTTAGCGACTGTAAGAAGGCTCTTAGGAGATTGATGGGAAATTATCATATTAGACTCTGCTGGGTACCGGGTCATTGCGAGATAAATGGCAATGAGGTAGCTGACGAATTAGCTAGGAACGGCTCAGCTTTGAATAGGACTGCAAGTGAAAGCGGTGTGAGACCACCTCTAGGCTTTTGCTTCAGGTTAATTAGGGAGTGGAAAGAAAGTGTATCCGAAAGTAATGAATTCTTCAATATTCCAATAAATTAAATTTTTTTTCTTTTCCTTTTTTTTAATTTGAATTTTCAAATGTTTAAAGAAAGTTAAACTAGATTGATAAAAAAAAATATATATATATTTTTGAAACAAAATTTAAAACAAGCTGTTTCTATAAAATTATTTACCCTTGGACAAAAATGTTGGTTAAAATTGTCATTATCACAAATAGTTAATTTCAAAATCTGACCTGGTCTTAATCATTTTTTGGCCCTTTTAGAAATTTATTTGAAAAACTATTTACATAAAGTAAATAATTTCTTATATAGTTTTTGGTTAAGCCTTTCTTTTACAAGTGTTATTTGCCTGTCAAGGACATACACACTCTAATTATTCTTTATTTTGTTGTGTTTCCTTTCAAATTAATTTAACACTTTCCTGACAAAAATATGAAATATTTCTTTGAAATTAAGAATAAGGTTAAAATAAATATTTAACTAATTAATAGAAATTTAATTTCCTAAGAAAATTTTGTTTAAAATTGTCTCATCCTTTTTTTTTTATTTATTGGTAGTTTTGTCCTAAACAAAAACTTCTTTAATTTAATTTTTCTGTTTCCTAACAATTTTCCAGAGTTTAAGGTCATTCATTCATTTTTTTTTTTGTGATTTTTTGTATGATTTTTTTTATGGGTTTTCAATTTAAAATGAAAATTATTCCTATTTTGAATTCTCCGCCTTTCTCTCTTAGCTTAAAACGTGTGTGTTATGTTTGCTAAAATCTTCTGGGAGTTACTTTGTCAAATGAAGTTTTATTTGCTAGTTTCAAACCTTTTTTTATATTCTGTATTCTGTTTAAATTCCAATGTGGTGTAATAAATTTCAATCTATATGCACAAAGTCAAGCAGCACTCTATTCCTCTATACATTTTCAATTCAAAGCCATTTACAAAATCACTATTTCTTTGGCTAAAGAAATAAAGAAATTAAATTGGAATTGGAACTAAAATAGAGTTTATATTTCTAGTTTAGTAAATCATATGACAGAGAGGGGCAGGTAGAAGATAGCAAATAAAGAAGATGATGTTTTAATATCGTAAAGCAATAAATCTCAATTGTAACAACTAAACAAGTTAAATACGCAGTTATTCAAATGGAAATAGGGATTTAAAAATAAGAAAGAAAAAAAAAACAAAAAAGCAACAGGAGTTTTTCTTTCATAAGTTTTAAAAAGGATGTTTGATATTCTTTGAAACGAAGCCTAAAACTATGAAACTTTAAATTAAAAAAAAAATCATGTTTACAATTTGGTAAAAAAAAAATTTGAATTTTTAGGAAAAAGCTAAAATATTATTTTACAAATAGAAAGCCCAAAACATGAGCTATGAGAAAATCAAAGAAATCATAAAAAATATTTGTTACTTATTTTTAAATCCTATCGAGAATTTTGTTATTTTTGAAAATATAAAAAGAAAAATTGTCTAATAAAAAAGCTCAATTTTATAAAAAAAAAACTAAAGACTTTTAAGGAAAAGTTAAAATATTATTTTACAAATTGAAAGCCCATAACCTGAGCTATAAGAAAACCAAAAAATTTATGGAAAGATTTTTTAAATCTCTTCAAGAATTTCGTTACTTTGGAAAATATGAGTAAAAATTTTGTAAACAAAATATAAAATTTTATTTGGTAAAATATTTTAGATTTTAAAAAAAGTGTAAAATTTATGCTCATAAATTGAAAGACCATAATAGGGCATTCAGACCGACGCGAAATTATGTACTTCGTAATTTCGGCCGAAATCAAGTTGAAATTACATAATTTCCCCTACATTTTGACACTTGCGAAATTACATAATTTTGTGTAATTTCGGCGAAATTAAATTGAAATTACAATGCCCATTTTCGTGCAACTTTGTACATGGTTGGAAAAAAAAATACTTTTTTCAACTATGTACTGCATGTTTCAAATGTGAGAAGAAAAAAGAAACAATTCACAGCTGATCTTAAATTTAAACACAAAATCATAAAATTAATTATTAAAGTGATTTTGCAAAATGAAACCTATACTTTTTACATTTTTAATTGTTGCAAATTAATAATTTCTAATTTAGTAAGTAATTGTTTCTTATTTGTTTCCATTTCAAAATACTTTGTTTACCCCTATAACAATTTAAAATGGTAAACAATAAGTATTAGTTGTTCACGAAATTACATCAAATGTCATCTAGCCAATATGAACACTCTAGATTTCATTCGTAATTTCAGCATGAAAGGCTTAATATGAGCTATAAAAAATTAAAGAATTAATTAAAAGAAATTAGTACTTATTTCTTAAATCTTGGCTAGAATTATTTGGTTATTGAAATATAAGTAAAATTTTTATTAAAAAAAAAAAACACAAATAGAACTTCCCAGCAAAAAATTTTTGGTTCTGGGTAATGGCAACTACTTATTAAAGTAGTTTCTTGGTAATGAGGTGTCATTATTATTTGCATATTCTATATTAAATAAATAAGCACTCAATAGTATAATAGGACAGTAATATTGCAATAACGTGGATCAGTTGGTTAGAGAGCTGGGTTAACAACCAGTAGGTTCTTGTTTCAACCCCATTCTGATGCTGTTAGTTTTTTTTTTTTTCTTAACAAAATGCCTAAAAAAATTTTTTATCACTTAGAAAATTAAGTGCGAAATGGTGTACTGAGTAAGACGTTAGTCATTAAAAAGGAATGGCTAGTTTGAGTCCAAATTCAAATCTCACAGACGGTAAAATTTTTTTTGTTTTTTCTTTTTTATTTTTATTTTCATTTAGATACCCCTAGAGTCCAAAAATAACTACATGAATTTGTGGATAACTCGGGCAAAAAATCAGTAATTTATTTTTGTTTCCAATTATACCTGCAAGTTTACCAGGAAAGCAAAATTTTTGCTTTGCTATATATACTGAAACTGGATTCTGTTTGAAAAAGCATGCTTTGGGATTTTAGAAAATATACGCTAAAGTCAAAATTTCTATGCAAAATAAGTCAATTTCTGACGTATCTGCACTTAGCTCGATTTTAATTTTGAAATCATCTCCGTAAAGATACTTTTCAGAAAAGTATAAAACCGTAATACGTTTTACTAAGGAAAATTTCATTTTAGAGAAAAAAAAAGTGTAGACTCTTTTTGGTCCAGAAAATAAAAAAAAGCTTAATTTTTTCAATTTTCAAATTCAAAATTGTTTATTTTTAGACTGGGGAAAGATATCGTATTCAGGTTTACTTTATTCAATAGATAACACTATGCGACAGTCAAAATCGGGATGGGATGAAACCAACGGGAAATGTTATATCGGTAAAAAAGAAGTTATACGTGTCCCGGCGTTTCGCTGGGTCACGTCTAGGAATCGAGATATATCGGTTTGAAGTTAGTAACTATCATATAGGGGAAATTGTGACCTTTGGTGGTCTTTTTTTATTACATAACTCGAGAACCACCAGTCCGATTTTGCTGAAACAAATTTAAAAAAATTTGGTATTACAATTCCTTTAATCTGTTCATACAACGTTTCGCTACATAAGCAACAGTTTCGCAGTTATAAATAAATGTATGAAGAAAAAAACTATTTTTTTACCTAAAAAATTGATTTTTTTAATTTTTAATTCATAAAAAATCCAAAACGGTAAAAAAAGTGTCATGTCCTATTACTTTCACGTAAAGTCACATAACCTTTAAACAAAATGAGACATAGATCATGAAAATCGATGGACGCGTTTCGCTTTTATTCACAATTAAGTGAAGGTATGAATTTCAAAAATTTGCTCGAGATATGCTCAAAATTCCTTGGAAAAAACATTGATGACTTTTTTTTATGATTGTCAGAATTAAAAAAAAGTAATAAACAAAAGGTTATTTGATTTTTATGGTAGCGGTAACAAACTAAAAAACGGTCATAAATGTGCATGGACAATTAAAAGGAAAAAAGGGAAGTGCACTTTTTTAATTATTTTTATGTTTTTTCCGTTGGCTACCTGCATAATTTTTTTATACAAATTGCACCCACATTTATGAGTGGTCATGTTTTAGAACGTTTCGAAAAATTTAAAACGCACACGAATCAGATTTATAGCCACCCTTAAAAGATGCGCGAATTCCCCGGTAGTTTGAACCCTTCCCGATCACTGACCCCTACCATTTGTCACACAGTGTAATTTTGTTCTTTAACTATTTACATAAAAATCTAATAAAATCGGTTGGAAATGTTGGGATATATATTTATTTTAAACGCAAATAACTCGATAACTATAGGAGATAATAGGTCTCATCAAGAACTTTAATATGATATAAAAATCTTTGTAATCAAATAAGAGATAGAAACTGCGTTAGCGGTTAAAAATTTTCTATGTAAGGTTACCCTACTTTGAGCCTCCGTTCTTAATAGGCCTGTATTAAATTTTATGAAATTCTAACTAGCCGGTTAGGAGGAGTTATAGATTTATTTTCAAAAATTTTCGATACTGCACCACTGTGCACTGTTAGACACTAGCAAGTATTTATTGTATTTTCTGGACTAGTAGACTTAATAGGGTTATAACTTTATTTAGACTGCAAAATATCATAGCAATAGCTTATAGCCAATATTGTCCTGATGATAAAATCAATTTTTTAAAGCAATTCGAACAAAAAACTTCCCACACCGTTCGCGAATTCTAAAATGCTTTTGAATATTTTTTTTAATATTTTTATTTTTATGTTTATACTGTTCAAAATATTTAAATGATATAACTTAGGAGTATCGTATGGATTAAAAATACTTTATTTTATATCTTCTAGTTGTGTAATTATTGAGCATATTATTATATATTAATATAAGAGTAATTAATTAGTTAAGGGCCTATTTGGAAGCATATATGGTAACTAAACGATATTCATTTGTTTTTTTTTTTTTTTTTTTTAATAAAAAAAATTTTGAAAAAAATAAAAAGCGGCTTAAGACTTTATATATTTTGAAAGCTAACATAATAAGCTATTGGAATATTTTTTAATACATATTTTTTCGTTAACTTTGTACTTCAAACTTTGTTATTTTCCACCAAAAATAATTGTATATATTTTGAAAGCTAACATTATAGATTATATGAAAATATATAAGATTTTAAAATTGTTTAATAAATATATTTTATATCTTTACTCCAATCTTAATATTTTTTCTTATTTATTTGCTTGTCTATTTTCAGATTTATTCAATATTTTGTGTAAGTATTAATAAATTTACAAAATACATAAAAATGAAAATAAGAAATTGTTCAAATTTTAGTTATAATCCTCTAAAGTCGCTCGTTTAATTTTATATTTAATATAATTGTAAACAAAGACTACAAAGAATAGAAAGAAGGTACCTTTAGTAAAACAACAACATTTCTCTCTACTCACTTAGAAGTACTGTGTGAATTCAACACACTTGTGAGAGAGGAAAGCAACACAAATAAATAAAACTTTCCTTTAAAATTTAAGAAAAATTACACTAGCGACACATTTTTTGACTAGCATACAATATATATTTTTTTTTATTATTTTTTCACACACATTTATTAGATTTTAACTCCCTTAACACTAATATTTTACACAAACCGAAAAAGAAATATATATTTTTTATATTTTTGACATTCCTTTTTTCTATATTGAAATTTAAATTGAATGAACAGAGTTGCTACTTTTGGTATTAAAAATAAAAAAGAATTTAAAATAATTTGAAATTATTTTCTTATTCATTAACAAAAGGCCAAAAAATGTAATTATATTTATATTTGTGAATGTAATCCTCATCAAAACATGAAAATTGTGATGATTTATATTTAATAATTTTTGAATACTCTTTTGTGCAACTATGTATGCTTATGATGTGTGTTGAAAATTGTTTCAACACTAATACATATAAATAAAATTTTAATGTTATGTTTTTTTTTTAACAACAGAGTTATGTTTTTTAACAAGCCTTCCATTCTTGGTATTCTTTGATTGTAAATGTAAGTTTGTTTCCAATTCATTAACTTAAAAGCATTTAATTCTGTTCATTTTTTCATTTTTTATTTTTTTATTTTTTTATTTTTATTTAATATTTCTTGTGGCATATTTCAACTAACCCTTGATGTCATTGAACAAAAAACTATTTTTTTCTAAATTCTTTTACTGTTTTTCTCCTTTTTCATATACTCAATAGTCAGTAAAAATATGAAATTGAGCAGAAAAAGTTTTTTTTTAACAATTGCATTGTTAAACTCTGTTTAACGAAATAAAAGAAGAAGAAAAAAAATCAAACATAAAATCCCTTTGGAAAGCAAGAAAATATTTTCTAAAGTTTCACTTTTTGTTAATCGAAGGAAAATATTTTTGAAAAAAATTAAAAAAAAAGTCATCTCTAACTTCAAAATGCATCATGGAAAATGAAGTATTAGTGGCAGCAAAAACTGATTGTTTTTTTTTTTTAAGGGGGGTACTAAAATGGTTTAAGGTGGGCGGGGGGGTATAAAAAGGAAATCAAAAATCAAAATGCACTATAAACAACAAACGGAAGTAACAATAGTTTCCGTTTCTTTCTCTCCATCACTCTTACATTCACTCTAACTTTAAAAAACTATCAACAACAGTTACATTATATTTGGCTTGTGTAAGTGGTCTTGGAGTTCGTTTAGTTTTTTTTTTTTTTTTCTACGAACCCTGGGTTTATCAACAAATATGACATGAAGTTGTTGGAGTTAAGAAATAAAAAAAATATTATATTGTAGCAAAAAAAAAATCACTGAATACAATCAGTTGTTAGTTGTAATACAATTGTTGCTACTCTTTGGCTCTTTTGAAACTTACAAAATGAAGAATTTATAAAGTTGTAATGTCGAGCATATAAAATGCACTTTAGAAAGTAGAAGTTATTGAAAAAATTTTTTTTAGAAATAAACAATATTTCTTGTTCCGGATTTAAGTCTATTAAAAAATTAAACAAACAATTTTAAAATTAAATAACATTTGTAAAAATTATTAAATTCCATTGTAATTAATGTAAACTTTTAGGTTTTTAAGCATTTAACGAAAATTTTAATATTGCAAAAATATAAGGAGTTGCTAAATTTAAGAAAAAAAATGATTTCAAAAAAGATTTTCTTTATAGTTTAACAGCAGATTTAACGATTAATTTTTTTCAATTGCCCAATACATATAATTTAAAAAATTTCATTAAAACTTGTCTATTTTCAGCATAAAATATATTTATATATATTATACACTGGTGCATATTCGTATAAACGCATTTATTATTATTATTATTATTATTATTTTATTTTTATTTTTTTATTTTTTTGATATAACGTTACGTGATATAACGTTACGTGATATAACGTTACTTTTTTATGTAAGAAATATTCGTTTCTTGCTTTTGTTGTTTTTTTTTTTTTTTTTAATTTAGCAATCAGAACATATTGGTGATGATTTCAGTGGAATATTCCTATAAACGCAGTCGAGAAAAATTTCTCCAAAAAGACCTCACAAAAAAAATAATAACAATTTTAACTGGAAATACTTTTGTTTTAATTTGGAAATTTCATCAGCTTAAAAGCTTTTCGTACAGACCACGAAAAAATTCAAATTCAATTTTTTCGTGATGAAGGCTGTTCTAACAGGGAAATTAGACTCTTTTCGGAAGGAGTTATTCTTAAGAAAGGTCGGAAATATGGAATGCGGAAACCAACAAAACGTAATCAAAAATTAACAAAAAGGCAAATTAATAAAATGAAAGAAGCCATCCGCAATAAAATAAATGCTACACAAATAAAAAAATAAACTTGACCTTCCTGTCACTTCCAAACATGTTGCACACATTTTGCGAACAACAGACGGTAACATAAAATGGAAGAAACCAAAATGTAAGCCAATGTTAAAACAGCATCATAAGGAAAATTATTTAAAATTTGCGCGCAAGTACATGAAGTGGACAGATGAGTGGAATAAAGTAATTTTTTCTGATGAAAAAAATCTATTTGGATGGACCGGATTCATATTCTTGCTATTGGCATAATATGAGGTCCCATTTTTGGTAAGTTGATTAAAAAAATTGATGTGCGTTTATAGGAATATGCACCAGTGTATATGTTTTTGTAAGTACTTATTTATTTATTTATTTGTTTATTTATTCAATTATTTATTTATTTATTAATCTATATATTTATGTATTTAGATATTTATTTCTTTATTTCTTTATGTATTTTTTTATTTATTTTAAAGTATTTTTTCCTAGCTGAAAACGCTGAATTGCAATTATTTTATTTTGCTTACAGTAACTGATTACATTTTATACCTTTTTGGATTCATTTTTCTTCATTTGTAGCACCTTAATTATTTTTTAGCCCCATTTATGGTAAGTTGATTAAAAAAATTGATGTGCGTTTATAGGAATTTGCACCAGTATATATTTTTGTAAGTATTTATTTATTTATTTATTTATTTATTTGTTTATTTATTCAATTATTTATTTATCTATATATTTATGTATTTAGATATTTATTTCTTTATTTATTTATGTATTTAATTATTTATTTATTTTAAAGTATTTTTTCCTAGCTGAAAACGCTGAAATGTAATTATTTTATTTTGCTTACAATAACTGAATACATTTTATACCGTTTTGGATTCATTTTTCTTATCTGATTAATTACTAAATGTAGCTGAATTGAATAATTGCCTATTACTTTTAAAACAATTTTGAAAAGTTTTATTAAAATAAAACATTTAATAATATTTTTAAAGCGGCTTTTTCTTAGCTGAATAAATTTTAAGGCAGCTGAATTTAACAAATTTCATATTATTTTTCGAATGAAACATTTAATAGCGATTCTTAAGGGTTTTGTCAGCTATCAGCTAAATTGTAATTACTTTAATTGTTTTCAAAATTGTGCATTTTTTAATAGATAGTATTAAATGTAGCTGAATTGAACACATTTTATGTTATTTCTTAAACAAAATATTTTAAACTATTTTTGAAAAGTTTTTTCTTCGCTGAATAAGTTTTTCAGCAGCTGAATTGTAATTATTTTAAGTGTTTTCAAAATTCTATGGTTTCGAACAGATTTTATATTAATTTTTCCCTAGCTGAATATTATTATACGTAGCTGAATTGTACTAATTTCTTGTTATTTCAAAAATAAAACATTTTAAAGAGATTCTGAAGTTTTTTCTTTGCTGAATATGTTTTATAGCATCCTGAATTTTAATTATTTTAATTGGTTTCAAAATTGTACGTGTTTTTATATATCTTGAGTACATTTTGCCTAGCTGAATAAAATTTGCTGTAGCTGAATTCAACTTATTTTATGTTATTTTTAAACTAAAACATTTAGTAGTATTTTAAATGGTCTTTTACTTAGATGAATATATTTTTCAGCAGCTGAATTGTAATTATTTGAATTGTTTTCAAAATTGTTCGGTTTTTCATATATTTTGGACATATTTTCATTAGCCGAATAACATCAAATGCAGCTGAATGGAGCTATATATTTTCATGTTATTAATAAAATATATAACATTTATTTTATTAAGATTTTAGGATTTTGCTGAATGAATTGAACTGAATTGAATTTATTTCGTAATTTTTGAAAAGTTTAATAAATAACAAAGAATATATTTATTTATTTATTTATTTATTTAGTTTTCTAAATATTTCAACATAAAGAAATTTGTTTACCTTAACAAGACTTTAAACAATTTCTCCCTTATTTTCCCGTATTATCTCTTATCTAATATATAGTAAAACTGATTTTATGGAGGAAGGTTTCATAAGCAGACATTTTAAAAGAGTTTTTCTACGTTTTGAAAAATTGTAATGCAATATTAAAAGTCATCAAAATAATTAAAATTTATTACTTTATTATTTTTTTTAATTTTTTTAATATCAACTCAATCTGTTATATTTTAATACTGAAATAAATAATTTGCGTTTGTTCTTTTACTTGGCTGAAGTATTTAAATGTCTCTTTGTTTCTTGACTTAAGCCTTCCTCACAACATGTGTTTTTGATAATTTATAAAAAAATATATTAATTTTATTTTTATTTTCATAGTCATAATTTGTTGTACAGATTTTTTTTATTTTTATATTAAAGGCAAGAAGATAACCTTGTTTCCCTGAGCTTAAAGCTAACGATAACCCGTATTGATAATTGAATTCTTATAGACTTTTTTTGTTTTTTTTTATAAATAAAAAAATTCCAATATTAAAATATTCTGTTACAAAGAAACCAAAAATATTAGGGTAAAAAAAAAATAATATTTAAATTTATTACATCGTAAATTGACAGCAACATGTGAGACCAAACCAAACCAAACTTTTTTCTTTCTTTTCGACAAAAAAAAAAAAAACAAAAATGTCATACGTCTTACTTTTTTCCCGTATAAAATATATATTTGGGGGTGCCCTTTATTTTGTTCCATATAATCATTCCCCTTGTTTTGTGTGTGTTACAAATATTTTTAAAGTTTTTTTTTTTCTTTTGTCGTCCCTGGACAAGATCTATGACTTTTCTATATGAATTTTATTGGTTTATTGGTATCAGCAGAAAGGAAAATTTGCCTAAATTATCATTTATGTGTGTTTTTAGAAGAAGAGATATTAGATATTTTAAATTGATAAATATGTTGTCGACATTGTTAAATTGCCAGAGAAAAAATAATTTATCTTAATAGTCAATGAAAGGCGGAAAGCCAGACAGACGGACGGATAGACAGATATGAAGACAAGCAGGAAAATTTTTGAAAATAATTAAAAACTATAAAAAATTGTAACAAATTAAATTTAATACAATTAAAGAAAATTGTTCATGTTATAACATATATATAGATATATATACCTGTTGTAGAAAGAGCAAGAACTATGACAAACTTAAATAGAAGTGATTAAAAATTGAACTAGAATTGAATTACAATTGAAATAGAATACACCAAAATGGCAGTGGACTAGAATTGATTTAGATCCGGAGTAGAACTGAACTAGAACTAAACTAGAACTTATTAAGTAGTGAACCAGAGCTGATTTAGAATTGAACTACAATTGTACTGGAACTAAACTAGAACTGAAATTAACTAGAACTGATTTAGAACTGAACTGTAATTGAACTAGATCTATACTAGAATTGAACTTAAAGAGAAATAGAACTGATGTAAAAATGAAGTAGAACTAAACAGTAGCAGAACTAGAACTAAACTAGAACTGATTTGGGCCTGAACTAGAACTAAGCTGGAACTGAACTAAAACTGAATTAGAACTGATCCAGAATTGAGCTAAACTGGAGTAGAACTAAACTAGAACTGAACTAAAACTAAGTAGAACTAGACCAGAACTAAGCTAGAATTGAACGGAAGCTGAACTAGAACAAAACAGGAAGTCAACTGGAACTGAACTTAAACTGAACAAGAACTGAACTGGAACTTAACTAGAAGTTAATTAGAACAGAACTGGAACTAAAACAGAATTGATGTAGAACAGAACAAGGACTTAAATAGAGTTGAACTAGAGCTGAACCCGAACTAACCTAGAGCTGAAATAGCTCTAAGTTAGTTCGGGCTCAGCTCTAGTAGCAGAACTAGAACTAAACTAGAACTTATTTGGGCCTGAACTAGAAATAAGCTGGAACTGAACTAAAACCAAGTAGAACTAAACCAGAACTAAGCTAGAATTGAACGGAAACTGAACTAGAACAAAACTGGAACTCAACTGGAACTGAACTTAAACTGAACTAGAATTTAATTCGAACAGAACTGGAACTGAAACAGAATTGATGTAGAACTGAACAAGAACTGAACTGGAACTTAAATAGGATTTAATTAGAACAGAACTGGAACTGAAACAGAATTGATGTAGAACTGAACAAGAACTGAACTGGAACTTAACTAGAATTTAATTAGAACAGAACTGGGACTAAAACAGAATTGATGTAGAACAGAACAAGAACTGAAATAGAGTTGAACTAGAGCTGAACCCGAACTAACCTAGAGCTGAAATAGTTCTAGGTTAGTTCGGGTTCAGCTCTAGTAGCAGAACTAGAACTAAACTAGAATTGATTTGGGCCTGAACTAGAACTAAGCTGGAACTGAACTAGAACTGAATTAGAACTGATCCAGAATTGAGCTAAACTGGACTAGAACTAAACTAGAACTGAACTAAAACCAAGTAGAACTAGACCAGAACTAAGCTAGAATTGAACGGAAACTGAACTAGAACAAAACTGGAACTCAACTGGAACTGAACTAGAACTTAACTAGAATTTAATTAGAACAAAACTGAAACTGAAATAGAATTGATGTAGAACTGAACAAGAACTGAACTATAACTTAACTAGAATTGAATTAGAACAGAACTGGAACTAAAATTGAAACAGAGTTGAACTAGAGCTGAACCCGAACTAACCTAGAGCTGAAATAGCTAGGACTTTTTTTATTTTAAATTGTTTATTTTAAAAATCTTTAAAAAATTCACAGAGTTTTCTTAAGCCTAATCGCGCGGAACCATTCGGCTTATCTGCAAGATATATAAATATAAAAATAATATAGTAAATAATAAATAAATTTCTTCATTGCGAATTAATATAAAATGATTTAATTAATGTTTTCTGAACTAAAAGTGACTTAAAATTAGAGGTCAAAATATGGGTTCTTACAGTAGTTCTGAGAAAAATATATGCAGGCTTTTCCTATAAAAATTAACCCTTTGTTAGTCTCTAAAATTCCATTCATAATGAGTTTAGCAGCTGATTTTTATAACCATTTTATCAGGCCAAAATCCCTACGGATTAAAAGAACATTTATCAGTTACATAACTCAAATCCCTTAACACTTTCATATATTTAAATCCATTCTCTCAGTTCTCCATTATCTTTTTCAGCCATAAAGTGACAACTAAACAAATTTGTTTTTATAATCATTTTACAATTCTTTTTAAGATTTATAATGTGTTTAAAAAACATAAATACTCGTTTAATTTTAACAATCAAATATTAAATACTTTTATGACTTTTGTTTTTATACTTGAAATCGTATAAATAATAATATACAAAATGAAGAAACTAAAAACAATTAGTTACAGATTTTCTATAAATTTGATAAGTAAACAAAGCATCAGTCATTAATCATGACTTAATTTAATTGTTTACACTAAAAACTCACTCTCAAAAACAAAACTGTGTACAAAGATGATGATGATGAGGATGAGGATGTTGCTTGCAGCAAAATATATGTATGTTCACTAAAAACATACAAATATCATACATATTTGATACAAGACTCATAATTGCAGGCAACATAAATACTATAAAACCCACGCCTGTTTCCAAGCAACCTAAAAGATATTCAAGATGACAACAACGAAAACGAAAATAAATTTTAAAAATAACTCATTTAGAATTCCCCAATGTTTAAATATAATAATTCAGCAATAATAAAAAAAAAGTAACTCTAAACGTACGAGTTGCAATATGACGATAAAGAAGAAGAATGCTTCCTACAAATGACAACAATTATTGCTTAGCACTAACAAAAGACTACTCATCAACGGCAACAGCGACTGGGCAGACAACACAGTTTTTGCTAAAATAACTCATATTGTGTGTGGAATGGACCCAACAACTAAGCAGTCATATAGCAATGAGCCCAACACCAGCATCACAACCACCACCAACGTCAATGTCAACTTAAAGTGAGACTTTGGACAACAAAACGACATGATTAAGTGCAACTCTAAGCAAATATTGTGAATGATGTGAATGTGGAATCAAAAAAAAAAAAAAAATAGAAGAAAGAACTAACAATTGAACAAGAAACAGCTTGAAATATAGAAAAGAGTTTAAGACGAATTTTAAAAGCACTACTACTATGCAAAATTATTGGAAATTAATTGGAATTGAACTGGAATTTAAATGGAACTGAATTAGAACTGAAATCGAACTCAAAAAAAAAAAAAAAAGAAAACTGCACTAGAACTAAATAAGAACTAGTCTGAACTAGAACTGAAGCAGAACTGAACTAGAACTAAACTTAACTAGAACTGAACTAAAGCTGATCTGATACTAAATTAAAACTGAACTAGAACTGAACTAAAACTCAACTAGAACCTTAACTAGAGTTGAACTAGAACTGAGTTACAAATGAACTAGGACTGAACTAAAACTCAACTAGAACCTGAACTACAGCTGAACTAGAACTGAATTACAAATGAACTAGGACTGAACTAAAACTCAACTAGAACCTGAACTAGAGCTGAACTAGAACTGAGTTACAAATGAACTAGGACTGAACTGAACTAGAACTGAATTAGACCGAAACTAGGACTAAACTGAATTAGAACTAAACTAGAAATGATCTAATACTAAACTAAAACTGAACTAGAACTGAACTAAAAATCAACTAGAACCTAAACTAGAGCTAAATTAGAAATGAACTATGACTGAACTAGAACTGAAGTAGAACTGAAGTAGAACTAAACTAGATCTGAACTAGAACTAAACTAGAACTGAACTAAAGCTTAACTAAAACTGAATTACAAATGAACTAGGACTGAACTGAACTAGATCTGAAGTAGAACTAAACTAGAAACTAAACTGAACTAGAACTAATCTGATACTAAACTAAAACTGAACCAGAACTGAACTAAAATTCAACTAGAACCTGAACTAGAACTTAATTACAAATAAACTAGACTGAAGTAGAACTAAACTAGAACTGAACTAGAACTAAACTAGAACTGATCTGATACTAAACTAAAACTGAACTAAAACTGAATTACAAATGAACTGGAATTTAAATGAAACTGAATTAGAACTGAAATCGAACTCAAAAAAAAACTGAACTAGAACTAAATAAGAACTTAATGAGAACTAGTCTGAAAATTAACTATATCTGAACTAGAATTGAACTAGAACTGAAGCAGAACTGAACTAGAACTGAATTACAAATTAACTAGGACTGAACTGATCTAGAACTGAGGTAGAACTAAACTAGAACTAAACTTAACTAGAACTGAACTAAAGCTGATCTGATACTAAATTAAAACTGAACTAGAACTGAACTAAAACTCAACTAGAACCTTAACTAGAGCTGAACTAGAACTGAGTTACAAATGAACTAGGACTGAACTAAAACTGAACAACCACTGATCTGATACTAAGCTAAAACTGAATTAGAACTGAACTAAAACTCAACTAGAACTAGAGCTGAACTATAACTTAGCTAGAACTTAAACTGAGATATAACTGATTTGGATCTGAAAAATTACTGAAATATAACTGAATTAGAGTTGAACTAGAGCTGAACTAAAATTAAACTCGTATTAAACTGAACTAGAATTGAGTTAGAGTTGGAATAAAACTGACTGGAATTGAACTAGAACTAAACTAAACTAGGACTCAACTCTATTCAAAATTAAAGCGCTTAGTATTCTCTGAGAAATTTCAGATCTAACTTCTTGGACAGATCGTTTTCTAAAAGTAATTTTAGACTCAAAATTGTGTAAAATTAGATTGGAAATATGTTACCAATTATACAATTAATCGTGAACAACTCCTCTCCCAACTAAAGTAACTTCAAAACCAAAATAAACAACATCATCAAAAATACAGAAATAATAATAAAAAAAAAAAAAACTTAAATGGTCATATGCTGTTGTCGTCATTAAACAACCAAACCGTAAGTCGTGATGTTTAATTTTTTTTTTTATCTTAAGTTTTTCGCTCCAGCAGTCATATGATCTTTAAGTTTTGTTAAAAACATGAAACTGCACAAAACTACAAAAAACGAACGTATTTATAAATACAAAACAGCAAAATATTGTATATTTTTTTGTTAAATGCCACAAAACAATTCGCTGATGTTGTTCGTTACTGGAGGGTTTTTTTTTTTTTTTTTGTCTTGTTGGTAAATGACTTGGTGTTATACTGGACAAAAAGCTTATAAAATGGTTAGCAAAAGGAAGTGAAACATGAACGAGGAGGGAAGACATGATTAAGTTGAAGCTGAAGAAAAAATGTTGGTGGTAAAGGCAAGGAAGAGAAGTTAGCGGATAGGAAGACGAACAGACCACAACAATAGCAATAAATAGTCACAATAAGAACAACAACAAGAAAAAATATGGAAAATGCCAAGATCAGTAAAACTAACAAGAGGTGTTACCCCATGTCGTTAGGGATTCTTGTTTAAATGAAAATTATTTAACAGTGGGACAAATGGGAAAAAAACTATTTAAAAAAAAATAGGAAATAATTTAAGAAGAATCTTCTTAATCAATATATTAGGAAGCAAATAGTTTAAAATCTTTTGCTAAGAAATGAGTCGAAGGATCAAGAACAAGACTTGCTAGAAATATGCCATTTGGCAAGCGGTAGTGGTTAATTGATTCTAAGGGTCATAACAAGGACAAAAAGAAAAGACAAAAGGAAGTAGTTTTGTTGTAAGAATTTATAAATTCAAACAACTTTTGTGTACATTGAAATTCTTTCTTCATCTTTAAATTTTTTGCATAGAGTTATAAAATTGTCATCATTTTATGTCTGTCTTTACCCACTGTTAATTGTTTTGTTTATAATTTTCAATGGTTTTGTACACCACAAATATGAATCTCTCACCTTTGGAAACCTCAGGGTTTAAATACAATTATTGGTTATAATTGAAATCCTCAGGTGTAAAGGAATGAAATCAGTAATGAAATAAATAAATAAATTAATAAATAAATTAATAAATAAATAAACAAATAAATAAATAAATGATTAAATAAACAAATGAATAAATAAATAAACAAATAAATAAATAAGTAAATAATATTAATAATAATTGAATACAATTAGGTAGTTTTGTCTAATTGTATGTAACTTCTCCTTATAGATGATGATGATGAGGGGGTTGTTGCAGAAGAAAAGGGGTTTATCAATCTATAATGGAGAAGGAATTATAATTACTCTTTTGGATAAGAGTAATTACAATTTAGGGGGTTTTTGGGAATAAAGAAAATAGTGGGTTTCAATTAGTGGTGTAGCTGGTTCTAGTTACAACAATGTCTCACCTTTTCTTTCAGGGAAATCCAGGATTGAGGTAAATCTTCTTTTATGGCCTGATTCAGTACGACAATCAACTTGTTTGAAAACAAAATTTGTATGAAAATTACTCATTTTTTCAAATGTTTTTTGAGTAGTTTTCATACAAATTTTATTTTCAAACAATTTGATTGTCATACTGAATCAGGCCCTTATTTTCGGTTAAACTTCAGTACTTTATTTCATAAGATTTCTTAGATTTAGGTCTTATATTAAGGTAAGTATGATGAATGATTATTGTTTAATAAATATTATTTACGTTAATCGTGACGGCTCGATGGTAAGATGATAAAATTCTGAAATGTTAAGACAGCAAGTTGGTAGGATGCCAAATTAAAGATGGTAAATGGTTAAGTTTAAGATGATAAGATGGTAAGTTTAAGCTGATGAGATGGTAAGTGGTTAAGTGCACGACCGCCAGATGATAAGTGACTTTTACAATTTGAAGGCCAATCGTTATTCCTTTGGGTTTTCATCAACCCATCGGCCTTTTAGCGAAACCGATAACATTACTTTTCTTTGGAGAAAATTAATTTGTGGCATTACCAGATTATTTGGTTCTCAGTAGCATACACTGAGAACAATTATCTTATATTAATATTTTTAAATTAATATAAAAATTATAATTTAATTATAATTTAAGTGTCCAACTTGATTGGACAATAATATAATAATAATAATAATTTAATCACTTATTTTTTTTATTTTTTATTTTTTTTTTTTTTTTTTTTTTTTCAAAATTTTAAACTTCATTTAAAGCGTTTTTAAGTTTTATTATTAATTTTTCCCCCATTTTTCTTGCTTAAAATTAAAATGTGAAAAATATTTTAAATCTTTTTAATTCTATAGATTCCATTACTTTTCCTTTCTGGCGTATTGAGAAAAACGATCTATGTACTCATTCGTCACTTGATGGGTGGTTTCCATATAATTGCATTTTTTTTTTTTTTATTTTTTAGTGTCTGGTTTTTGGTTTTGTTTTTCTTCAGATTACAAGTTACTCTGCGCCACTTCTACTCCTTAAGTAAATATTTTATGGGCAAAAGTAAAAAAAAAAAAAAAACATGCATAAATACATTTCGTTTAATATTTAGTTTGTTTTATGAGACATATCAAGTTACTTTTTAACTAAAAAGAAAAAAACTAAAAAAAAAAGATTTAAGGAATTTGTAAATTGCTAAATAACACGAAACACTTAATTCATATAAGCAAAGAATTCATGAATTTTAAAATAACTTTTAGAAAATTAATCAATTCAAAAAATAAATTTTTAAAATTATTTCACATAAATTAAATTAATTATTTTATTATACAATTAAATACTAAACTCCTTTATTTTTAAACAGCAATTTCCTTAGCCTTAAGTCTTTGTAATTTTAAGCATAAATAAACTTATTACCCCCATCATGTTAAACTTGACATTTAAAATCCACTAAAAATACATTTTATTTCTCTTGACAACATTCTCAAACACAATTTTTCAATCTCCATCTTAATACCACAAAGATTTGTAAGTGCATTTTTTTTTTTTTTTTATTTATTTATTCAAAACTAAATTAAGAAACTAAAAGAATTTGTTTAAATTTGTGTTATAAAAAAAAGCAAAAAAAAAAAAAAACTAAAGAAGCCTAGAAAATAACAATTTAGAACATAATGTACAACTAACAAATCCTGTACAGATCCTATGACAATGTCACATAAATCTGACAACTACGCAAATAATGTCATTTTGACAGTTTTAGAAAAAAAAATAAAATAAACAGCAACAACTATGTTTAACGTAAAACAAATTTTTCATGGCAAACATATAAATTAAATCTTACAAAACGAAAGAGTACTATAAGGAAAGCCAGAGATGGAGAAAGAGAGGTGGTGAACAGATTGTCATAGGAGAATTTATCATAAAAATGAGTATAATAAAGATTTCGTTAAGATTTGATTGCACTAATATGGAAAAAATGCAATCGAGGTGACCAAAGGCAAGCAAGATTTTAAATCATATTTCTATGAAAAATTATAGACAATAGGGTTTCAGTAAAATATTTCATAACTTTAGATTTTATTTCTTTATTTGTAAGCTTAAACTAAAAATTTTCCGGCTTAATCTTAGTTTAACTAAGTTTATAATAATCTCAGTTAACTAAAATTTATGTATTTAATTTGTATTTTGATACATCTTATCTAAACTGTGGCTGTTTTTAGCTAAACTTCCTTTAACCGAGTTTAAGTAAACTCAGTTTAAGTTGGCTTTTTAGATTCTTCGAAAATTTATTGGAATTTGTTAAAGGTATCATTAGATTTTTTTGCTTAAACTCAAGATTTCTACATGGATTAAACTAAGTTTATGTAATATTAAATAGATTTTTAATTTAAACTTTTTTAATTTAAACTTTTTTACAGAGTTTTGTAGTTTACTAAATTTAAATAATTTCTCAAAATATTTTAGAAATAAAATTTAATTTTAAATTTCCAAACGAAATTTAAATTTAGACAAACTAGACTTTAGCGATATTAAACTAAGTTTATGTAATCTTTATTAAAATTATTTTTATAAATAAAAAAAAAAATATTTTATATTATTCTTATTAATAATTTTTTTTTAACTTTTCCTTATTTTTCTTAAACTAAGTTTAAAAGAGTTTACTTAAAATGCAGTTATGTAGGTTTTATTGGATTTCTTTAAAAATTGTGCACTTTTCTGAAGATTTTCTGTGTTTTTAAATTTTTTTTTCTTCAAGACTGTTATGAAATTTAAAGTTTAATCGCAGTTTTGCTGTTTAAACTGAATTTAACTAAAGTCATGTTTCGTAAAACAAATTTATTTCAATATTTTGCGTTTGTAATGTTTATAAACTTATTTAAACTTTGCTTTATTTTAGCTAAACTTAACTTAATCAAGTTTAAATAATCTCCAGTTAACTAAATTTATTATTTTTTATTGAATTTTATAATATAACTTGTAACAGTTAAGCTATTTTAAAGCATTTCTTTAAGATTACAACTTACTTTTTATTATTGATCTCTTGTATTTTCATTTAAACTTAGTTTAATTAAAATTTAGTTCGTTAAAAAAATATTTTTAATATTTTTTGTTTGCATTTGTTTTAAAACTCATCCGAGTTAAGTAAATCTCAGTTAACTTCATTTATTTTGAATTATGATTTCATTTGACGGTTATAAGGATTTTTTTAATTTTGTTAATATTTTTCTATTCTTTTATATAATTTGGTAAACTTTAAACTAGGTTTAAATGGTAAACCTAGTTTAACTAAATTTAAATTACTTTAAAAATTTTAGTTTATAGTTTTTTATTACATTTCTTTCAAGCTTGTTGCAACCCAACTTTTTTTAAACTTGTTTTAATATTGTTTAAGTAAACACCAGTTAAATTACTTTTTTTTTAATTTTCTTAAAAATTATGCACCTTTTTAACGACTTAGACATATTGTAGTAATTTTTTTAAATTTGTATTTGACTTTTTTTAACTTTTTAGCACCTAAATTTAGTTTAACTAAATTCTAATTACGTTAACAAATTTATAGTTTATAGATTTTGATTGCATTTTTACTTTAAACTTGCTTTAATCTAGTTTAAGTAAACTCCAATTAACTTAGTTTTATTTTCTTTAAATTTATATATTCTTGAAACGGTTAAGGTATTTTTATTGTACTTATTTAAATTTGTCTTTAGTTTTCAATAAATGTTGTAACATTTTACTTTTTAAACTTGGTTTAACTAACATTAAATTAGTTTAGAAAAATATTATGTATATTTTACAATTGCATTTTTCTTCAGCTTGCCTAAACTTTGGTTGTTTTTTACTAAACTTAATTCAACCGAGGTTATGTAAATTTCAGTTATCTTATTTTTTATTATATTTTCTTAAAATTATATACTTTTGTCTATATTTAAAACATTTTTGTGGCTAATTGTACATTTTTCAATTACTAAGTTTAAGTTAATTTAATAAAATTTGGTTAACATTTTTTGTTGGTTTTATTCTCCAACTGATTCAAATCTATTTGTTTTTGCTAAACTTGATTTAATTGATTTTAACTAAACTCCAGTTAACTTAGTGTTATGACGTTTTCGAAAAAATTAAGCATTTGTTCAAAAATGTACTTAATTTATTAAGATTTTCATATGTAATTTTCAATGATCAATGTCATTTTTTTATTATCTAAACTCTGTTTAACTAAGTTTAAGTTATTTAAATAAAATTTAATATATATAATTTTATTAAATTTTTCCCAAACCTTCTTAAACTTATCTTATTTTCCGCTAATCTTACCTTAACCGAGTTTAACTAAACTCCGTTTAATTCAATTTTATAGAATTTTCTTAAAATTTAAGTACTTTTTCAAATTTTTGCTACTTCTCAATTCTTAACATATTTTATTTTTTAAGAAAAATCTATTATAAACTGGTCACTCTCTTTCTTTCCGAATTCATTTGAAATTCATATGTTTATATATATATATATAAATATATATATATATATAATTTTATTAAATTTTTCTCAAAATTTCTTAAACTTATCTTATTTTCAGCTAATCTTCCCTTAACGGAGTTTAACTCAATTTTATAGAATTTTCTAAAAATTTAAGTACTTTTTCAAATTTTTGCTACTTCTCAATACTTAACATATTTTATTTTTTAAGAAAAATCTATTCTCAACTGGTCATTCTCTTTCCGAATTCATTTGAAATTCACATATATATATATATATATATATATATATATGTATATATAATTTTACTAAATTTTTCCCAAACTTTCTTAAACTTATCTTATTTTCAGCTAATCTTACCTTAACCGAGTTTAACTAAACTCCGTTTAACTCAATTTTATAGAATTTTCTTAAAATTTAAGTACTTTCGCAAATTTTTGCTACTTCTCAATACTTAACACATTTGATTTTTTTTTAGAAAAATCTATTATAAACTGGTCACTCTCTTTCTTTTCGAATTCATTTGAAATTCAAAAATTATGTGTGCTGCATACAAAATTCATATAAGAAAATAAATATTCCTCAATACCAGAACTAAATTCTATACAAAAACAGAGCAAAAAAACAAAACAACAACAGTAAACAGAAAAATGCATTACGCACGTATTGACTGACTTCAGCTCTGGTTCTACTACATCAACCAACATCGCCTTAGTTTTTGAATTGCTTGTTATAAAACGTGCGTAATTTATGGCAGCACCCTGCTGCTTGTTATTGTGGCTGGCTCTTCAAATGAAGCATCGAAAGCAACTCATTCCCGTTTTCCACTAAATACGAAAAAAAAAAACAATAATAAGAAATTAAACATGCCTTGCCTGCCCTGTAAAACTGCACACATCGTTGTATTCGTTGTTGTTCACATATTTACGACGAATATAGGGAATCAATATTACCACAGGGGTATAAATGAGTTCGATTTGGTTGGAGATCCAAGCAATATGTTAAATGTTTAATACCCAAACAACCCAACAACCAACGAAATGCTGATGATGAGTTGGAATTGGGATTTAAAATTTAAAGTTCAGCAATAAATGTTGTTGCTGATGATGCTGGGTGTTCTACTCAGGGTGTCAATTGTGAACCTTGAATAAATAAACACAACAACACGAAACATTTTGTGGAAACGTTGAAATATTTAAATAGTTTTATTTTCGTTTCTGGCTGTTTCTATTTTTAAAATACAAAAACAATAACATCTAAGAAATTCCCATTTAAAGTTCATCTGAAAGTTTTGTCTATTTAGTTTCAAATACACCGGGTTTTGAAATGTTTTTAATTTATATTTTCTTTTCTTGTTCACCAATTAAAAGAGTTTTAAAATTAAATTTAAACAAATTAAAAATACAAGAACATTTATCACCATCATAAATTATGATCGCAACCCGCAGAATATCCCTTTTTCTCAAATTGGAATGCTTAAAGAAAAATGAGCACAAGTGGGAAATTGTCTATTAAGATAAATTATCATAAGATTATTCAGGAATTGTCATATAACGGTCAATGGTTAACTTTAATTATCAAGTCAAAATGTGAATTTTTTTATAAATAAAAAAAATGTTTATGTTAACTGGAGTTTAATGAAAGTTTAGTTAAAAATTTTTACATATTAAACTAAATTTGTAAAATAGTAACTTTATCATAGTTAAACTAATATTAGTTAAACATGTTTTAAAAATAGTTAAACTAAGTTCAGAGAAAAAATTATTTTTGTTAAAAAGCTGATTTCAATAATTTCCTTAAGTTAAATAGTTTTTTTAAGATTTAAGCTGAAATTTTAAATAATTAAAAGAATTGTTTAACTTAACAGAAGTTTAATTAAAGTTTAAGTATAATTTTACATTATACTATAACATTTAGCTGTTAAACTTGGATTAAATAAACTTAAACAGTTTATAAACAAAATAACGTTAAAAATTTACCTTATATGATTTTTCTTCAACTAGAAATTTTATTTTTCTTTTTTAATTATTCCAAGGTTATCTAAACTGAACTTAGTTTAAGTATAAACTAGACTAAACTGAGCTTAACATTTTCTTTCGAATTGTGTTAGAAAATATTTAAAGTTCTTTAGTATGAAACCATCAAATTTTAAAAATTTAGCATTCAAAATTTTTTCTAGCTTAAACTTAGTTTAACTATGCTTCTTTAAACCTCAGTTAATTAAAATTTATGAATTTCAGTCTAAAATGTCACTAATTTTAGCTAAACTTAGCTTAAACGAGTTTAAGTACGTTTATTTACATTTTTCAAACATTTTTTGGAAACTATTTCAGGCATTATTAGATTTTATTGGTCATACCCAATATTTCTACCTAAATATAGACTAAACTAAGTTTACTTATTTCTAAAAGGATTTTTACTCTAATGTATTTTATTTTGAACTTTTTTTCAAAGTTTTGTAAATCTATACTTTTCGTATTTTTCCAAAATATGTGAAGGACTTTTGTGTAGATTTTTGTAAATAAATAAATATAGTTAAACTTAATTTAATTTCCCTTAAACTTGTGTTAAGCAAGTTTAACTAAATTCTAGTTAACTAGGTTCTTTAACATTTTCTAAATTGTTTTGGTTAAACTTAAATTTTTTGTTCTTTAACTAAATTTATTACCGTTTAGGTAAAGTTCAGTTGAATAAAATTATTTAGATTTAATTTTAAATTATCTTAAGTAATTAAAACACAAATTCATTTCCGTTAAACTTGTGTTAAGCAGGTTTAATTAAACTCGGTTTAACTAAGTTTTTTCGCATTTTCAGGATTGTTTGAATTTGTAAATAATACCCTTATTAATTGTTTTTCTTAAACTTAACTTTTTTCTAAACTCAATTTATTCTTTTCAACAATTTATCGTTTATTTAAACTTCACTTAAGTTTATTTTTGTTTTTTTTTTTTCATCAATTTGTTATGATGGTCATTATGAATTTTTTCTGTTAAACACAACTTCTTCGCTTTAAATCTTAATTTATCTCAGTTTCGCTAAACTTTAGTTGACTAAAATTATTTACATTTTATTTAAAACTTTCTTAATTTACTTAATCACTACTTAGATTCCCCTAAGCTTATGTTAACCAAGTTTAATTAAACTCTAGTTAACTAGATTTTTTGTCATTTTCCAAGTTGTTTTAATTTATTGTTATGATTCTTATTAATTGTTTTTGTTAAACTTAACTTTTTTGCTCTTAATCTCAATTTATCTTAGTTTAGGTAAACTTTAGTTAACTAAAATTATTCAAGTTTTATTTTAAATGGTTTTGACTTATAAAACACTATTTTATTTTTTCTTAAAACTTGCTTTAAGCAAGTTTAACTAAACTCTAGTTAACTAATTTTTTTGACATTTTCCTAATTGTTTTTATTTATTTATTAATAAGGACATTATTAACTGTTTTTTTCTTTTTAACTTAACTTTTTTATCTTGATTTGGTTAACCTTCAGTGAATTCAAATTACTGACGTTTTGTTGTAAATTTCCGCTTAGTTTCTCTTAAGTTTTTTTCGACTTAATTCAAGTAAATTTTTATTTGCTTTTATTCCTTTCTTTTATTTAATCTTAATAAAATCCATTGGGCTTTCGTTAACCAAGTTTAAACTCCAGTTATCTAATTTTCTTTTTATAAATTTTTAATTATTTGTGATCATTAAATTTTTTTTAATGATTTTTAGCACACGTCCTTTTTAGATTTTCAATGATTTTGTAAAATAAAATCTTGCAAAAAAAAAAAACAGAAATCATGGCCAAATTAATGAGGCTAAAAAAAAAATCTAAAATACACAACTAACTAACCAGTTACTTGGTTAGTTAGTTGTTGCCTCCCTTGTTACTAGGGTTTGTGGTCCTAGAAATCCCGGGATTTCCTAGCAAAATATTTTTGGGAATTCCGGGGAATTTTTCTAAATTTTCCCGGGAAATTAAAATATTTTCGTAGTTAATCTTATGTTGTATTCATATGTATTCATACATATATGAGATTATTTTCATCAGATTACTGAACACTATGATTGCTGCGAACCAATTTTTAATATTTTCCAGATTTATGTTTAATTTAGTAAGAATTAGTAAAAAAAAAATAATGCGAATAGAGAAATAAAGTAGAAATAAACGACAAGCTTTTTATAATGAAATTTATCCAATAAATTACTGGATATTTTTAAAAAGTTTTAGCATCAAAAACACAATAACGTAAAAATTTGAGATGCAGTTTCTCGTTTCCGTTTCCCGGGATAAGAAATATTGCTGTAAACTCCAAACCCTACTTGTTACCTTAATTTCTTAACAAAACAAAAAAAACCTATCTCCCCGTAAAAAGACGTTGAAAATGTTCTTAAATGGATTCCAGTTTTATGCATATTTTTTTGTTGTTTTTTTTAAGTTTTATTTTAAAGTCCGTTTTGTTTTTATTGTACATTGTTGTGTTGTTGTTATTTTTGTTTTAAATTTTCTTGTCTATAGGTTTTTATCTTTTTAAGGGTCTTGTTAAAAGTAATTCGTAACACGTTGTTACCAGATAATAACCGCCTGGCTAAGGTTGGCTAAACAAGGCTTGTTAAGAAATGCAACATACACAGAACACTCTTTACTAATACATTGACATAAAAACATAAACAGTCCTAAAAGAGAGCAAACTAAACTTGGCTTACAAGGTAACCAGAATCTTTTTGCTAGCAAGAAAAATACCAGTTTTGAGCACTAACAATTTTAACTCTCTTTCTCTTAACAACTCTTTTTTAAATAACTCTCTTGTTTCTTTTTTTATTTACCTTATAAAACTCTTTGATTTTCTATTACTCTTTAGAATTTACTTTATTATTCCTTTAACAAATTTTCAGGTTCATTACACTTCATTTTTTTTTTTTTTTTTTTTTTTTTTGTTTTCTTAAAAATTCTTTTTATGCTGCCAGTAAAAAAATCTAAAATCGTACATATAAAAATCAACAGGGTGCTCTGAATCTATTTTACATATACATATATAACTCCTTGAACTGCACTCTTTGTTTATATAGATTTCAAATTTAATGATCATTAATGTTGTTTTAGTTATATCCACACGTGTATTTGGTATGATAATAGGCTCCCTTTAGCCCCGGCAAATAAACAAACAAAAAAAATTTCAAATTTTTGTCTAAAATTGTTCTGTTTTTGTAATCGTTGCTGTTGTTGTTGTTTTCATTTTTGTGTAACGAAAACTTACACGCTGTATAAAAATGTTTATATGCAACATGCATTGTTTAACTATTTGTTGTAGTTTTTGTTGCTACTGCCTGGCTGCTCTACGTTGTTGTAGTTGTTGTTAATGTTTAGTTATTATAACGTGGAAATCGTGCGGCATTGCGCTAATGAACTGAACAATGGTAAAAAGCAACAAAAAAAAATAAACTAACAATGACTACAACAACAGAATAAAGAAGTCTAAATAAAATTAAAACTAGGCGCTTGTTTAGTTTACAATTTTTTTCATACATAATTTAATTGTAACAGATACAGGGTATTATTAATTTTGACAAGATGGTTAGAGCATAGATCATTAGTGTTTTTGTGAAAATAGGTTAGCTAGCTATAACATAAAAAGAAAATTATATAAAAAATAATATAAATTTTATTTTGTTAAAATTGTATGTTTATCATTTATACTTCAAACAACTAGGTTTAGTTAAAACTTAGTTTAGATAAAAATATTAGTATTTTGTTTTAAATTGTTTAAATTTGGTAAAAATCTACTTTTTTCGACTTAAACTTAACTTAATCGAGTTTAAGTAAACTCTAGTTAAATAGAATTTTAAAAATTTTCATTCATATTGTTTTATTTTTAAATTTTGAACTATTTTTACATTTTTTGAGTTAAACTCCAGCTTTTAAAGTTTAAACTCAATTTAACCCGTTTTTAATAAAGTTTTGGTAACTAAATATTTTGGGTTTTATTAAGTTTTTATTAAAGATTTCAAAAAAAAAAAAAAAATACTTATTGTCACTTAAACTTAAGAAAGTTAAGTTTAGAAAAACTTCGGTTAAGTAGAATTCTAAAAATTGTGCAACATATTTTACTTTAAATCCTTTATATATTAAATAATCTTTATTTTACTCGGGTTAAACTTTAGTTTTTAAATTTTAAACTCAATTTAACCAGGTCTTAATAAAATTTTGGTTAACAAAATATTGTTGGTTTTATTAACTTTTTATTAAACTTTTCAAAAAATTATTTTTTTCAACTTATATTGAGCTTAAGCGAGTTTAAGTAAACTTCATTTAAACTCTATTTTCGAACATATTTTACTTAGTTTTTTTAGCCTTAAATAATCGTTATATTATTTGAGTTAAACTTCACTTTTTATATTTTAAACTCAAGTTTACCACAATCAAATAAGCTTTGGTTAAAAAAATTGGCTTGGTTTTATTATATTTTTATTAAACTTTTCAAAAAACTTAACTAAGCTTAAGCGAGCTTAAGTAAACTGCAGTTCAGAGAAATTTTTAAAATTTGTTATCATATTTTGTTTTAAATTATTTTAACATTAAATAATATTTAAATTTTTTGAGTTGAGCTGCAGTTTTTGAATTTTAAAGTCATTTTAATCAAGTTTAAGTAAACTATGTTCAACATTTTTTTTATTAAATTTTTATTATCAGTAAAGCGAAATTTTCAAATTATTTATCACACTTTATTTAAAATTATTTTTTTTAGTTAAACTTGAGTTTTAAACTCAATTGAATCATGTTTAACTATACTTTGTTCAACAAATTTTTTTTTGGTTTTATTCAACTTGTATTCAAAATATTATTCTAACCAAGTTTAAGTAAACTTGGGTTAAGTGAATTACTTTAAATTTTCTGTCATATTTTACTTTGAGTTTTTTTAATATTTAATAATCTTTACATTGAGTTAGACTTCATACTTTAAAGTTTAAACTTAATTTAAGTAGTTTTTAATAAAATGTGTTTAATATTTTTTTTCTGATTATTCAATTTTCATTAAACTTGTAAAAAAAAATATTTTTTCCACTTAAAATAAGATTAAGTAACTTTAAGTTAGCTTCAGTAAAGCAGATTTTTTTTAATTTTTTATCTATTTTGTTTTAAATTGTTGAAACGTTATATAATGTTTACTTTTTTTTTTTTTTTTGAGTTGAACTTGAGTTTTTTTAGCTTTGAAAATCAATTTAATATATTTTTGAATTTGTTAATAAAATTTTTGGATAACATTTTCTTCGGGTTTATTAAATTTTTATTAAACTTTAAACAAAACTACATTTTGTCGTTTAAACCTAATGAAATCAAGTTTAAGTAAACTCCAATTAAATTGGATTTTTTTAATTTCTGGTATATTTTACTTCGAATTTTCCAAACAGTAAATAATATTATTATATGTTATGTGAACTAAATTTCAGTTTTTGATTTTAAACTCGATTTAACCACATTTAAATAAACTCTTGATTAACGAAAAATTTTTCGTTGTTTTCAAATTTATTCCAACTTATCAAAAAACGTATTATTATGTATAATCTCATCTTAACATAGTTTAAGTAAATTCCGGTTAAGTAATATTTTTCAAATTGTTCACTATTTTTTATAGTAATTATTCTAATCATTCGAAAATCTTTACATTACTCGCAGTAAACTTAAAAAATACTTTTCTTCTATTTAAACTTCACTAAACCAAGTTTAAGTAAACTCCAGTTAAATAGGATTTTTATATTTTTGCCAAGTTTATATAAATAATTTCAAAAACCAAATATAATCTTTACCCTACTCTAGTTAAGCTTTAGTTTTCAATATTTAAATACAGTTTAAATGAGTTTTTCTACACTTCGTTTAACGAAGCTTTTTTTAAGTTTAACTTTAATTTGTTCAAACTTATCAAAAAACTATTATTTTCTACCAAAACTTAACTTAACTTTTCAAATTTTTTACCATAATTTATTTAATTTTTTTAAAATATTCAATAGTCTTAAATTACTTCAGTTAAACTTTCATTTTTATTGTTTTAACTCAGTTTAAAAAGTTTTTATAAATGTTTGTTAACAAAATATATTTAGTTTTAGCTTCATTTGTTCAAACTTCTTCAAAAACAACTTTTTGTTTCTTAAACTTCACTAAACCAAGTTTAAGTAAACTCGTGTAAAGGTTGATTTTTTTTTTTTTTAATTTTATGACTTATTTTATTTGAATCCTTTCAAACATTACATAATCCTTACATTGTTTAAGTTAAACCTCAGTTTTTTTTTTAATTTTAAACTAAGTTTAAATAGATTTTGGTCAAAAACATTTTTTGGTTTTATTTCCTTATTTATTTTTAGCGACTTTTCAAAAAGCTACTTTTTGTCAGTTAAACTTGACTAAACCATAATTAAGTAAACTTCGCTTACTTCAGATTTTTTAAAATGTTTAGTAAATTTAAGTTTAATTTTTCGAAAAATCTAAATTGAGTCTAAACTTAAATAATTAAACTTAGTTCAATCCAGTTTAAATAACATTTTAAAGTTGTTTCTAACTTCTTAAAAAAAAACATCTTCGTATCACTTAAAATAAATTTAAACAAGTTCCAGTAAACTCCAGTTAACTATATTTTTACATATTACAATAAATTTAAAGTTATTGTTTAAATTATTAAACTAAACTCTGTTTTTTTTTTAGTTTAACTTAATCTCAATTTATTTGAGTTTAACTAAACTCCAGTTTTCTCTATTTATTTCAGTAATTTTTAGCATTTTTTAATATTGAAAATTCCTGATATTTATAACATAATTTTGGGGTTTAATTTTTCTAGATAATATCTTGGAGATTTGTATTAAATTTCATATTTTTGTAATATTTCCTAATATTTTAATTGCTTAAGAATTTTTGAAATATTACCTAAAGATGTAAAAGATAAAAAATATTTCCTTTTAATCTTGCCAAAAAAATATTTTATTTAACCATTAACATTTTTTTTTTTCAAATTCTTCTTTCCTTTTTAAGTTATTTGAAACCTTTTTCTAGTTCATTTCATCATTATCAAGATTTATGAAATATGATTTTTTTTGAAAAAAAAAAATATTTATTTCTTTTATTTTTTTCTTTACTTGCAGGTGATCTTTGTGCAATATTTCTAATAAAAATTGCTTATAATTTCATTACCAAAGGTGAGTAGCAAAGAAAATTTGTATAGCATGCTAGAAATATTTAAACAAAAAACAATAATATAAACAAAATAAAATCCCATTCGAATGGCAAGAGAGTATTACTCTTTATTATAAAACTCTTGTAATATATTTGCTGTTTTTGTATTAATATTGTAATAAAGACTCTCTCTCTCTCTGATTCTCTAGGAAAATAATAGAGCTCTTTTATATCATTTAATGATTTGTTTTTGTAATAATAAATCTGTTGTAGTTTAATTTAAACAAGCAACACACAAAACACATGCTTTTTTTCCAATAAAAGTAGCAACAACAACAACTCACCCCATAAGAGTATGGATTTTTTTGTTGTTGCGTGTTTAAGTTAGTGAGTGTGTGTGCAGAAGTAACTGTGTGCACTGTTGCCAGATTTGACGATTTTTGATTCTAAAAATTCTAAAAATGGCGATTTGACGATTTTTGTCCCAAATTTTACGATTTTTTCTAAAATGAGATTTTTAACTATTTTCAGCATTTTTTGTATGTATATTGTTCTTTAAAAGTAAATTAGTTGGTACAAAAATATTAACAATTTATTAAAAATCTTCTTAAGTTTTAAGTTCAGTGTAATGGTTCATTTATAGGAAAGTTTTCTGGGAAACAATACAATATTATATACGATTCGATTGTGTATACCTGCATTATGAATTGGTGAATAAACACTTTAAAAAAGGCCAAAACCCTTTTGTAACTTTTATAAAACCTTTAATTTCATAATCGGACCATTAGAAGTACTTAAATGGCAGCATCAAGTACCCAAAGACAAATTTAATTAATGCATTCAAAATTAAATTTCGTATATCGTAGATAAGCTTACAAAAAGGCGTATGTGTTTTTTTTTTTCTTTTTTTTTTTCTATAACTTAACAAGAGACAAAAAAGCCTTTCAAAATTACTTAATACTTAGATACACTTGGCTTTCATAACAGGCCGACAATATAAAATTAATGTAATTTTTTATTATTTTTCTTTTTTCAAATTGAAATTTAAATTTTTAATTTAAAAAAAGCCTAGAAAATGTTTACTAATATATAAAAAAAAAGAAAAAACTAATTTTTGATGTTGACGATTTCAAGTAGCCGATTTGACTATTTATCTGGCAACTTTGTCTGTGTGTCTTTAAAAAGTATCTGTGTGTGTATAATTTAGTAAGTATCTGTGTAATATTGTTATATTGTAATTTTGTAGTTTCTTTACTTTGAAAAGATACCAACAAAAATATTTTTTATATCAGGTTTTTTTCTTTCATGATTTTTGTTGGTATAAATTGTTGTTGTTTCCTAACAAGGTGGTGGTGTTTATGCTCTGGGAGTACATAAAAGTTGAAAAAAACAATTGAGCGAGAGTTAAAGAGCTAACAAATACCATGAAATTAAAATTGATGGAAAATAAATTCTAAAATCATTTAGTTTCAGTTCAGTTTTTAACGAGCGATCGTGTGGCCTGGTGGTGTTTAACGGATATGTGGAATAAACGATTTTTATTTTAAAAATTTGTTTTAAACAAAAATAAAAAACTAAACGGTTGTGAAGAAAATGCTTTAATATAATTTTCTTTTTATACGAAAAAAAAAATACTTTAAAATCTTCAAACATGTGAAACATAAAAAGCAATATTTTGTAAAGTTAACAAAATAGTTCCTTTTCTTCTTTCCTAATAATAAGTGTATTTGTTTGTTCTTTTTTTGGTGGTGGCTTTTGAGCAAAAAATAAAAAAAAAAAACAAAAAGTGTGACACGATTTTGTCATTTATGCTCTCCAGCCAAATGGTGGAGTAAAATTTTGAAACTGAAACAAACCAAAATAATATAAATAAAAAAACGAAAACAAGTTTTTTGGTGTTAGAAAAAAACGAATTAATTATTAAAGAAATATTAAATTAAAATACAAGAAAAAATGTTATTAAAACAATTTTCTTAAAAAAAAAATCTATAAAAAAAACTTCTTAGATTTTTTTCCTTAATCTTTTATAAAAAATCTCAAGAATGTTTATGGTGTAGCAGTGCCAAAATTTCTATTTTTCGGTTTTTTTTTTTCAAAAATAACAACAAAACATTTTAAAGAAAAATATTTGAAATTTCTAAAAGAAAAGAACGACAATATCTAAATGAAAATTTATTATATTTGGTTTATCAAGCAAAAAAAAAAAAAATAAATAAAAATAAAAATCGGCTAAATATTTGGATTACATACTATTTGGATTAACTTAAAAAGCACAAAAACTAAAAGGTAAGACCGAAAAGAAAGAAATTTAAAGATTTAATAAATTTTAAGACACAGAAAAAATAACATTTACTGAAAAACAAAAGATTTTCATGAGTAAAGAAGAAACACTATTCTCTAATAAATTTTCAAAATTATAAAAAAAACTTATGATTTTTCAAAATATCGAATTTAAAATAGAATTAATTGAAATATTAATCTGTAAATACTTTATAAACCAAAAATTATTTCAATTGCTCAAACCTTTCAAAAGTTATAACATTTTTAAAATTTCAATTAATTTTTTTAATTTTCCAAAATATTTAAAACTTTTTAAAATCATATATATGTAAGCTTTTAAAATGTATTTGTAATCAAATAAAAGCTTACAGTCTCAATATATTATACGCCAAAAATTGTTTCAATTCTTAAAAGCTAACAAAAGTTATAAGATTTAAAAAATTTTTAATTCTTTTTAACATAAACAAATTTTCAAAATTTTCCAAAATTATTTCAAATCAAGCTAAACGAATAAATTTAGCTTAGCATGAAAGCTCATACTTTGATATAATTATATAACAAAAATTATTTCAATACTTTAAAGCTTTAAAAAAAAAAGTTATAAAGCTTTAAACAAAGTTTGCAGACTATAAAAAAAAATCCTTAAATTAAAAATTTAAGTTTTAAAAATTCCCTAAAATTCTTTAAAGTCCAGCTAATGAACTAAATTTAATACAAAATGAAGCCCTATACTTTCAAAATATTATACTTTAAGAAATTTCTTCAATATTTAAAAGCTAACAAAAGTTATAAAGCTTTGAAAATGGGTAGTTTTGGGAAAAAACAGTAATCGCAAAATGTAATCTATTACACATAAGTTATTTATTCAGTTAAATTTTATATATATTGAACATTTATTTATTAAATGTTTTATTATATGTAAAGAAAGCTTATATTCTTAATATTAATTAATATTAATATTAATTAATATTAATATTAATTAATATTAAGCAAAGTTTGTGGACTATAATTAGACACCAGCAGAATGGAATACGTATATTCTGTGCCGCTACACACTTCGTCAGCATTCGTGGTGTCTTATACATTTTGGTTTCGTTGAAACCAAAACATGGCGCCCGCCTTGCACTGGGTGCAATTTTGAGAGACTAAATTAGCAGCGCATAGCGTTTGGAACAAGTAAAAGAGAGATTGAACCTAGCGTCGCAAATGCTGTTATAGATGTGGTTACAGTAGTCACATTTGGTTCGAAGGACCATAAACAAGTTTGCAATCACTTTCGACTTATTCACTTTTTTTTAAATAGATTTAAATGGTTTATAAAAATGTTTTATATATATCAAATGAATGCTCATATACTCAATATTAATTAGTACAAATTTCGTCAAAATCCAAAGTTTGGAAGCAATCTAAGAAGCTCTAACATATAAAATGTTGGTTATTTCGATTTCCTTTTTTTTTTTTTTTTTTTTTTTTTTTGGTTCTTGTCTATATTTTGGAGGGATGCTTTTAGGAATGGTTTTATACAGCAGAAGAAAGCTTATATTTTAATTATTAAGTATAGCCAGTTTGAGCATGATCGCTTAAGAATTATACAATTAAGGAGCAGGGGAAAATGCAATAAGTCAAAAATTTAATATCCTTTAACAAAATGTATGATTTTTTTTCTCTTCCGTTTGAATATGAAATGAAAGCTTATATTATTGATATCATTATCGTTTAAGAAAAAACCAAGTTATAAGAATTTCAAAAAAGTACTAATTCCAAAAAGATTTTTTTTTTTTCATTAAAAAATGAATCTCTTTCTCTTGTGTTTTATTTAGCTTAAACTTGATTTTATAAAATATTTTATATATCGAAAGAAAGCTTATACATTAAATATTTTTTTATCGCAAATTTTAACCAAAATCGTTTAAGATATAGCACAGTTATGGAAAGTCCAAAAAAGCACTAATTTAGAAAACTTTATTTTTTCATGAAATTTTATGTTTTTCTCTCATCTTTTTTTGAAGATAATTTAAAATATTTTAATTAATCTTTTATATACCGAATGAAAGCTTATAATGTCGATATTAAGCAAAATAAATTTATAAAAATAAAATAATAAATTTAAAAGGAATGCAACATTAAATTGAAATAAATTTTATATTTCAACTTTTTCCCGTTTCTTGTTCAATTGTTTAAAAATACTTGAGAAAAATATTTTATATCTCAAATGAAAGCTTATATTGTCTATTTTAAGTATAACAATCATTAAAAAAAATAACAACAGTAGGAGGCGTAAAAAAAGCACTAACTGAAAAAAAAATATGTTTTTCGATTTTTTATCTTTTTCTTTTTGTTTCAAATATATGAAAACAAATTTTTATAAAATGTTTTATATATCAAATGAAAGTTTATATACTCATTATTAAGCAATGTAAGTTAAAACAAAATCGTTTAGTAAGTAATTCGAAAAAAAATGTATTTTTTCTCAACAATTTTACTTGTTTCTCTTCTATTTTAAATAGATTAAAAACGATTTTATAAAATATTTTTGTAATTAAAATCTATTTGTCTTCTGTTTTAAATATATTGAACATGATTTTGTGTAGAATTATATATATATATATATATATATATATATATATATATATATATATATATATATATATATATATATATATATATATATATCAATTAAAAGCTTATATCGCTAAATAAATCTAGTAACATATACCAAAGTTAGAAATTTCTATATATTCTTAAGAAATGTTTTATATATCAGAAAATTTTTTATATTTTCATTATAAATTGGCTTTGATTTGAATAAAAACCTATATTAAATAATAAAATTAGGACAAGATTAAAATATCGTTAACTGAAAAATTTTTTGTAACTTTCTCTTCCCTTTAAAATACATTAGAGTTGATTTTACAAAATGTTTTATATATCAAATGAAAGCTCATAATTTTATTATTAAGTAAAGTAAAATTAAAGAAAATCATTTATTAAATAACTAAGTAAAAGACCATTAAAAAATTTTAATAACTAAATTTTAATTATTACGATTTTTATTAGGTTCTTATTGTTTCTGGATTTATTTAAAACAGGTTTTTATCTTAAATGAAAGCTTATATTTTCATTCTAAAGTGACTTTGATGTGAATAAAATCCTTCATTAGCTAACAGAGTTAGGAGGAGACCAAAAAAGCATTAACCGATTTTTTCAAAATGTTAATCTTTTTCTTTCCACCTTGAATATATTAAAGTGGTTTCTGATTAAGAGTTTTATATATCAAACGAAAGCTTATAGTTCCATTATGAAGTGAAGCAAATATTAAGAAAATAATTCTATAAAAAAAGTTCTTTATTAGAAAAATTTTATTATTTTATATTTTTCCCAATTAGTTTAAAATATTTCTTAGTTATTTTTCAGAAGAGTTTTATATCTCAAATGGAAGCTTGGGTTTTCATAAAAAAGGCGGGGTAATTTTAAAAACTTTGTGGAAAAGATAACACAATTAGGAGGCCACAAAAAATGCATTAATTAAAATCTGATATATTTTATACGAAATTTTAATTTTTTATTAAAATTAAATTTATAAAGAAATGTATACAACAAATGAAAGCTTATAGTTTTACTATTAAATAATGCAAATTTAAAGAAAATCATTTAGAAAATAACTAAGATAAAAGGCCAATAAAAACAGTTCTTTATTAAAATATGTCATTATTTTATTCTTTAATTCATTTAAAATTTTTTCTAAATTTATTTAAGAAATTGTGTATATCTTAAATGAAAGCTTATATTTTCTTTATATAATATATTATTAAAAATATGACAAAAATTGTATAATTCAAAGATTCTAATTTAGTTTTTTAAGTTTTAAATAATAATAATAATTTCTAGTCCGTTTTAAATAGGTTTAAGTTAAGGTTATACATTATTTTATATATCAAATGAAAGCTTAAAATTTTAGTTGTATCTAAGAGCAAATTTCAATAAAATCGGTTAACATATAAAAAGGTTAGAAAGTCAACAAAAATATTTCTTTCTTAATATCAACTTTTATTTATAGTTTTTAAAATCGTTTGCAGAATTAGGGAAGGAATGTTTAATAGCTCAAATGAAAACTTATATGTTCCTTAATAAGTACCAAAAATTGTTATAAAATTTCTTAAAAAAAAAAAGAGTTGGTGGGGCATAAAGAATTTAAACTGTAGGAATTTTAACTTTTGGTTAACACACTTAAATTTGTTTTTTTTTTTTTTAGAGAAATCTATACATTTTTTTGCATAATTCTTATATTTGTTATAGCTTTTTTTTACAATCAATCTTTTTAAGTTTTAGGTCTATAAATTCTTGAAACTAGATCTATTTTAAACAAATTTTTAAAAATAAATTTTAATTTATTTTATTATTTTTTTTTATGTTTTTGTTCTGGTCTTGTTAAAAATAAAACCAAATTTATACCAAAAAACAAACTTGAAATCTGAAAAAAACCTGTTAAAAAAAAAAAAAACAAAAAAAAAAGTATTTAACAAGATGTCTAAACAAGAAAAAGGTGTCACGTTACGCATAATTTATGGAAACACAAAAATTAAAAATATAATAAAAAAAATCTCTATAAATTCTTTAAGTCATTGCTCTGTTTTCTTTTTTTATCCCCCCCTTTTGCTTACACTATTTTTATAAATAGAGATCCAATAGGAGAATTCTACATGCAATATATTGAAACCCTTTTTTTCAATTCATTTGCTTTTAATTTTTCTTGAGAATGATCGTGTAATTAAAACCTTGTTTTAGTGAAAAAAAAAAAAAAAAAACTTATAATTTATAGGACAAACATATCATAACTTAGACCAGGGCAAAGAGACTTTTGAGACAACATATGTTGTTAGACAGAATTATGATAATGATCTTGAGAGAAACAAGATCTTAAACAAGATAAGTTATAGAACATTAAATGGAGAGAATAAAAAAAAACAAATGACATATTTTTTTTTTTTTTTTTTTTGGTTACAAGAAACATAAATTTTGTGGGTTACAGAAAGAAATTAAAGAAAGAAAATGTAAGTAGAGAAAAGGTTAGAATTTTTAAAAGATAAAAAATTTTACTAAAAATTTATTTCAAAATTGAAACTTAATGATGAATTTTTAAAGATATTTTAGCAAAACATATTTTTTAATTTACTATTTTTAAGTTTTATTTTGTTCTGTTCTTTTTTTTTAATAAATTTTTAGTAATTATTTAATTATTTTTATGTTTCAAAAATTTTATTCTTATATCAGTTTTTGTCTGCTTAAATTCAATAAAATTAAATTTGTCTTGTTTTTTTTTTATTTCTTTAAAAACATTATTTCATATCAAATTAACCTAAATCGTTTTTGAAAAATTAAAAAACGTTTATGTTTTTTTTTTTTATTTCACCAAAAAATAAACAGCAACACAAAAATTTATTACTTGTTTGATTTTTAAGAATCTGTGTTAGTAATTTCATTTCTATTTTTTTTTTTTTTTTTTTTTTTTGAAAATCTAAATTATTTAATATCTTTTTTGAGCAACAACAATTTTGTATATTTCTTATCTTTTGACATTTGTTAGTACTTGAAGTATTGAATACGTTTTTTAAACCAAAAATACAATATCGGTAACATAACTGCTTACCTGACAACCTACCGTTTGTTTGGGTATAGTGTCAAAAAAAAAAAAATATTATATTTATGATTATTTTTCTATTTTTTATTTATTTTTTTTTTCTGGTAGATTTTTTTATTATTAAACGTGCAATGTTATCAGTACCAGTGATGCCAACTTAGCGCTTTTAGGGCTATATTTAGTACATTTTTAGTAGTAAAAACAAATTTTTTTAGCCCGAAACTAAAAACTAATAAAGCACTTTTGACAATTTTCATTTAGCTCTTTTAGCTCCTTTTTAGGTTTTTCGAAATATATGTATCTGTTACGATCGTTTTTTGTTTGAGTAATTTTTTTTAATGGGGTAATATTAACTTCCCTCAGTTTTTATTTATTTATTTTTTTTATTTTTTTTTTTTTTTTTGATAGTTTAAATATTATTTCTTTTCTGGATTTCAAATATTTTTCCAATTTTTAAAATGATCTAAAAAAATTTTAAATTTTTTTTTTTTTTTTTTAAAAAGAACTGAAAAATGTTGAATTAAGGTTCATAAAACAAAAACTTCAAATGAGAAAAGCCACAAATCCTTTAAAGTTTTCAATGGATTACAACAAGGAACTGTAAATTCTCCCATTCTGTTTAATTTATATATTTTAGACCTATTAAAACATATCGAAAACATAATTTCCTTTGCAGATGATATAGCTATTTACCATTCTGAAGACAAAATAGAAAAAATTAAAATTAACGAGAAATTAAGATATAGTTAAAAGAATAAAATGTAACTCTAAAATAACTTAAAAGCTGACATAAAGAGAATTTTTTAAGATAATGTTTTAAAAGTACTAACACAACTATCTTATAACAAATAACAATTAATAAGTCAAAACAAAGAGCATATTCCTAAAAATTATTATTATGAACAAAAATATAACAGTTACAAAGGTGAATGAAAGAGAATTATAATTGTAAAGAGAACATAAAGAGAATTTACTTATACGTTGTTGAGAGCATAGAAAACAACTAGAAGTCCAACACTTTTAATTAAAAATATCTTATAACCTTGTTGAACAATATGCAATTAATTGGAACATGAAAATTAATGCACAAAAATGCGATACTATACTTTTTAGGCCCCCTGTAAATAAATGTTGCTACAACATTAGAAAGAAATGGAAGCAGTTTGAAATTAAAACACTTCTATATGATTGTACAATTCCCAACAGGGACGTGGTTAAATATTTAGGTGTATATATATGGACAAATTTCTATACTTTAATCAACATGTCAAAGAAATCCTTGCAAAAATCAAGAAAACCTTTCATAATATATAGAACCTTATTTTATTCAAAGTATATAAAAAAAAAGGGTTAAGATAATAATGTATCAATCCCTAATTAGACCAATTTTAACTTACGCATGTCCAATTTGGTACAATATATCATCCTCAAATATGGAAAAGTTTAGAGTTTTTGAAAGGAAATGTTTAAGAGCTTGCACTTTGCTATATAGAAACCCACAAAGCGATTATTTAAAATACATTTCAAATAATAAACTGTATAATAATGCAAACATTATACGTATAGACAATTTCATAATCAATGTAATTAGAAATTATATATTAAGTTGCTCACAGTGTCTAGATAATAACCTTAGGTTAGGTTGGAAAGGGTGGCGCATTCACGCCTACGCCCAGAGGCCGAACGGCCCATTGTGATACCTTTATGAAAGGAAGAAAAAGAAAAGTGGAACCTATACCCAATCAATCAGTTATGATTGTTCCTAAGCCATTTTATTCTCATTACAAACCCTATGAGGTTGACAAGTCCTTTGCCATTAACCTCACCTAGTTCATGTAGTGAATGGCTTCCAAACCACTTCAACCTATTACGCTGAAGCCCTACGCAGTGACAGAGTATGTGCTCCACTGTCTCTAGCTCCTCAACATCATCGCACGTTCTACAAAAGTCTGATGTGCCAATGTCCCACTTACTCATCATATTCCCTATTGAGAAGTGACCCGTAACCATACCTACTATGACTCTAAGACTACCACGACTCATACCTAGAAGATGCTTGGAATCCGCCAGTTTTAAGCTAGACCATAATGCCCTAGAAACTCTGCAGTCCGATCTGTCACTCCAGGCTCGATTCGTGTTGTCCAGAGTCCACTCCCCTATGGCCCTAAAGAAGGACCCAATTGGAATCTTAACAGATGACTCTATGAAAGACCTATCTAGCTCCGAGCCACTGCGAGCTAGCTCATCGGCTATTTCGTTGCCAAGAATGTCACAATGACCAGGAACCCAACAGAGTCTCATCATATAGGAATCCATTAACCTTCTCAATTCCCTTCTGCACTCAAGTACCAATCTGAACCTAACAAAATGACTAGTCAGAGCCAATAACGCTGCCTGACTATCAACATAGATAGTAATCTGAGACCCTCGTTCAACATTCCCTTCAATCAAGCCTAGAGCCTTATAAATGCCAAGAATCTCTGCTTGAAAGACACTACAACTGTCAGACAATTTGTAGGATCGTCTGATATCAGTTCCCATAAAGTATACACCTGCACCAGTGCCAACTTCCATTTTCGAAACGTAGATAATAATCTTATAATGGCTCCTTTTTTATACGAACGAAGAATATATAGTTAAAGGATTTGTTACCGCTGAAGCCTTTCTTTACCTTGATAGCAAAAGCATTATTCAAGCTGAAAATGGCACTTCAGTCTTTAACCACAACTTCATAACCCGTATTTTAATTTCCTCAGTTTGTTATTAATATTTTAAGATGCAGCATATTTGAAATATTGATTCGTTGTAGAAATGTTTATATTTCTTGTTTTTTACTTTTCAAAAAAAAAAAAAAAAAAGATTATTTTCAATTTAGCCCTTTTTAGAGCTTTTTCTTTCAAACATTTCTGCAAGTTTATGTTCACAAGAGTTGGCAACACTGATCAGTACATTTTTACTGATTTGTTTTTTTTTTTTGTATTATTAACTGCAACAACAACAAAAAAGTTATTGTTTATTTAACCGAAATAAATATTAGAAAAAAGGGTTAAATAGCATAGAACTGATAAAAATGATTTAAACGATAAAAAAAAATCAGAAAAAACAAAGAGTATTTCATTTAAATCTTAATCTAAGAAAAGAAATTACAACTCTGTTACCCCAGGTCTACAAATGAGTTTAACGCTGTTGTAATATATGAGATAAAAACGACGAAAGAGAGTAACTAACCATTCTCTTTATATTATGTTCAATCTTAAATACAAGTAAATATACAAATGTATACGTAGTCTAATAAATCCTATAAGATATCATTATTTCCAAAAGGACAGAGTAGACATGTCCTTTTTATTTAAGAAATTCACAATTTTTTTAGCACAATTTTTATAAAAATGTTTTTTAAAATGTAAATCATTAAAAGGAAACAATTTTACAAAAAACATTGATTTTATAGTAATTTCCAAAATACACATGAACACACACAAAAACAAACTTTCGTGTATGTGTATTTTTTGACAGTTCATCTTATAAGATAGTTGTGTAGAGAAATGTCATCACAACAGTCTCATAATACTTCTTATAATACTAATATTTGCATCTACACGTGAGATAATTCTCTCAGAGAGCTAATTTGACACTTTCTTACAGAAAATTCTTGCATATTCTATTACGTGTAGATGGGCTCTTATGAAGAGAAAAGAAATCAGAAAAATTCTCTTAGATTATTGCTCTAAGAAAAGAAATACAACTCTGTTACAAATTTAAAACAAGGAGAATATAAAAAGAATTTTAAAAGAGAAAAAAGTCAGGAAATGGAAATAGTATTCCGTTAAAATATTAATCTAAGAAAGTAAAAATAATCAGAAGCATTATCTTATAATTGCTCTAAGATTATAAATATAATTCTGTTATGAGGAGAAAAAAAAATCAGAAAAATTCTCTTACATTATCGCTCTAAGAAAAGAAATACAACTCTGTTACAAATTTAAAACAAGGAGAATATAACAAGAATTTTAAAAGAGAAAAAAAGTAAGAAAAGAGAAATAGTATTCCGTTAAAATATTAATCTAAGAAAGTAAAAAAAAAACAGAAGCATTATCTTATAATATTGCTCGAATATTATAAATATAATTCTGCCATGAATTTACAATAAGAAGAATATAAAAATAATTTTAAAAGAGACGAAAATTCAGAAAAAAGATAGAGTATTCTGTTAAAATATTCTTATAGGGAAAAAAAACTACAACTCTGTTATGAAAAAAAAAAAAGAAATTAGGTGCATTCTCTTACACATCAAAGCTCGAAGCTAAGAAATACAACTCAGTTATATATTTGAAATAAAATAAAAGGACTTTATAAAAAAAATATTCTAAGCAAAGATATACAATAAATAACCGTTAAAAAAAAGTGATATAGAGAAAAAAAATAATTTTATTAAAATTAACTATATTTTATATTTAAGTTTAAAATACAATTCTGTAATAACTAATATAATCGTTATAAAGCTGAAAATTAAAAGAAGTTATAAAGAGAAAAAATCAACAGCATTTTCTTACAAACCAAAGCTCTTAGCAAAGAAATACAACTCTAATATGAATTTCAAATAAAGAGAATATAAAGAGAATTTTAAAGAGTATTGTTATAAATAATAAATAATATAAATGTTATAAAGCTGAAAATAACGAGAAATTAAAGAGAGTTATTTTAAGATAGAGTTAAGAGCATAAAATGTAACTCTAAAATAACTTAAAAGCTGAAATAAAGAGAATTTTTTAAGATGATGCTTTGAAAGTACTAACACAACTATCTTATAACAAATAACAATTAATAAAGCCAAAACAAAGAGCATATTCCTAAAAATTATTATTATGAACAAAAATATAACAGTTATAAATGTGAATGAAAGAGAATTATAATTGTAAAGAGAACGTAAAGAGAATTTACTTATACGTTGTTGAGAGCATAGAAAACGACTAGAAGTCCAACACTTTTAATTAATTAACTCTGTCATAACAAAGAGAATTTTGCTTAAATGTTGTTCAGAGTGTAAAATACAACTCTGTAATAATAGAACATAACCGTTGTAGGGAGAATAAAAGAAAATGTAAAAAGAATTATGCTAAAACTGTATCAAAAGTATGAGATACAATTATGTCATTATAAGAATGAAAAGAAAATGAAGTGAATTTTACTAAAAATATTTTTTAAAGATTAAACTACAATTTTGAAAAAAAAACACCAAAAGGAAAACAAAATAAAGAGAAAAGCGTACAATTATTTTCTTAATATAAAAAAAAATTTTAGAAACAGAATATAAAATAAAAAAATAATTTCAATAGAATTAAAAAAATAAAAAATAATAATAAAAATAAATGTTAAGAGTAAAATGCAATTCGGTAGTAATTAAGAACCATTACAAGATCTAATAAGAAGGTAGCATTAAGGAAATTTTACAAACAATTTTATGGATATATAATAAATGTATTTTTAAAATAAGAAAAAAAATCTAGAAATTACCGTTTTTATTATTGCTTTTGATCCCACTGTTTAAAAAGATCAATGTGGCTCGATTTTTTTTTTTTATTCTTTATCTCCTTTTTTCTTTTGGTTCCTTTCACAACAAAAAGTATCAATTTACATGCAAATTCTTATTGTGTGTAGTTCTTGTTTTCCTCCTTAACAAATGACTTTAGTTTTAAAGTGCTTTTTTGTACGATTCCTTTATTAAAAAAAAAAAATTCCAAACACATGCTGGTTTTGAAAAACGAGAAATCAACTCTTCAAAACTATTCAAGCAAAAAAAAAAGAGGAAAAAATACTTAAAGGCTGATGCTAAACACGAGAGAGTATCAGAGAATGAAAAGGTTGTAGCAGGGAATTAAAGGAGTTGAGTGCTCTTTTTTAACATTTAATCAAATTTACATTATAAAAATTATTTTCTCATTTTCTAACATTTAGAAAATTGTGGATGCATTTGCATCCACAATTTAGAAGAGAAAGAAATTATTTAATCTTTTTTAATCACAAAATATTAAACAATCCTAATTTAGAAAACTTCTTAATTTTAAATGTTTTTAAAATGTGAAAAACATTAAACTTACTTTTAATTTCTTATATAAATAGATATTTCCTTAAAAATTTCTTATATAAATAGATATTTCCCCTTAGTTAAACTGAAGCTCTGAATTTGTTTTTTTTTAAGAGATTTTTAATTGAAAGATATTAAAAGAGTAGGAGAAATATTTACATTTATTCTCTTGCTTTAAGCTGCCATATTTGCATTGTTTACATATTTATTCAAATTTGAACTTTCACTTAAAATATCTTCCTCAAAAGACTCTTTATCATAAAGAGCAAGAAAAAGGAATTCACTCTTTTAAATTTAAATTTTTATTCCTTTCTTATATTATTGTCTGGTTTTTAGTGTTAAAAAAGAAAATAAAAAAATTTTGTTGTTGCTCTTGACTCCCGCTGTTTTTCGATTCTGTCCTGCTTTTTGAAATTTTATGTCAGGATTTTTGTTGTTACTGCTTTAGTCTCTGGTTTCAAATTCCTATAGTTTATAAACAGGTGATCTGTGTGTTTATACCTGAATTTTTTGTTCTGTCCAAAAACACACGCACACAAAAGTCTTTTTTTTTTTTTCTTTACCTTATTTTAATAAAAAGTGTTATTTGACTTTTACTATCTTAACTTTAAGATCTTCTGTTTTGTGTCTAAAATCAAACCATAAATTATGATTTTAAAGAGATTTTATGTGTAAGTAAGTGTGCGTGTGTGTGTGTGTGTATATATTAAAATAACGAAAATAAGGTGACAATACGCCCTTTTTATTTAATTTATTTTTCTTATAATTTTTTTATTTCAAAGAATATTTTCATGCTATTTCTTTGTTAAGCAGTCATTTTTTTTATTTTCTTTTTTATAAAAACAAAAACACTTGTTGCCTTTCAATTTATTAATTTTAAAATGAGTATATATTTTTATGGATTTTTCTAGGAATTGTCATAGTTATATGAAATTTAAATCAAATATTTTTTGTTAAATGGTTTTTGCTTAAATATTTAATTTACTTTTTTTTTTTGTTGATTTAACAAACAAATTATCTTAAAAGCTTTTGGGTTTTGCTTAAAATATGTTAAATAAGGCATTTGAAAACAATTTGAGCTAAAAAATTAAATAAATAAAATTTATATATTTAAGAAAATAAAACAAAAAACTTTAGTTTTTTTTTAAATTTTATTATTATTATTTTTTTATTATTGGTTTCTTTTCATTTCTGAGCTAAAATGCTTTTTCATTAAGAAAAATTTGCATTTGTATTTTCTTTGAAAAACATTTCAGTAAAATTCTCTTTTATATATTTTTTTAAATATTTTATAAATGAATTTAAAAAAATCAATTTAAATGTGAAAATTTTCGTATTGAAAAATCATATTTATATTAAAATTTTTTGGAAATCATTTTAAAAAATATTTTTTACACATTCCTAGTTAAAAATTTAAAAATTCCCAATTTAGGAATTTAAGGGTAAGTGAATAAAATCCATTTAAATGTGGAGTTTGTGATTTTAAACAATCGTATTTGGTTACAAATTGTTGTTGAGCAATTTTGTAGATACTTTTTTACAAATTCCTATTTAAAAATTAAAAATTCCCATTATGGGAATTTTCAAAATTTTCAATTTGCTAACAGCTCAAAAATCAATAAATAACTTTAAAGGGAGTTTAACCTTTAAAAGAAAATTTAAGAAATATAAAATTTTCCATATTAAAATTTTAAATGTATTATTGGGAATTTAAGGGGAAAGTAAGTAAATTTTAGTTCAATGTAGAATTATACCAAAAATTCTAAATTGAACTTTATTGAATAAATTTAGTGTTAATAAATTCTAGCGACACTTTTAAAATATTCCTAGTAAAAAATTTAAAATACCCATTTTGGAAATTTTTAAAAATTTATTTAGGAATTTAAGGACAAACAAAAGATCGTTTATATATTTCAAATTAATTATCGATTATAAAAAAAAAAATAAAAATAGCGATTTTTTGATAATGGGGTTGAAAAAATTTAAATGGCAATTAAAGGGAAAGTATGTTTAAGAAAGTTAATTAAGATTTTTTTAAATAATTGCAATATTTTATGTTTTAAAGAATTTTTTCCACATTCCTAGTCAAAAAGTCAAAAATCTCCCCTAAGGAGATTTTTAAAAATGAATTTAGGAATTCAAGAGGAACGTAGAAAAACGTTAAGCAACAAAAGATAAAGTTTAAATTTTAAGAAAAAAAATTAAAAATTCTTATATTTTTCATTTTGCGGTTCCAATTTTTTATGAAAATCAAAGGAAAATTGAATTAAAGGTGAATTTATTAGTTTTTAATATTTTTTTGCTACTATTTTATGTTTTATTAATTTTTCTAACATTCCCGTTTAAAAATCGTTAATCCCATTTAAGGAGATTTTTGAAAATTCATTTAGGAATTCGTGGGAAACTTAAAAAATGAACTCATTGGACGAAAAATTTAAATTTTATGTATATTTTAATGGGAATTCAGGGGAAGTTAATAAAGTTTTTAAATATATTTAAGACATCGAAAATCTCATTTAAGATTTTTTTAATTTATTAAGGGATTTAAAGGGAAGTTAGCAAAACGTTAAATAATTAGAAAAGAAACTTTGATTTGAAAAATTATTACATTATTTAAGAAAATTCAAAAAAAAAAAAAAATATATATATATATATATTTTTTTTATGTAGAATTGAAGGCGAAGTGAATAAAAGTCTGTTAATTAAGTTTTTAAGTAATTTTAATACGTTTTTTCTATGTAAAATAATTTTTTTTTTACATTCTGAGTCAAAAATCCTTCGTAGGGATATTTTTTGAAATTTATTTAGGAATTCAGGGGCAACTTAAAGATACATTAAATAATTAAAAAGTAAAGTTTGTTTTGAAAAAAAAAATAAATTCCTAGGAAAATTTAAAAATCCCAATTTTTTATTATTTTTTTTTTTTTTATTCCAAATTCTTCATAGGAATTGAAGGATAATGGACTGAAAGAAGCTTTAATAATTTTTTGATTATTTTTCTGATGTATTTTATTTATTACAGAAGTTTTTTACCATATTCCCAAACTATTCAAAATCCCTTCTAAGGAGATTTTTAAAAATTTATTTAGGAATTCACAAGGGAACTTAAAAAATGTTAAATAACCAAAAATTAAGCTTTGAGTTTAAGAAAAAATTAAAAAAATACCTAGTTTTTCCTTTCTGGGATTCTATACATTGTAATAGAAATTCAAAGGAAAGTGAATAAAAGGAATTTTATCAAAGTTTTTAATATTGTTTAATTAAGTATATTCATGTTTTTTGTTTTAACACATTCCTAGTTAAAAATTAAAAATTCGAAAGAAAAAAGTTTCTAGCACTTTTTAATTTTTAGAAATTTGCGGTGAACTAAACAAAAGTTTTTGTTTGTTATTTTTCTAATAAAACTATTCACTATTCTTATTTAAATTTCTTGTTATCAAAATTAGTATTAAAACACATTTTAAATCATAGGTTTTATTTGATTTATATAAATTTTTCTGATTTCTTGTTTTTATTTAAATAAATATTAAGTAGTTTTTTGTTTTGTATTGTGTGTTCGTTCTTCATTTTAGGATTCAGTTTATTTTAATTTATTCAAAAACCAGTTTATTTCCCTTTTAAAGTATAAGAGCGTGTTTTCGTTTTATTTTTGAATTTTATCTTAACTGCTTGTTGAAGTATTTAAGCCTTGTTCTGCTTCATGTGTTTAAACACAAGATAACGAGCCATGTTTAACTACTTCTTTTAATTTTTCTTATTTTATTTTTTTTTCGACTCACACATGAATTTTGATATTTTTTTTCATAGTTGGTTTGGGCTTTAGAAATGAAGCTTATTTAAATATTTTTTGTCATGAAACCTTATTGTAATTCATCATTCATCACCAGGGATCTTGAAAGCAGTTATAAATGATTTATTTTGGGCGTTTTTTTTTTTTCTGAAGTTGTTTTTTTTTTCTTTTTTAATTCTTAAAAGTTTATATAAATAAAACAAAAAGTAGTAGCCATCAATAATAGTAAATAAAATTTTTAAGACAAGAACAAACATTTAAAAACATTAACCAAAATCAACAATTTGTTTGGAGATTTTTTCTTTTTAATTTTTTCTTAAAGACCGTTAAGTAAATATTTTACTTAAACTTGTCTAAATTTAATAAAACAGCTAAATTTATATTATGGCTCATTTATTTTTAAAAACATTTCCAATACCAAAAAACAAAACCAAACTACTCATTTACAAAATTCATAATTTATCTTCAACACTAAAAATGGATTTGGTAATTAGCTATTGATTTTTGAGGAGAAAAAATACGCAAACTTTAACCAGCATTTATTAAGTGAATAAATAATAAATAGAAAAAAAAAATTAATATTTTTAAAGTTATTTAATAATTAAAAAGGAATAATCTGTACACAATTTGTTTATAGAAATCTTGGCTGTTTGCGTATGAAAGAGTGTAAAAAAGCTTGATTAATGGTTTTTATTTGTTTTAAATAAATAATGACTATTAAAAGAAAAGACTAAACAAAATTTAAACAAGCAACACTCATAAAAATAAACTAGTAATTTTTAAATTTCATAAAATTATAAAAAAAAAATGAAAATAATTTATTTCTCTTATTTTTCATATTCTAACATTGTATAAATTTTTTCATTTTTCTGTATTTACATCTCTTATTTCTAAGATTTAAAATCATTAATTTCATAAATTTCTATCTTAAGAGTTCAATTATTTAATTGTTTTGCTATAAAATTATTTGATTTTGCTTAATTTCTATTTATTTCTCTTATTTTGTATTTACTCATTAAGAAAATGTCTCTTCCTTACAATATTTTTTCAAAATCTTATTGGGAAATACTTTTAACGAAAGTTCCGCTTTCCCCATGTAAAAAATTCTATCCCTCTCTTTATGAGAAAGAGTCCATACGGAACTTCCGCAATTTAACAAAAATGTAAACAAAACGGATATGGCTGATTGTTATATGAAATAAACATAAACACGTAAACAACTCTGTCTCTCCCTCTCTCACTCTCTTTGACTAGCACGATATTCCCTTTAATAAAATAACATATGTAAACAATGCAAATATGTTTTACTGTCTTCATTTTCAAAAATCCCCACGTATTTCGCACACTACCTCTTTTGCTTGCTCAAAATACTCTTTAAGCAAACTACCTAAGAAAATGTAAACAATGCAATGTAAATAATGTATTAATGCGAATTCTCTTTAATTTAATTAGAAAACTCTCTTTTGGAATATAGCTAAAATGAAAGTAGGTTATTTAAAAAAACAAAAATAATATACATTTACTAGGATGATCGACTTGGTTTTCCAACCGGTTTCTACAATATTAATGCTGTCGGTTTTTTTCAACATGCTAATTTTTCGAATATCGAATAAACCGGTTTTTTAAATACAAAAAAAAAAAAAAAACGGGTTTTGAAAAAACATTTTATTTCAAAAAACTTATGGAGTAAATACTAATATTTGATTTGAATTTTAGAAAAAATTTGCTAACAGATTAATTTTATTACAGTTAATTCTAGTTATGTTTTATAAATATTATCTAAGATTAAATTGAAATTAATTCTATAAGTAAGCAACTATTAAACTATTAATTATCTTAAAAGAACTACGCATATCAATGGAATCAATGATGGAAATTTGTTCTTTTTTTCACTACTTTTTAAACAACTTTAAATCTCCAAAAAGTACAATTTTAACTTAATTTTAGAATCGTTTCGTGATTTGTATTTTCCATCCCTGAATGGAATTAGTGTTTTCTCTTGCAGAACCAAACAACAATTTAAATATTTTAGGGTTTTTATTAATTCAATATTTATAATAATATTTACTTAATTTTTTAAAGGAATAGTATCTGAAAATTATAACATATTAATATTAAGCCACAATTACTGTACATACATATTAAATAAAACTTACTCATTTTTGGCGATTAGTTTCTTAGCATTATATTAATAAATTTTAACTTGAATATTATAAGATTTGTTGCTATTTTTTTTTTTTTTTTTTTGAGAGAAATTTACTTGTGAAAAAAACGGTTTTTTCATTATTCCAATTATGTGAACTATTTGAAAACCGGTTTCTCCAAAAAGTCGAATAAGCGACCGCTCTAATACATACATACATACTTACATAAATTAATTAATAAATTAACAAATTATTAAATTAATAAATTGATAAATAAATAAATGAATAAATATGTAAATAAATAAATAAATAATTAAATAAAACCGGTTTCTCCAAAAAGTCGAATAATCGATCACCCTAATACATACATACATACATGCGTACGTACATAAATTAATTAATAAATTGATAAATAAATAAATGAATAAATATGTAAATAAATAAATAAATAATTAAATAAAACCGGTTTCTCCAAAAGTCGAATAATCGATCACCCTAATACGTACATACATACATACATACATACATACGTACGTACGTACATAAATTAATTAATAAATTAACAAATTATTAAATTAATAAATTGATAAATAAATATGTAAATAAATAATTAATTAAATAAAACCGGTTTCTCCAAAAAGTCGAATAATCGATCACCCTAATACGTACATACATACATACATACATACGTACGTACGTACATAAATTAATTAATAAATTAACAAATTATTAAATTAATAAATTGATAAATAAATAAATGAATAAATATGTAAATAAATAAATAATTAAATAAATAAGTAAATAAATAAATAAAAAAATAAATAAATTAATTAATTAAAAAATTAATATAAATGTGAGTAAGTGAATAAATAAATAAATAAATTCATTAATAAGTAAATAAATAAAAACCTAAATAAATAAATGAATAAATAAGTAAATAAATAAATAAAGATAAGTAAATAAATAAATAAGTAAATAAATACATTATTAAATAAATTAATTAATAAATAAGTAAATAAATAAATAAATAAATAGATAAATAAATAGATAAATAAATAAGTAAATAAATTAATAAATAAATAAATTAATAAATAAATAAGTAAATACCGAAATAAATAAATAAATTAATAAATAAACAAATTAATAAGTAAGTAAATTAATAAATTAATAAATTAATAAATTAATTAATAAGTAAATAAATAAATTTATAAATAAATAAGTAAATAAATTAATAAATAAATACGTAAATAAATGAATGAATGAATAAATAAATAAATAAATAAATAAATTAGTAAATAAATAAATTAATAAATAAATAATTTAATAAATAAATAATTTAATAAATAAATTAATTAATAAAAAATAAATTAATTATTAAGTAAATAAATTAATTAATTAATAAGTAAATTAATTAATCAATTAATTAAATAATTAATTAATTAATAAGTAAATAAATCAACAAATAAATAAATAAATTAATAAATAAATTAATAAATAAATAAGTAAGTAAATGAACGAATAAATAAATAAGTAAATAAATACATTATTAAATAAATTAATTAATAAATAAGTAAATAAATAAATAAATTAATAAATAAATAAGTAAATAAATAAATGAGTAAATAAATAGAAATAAATAAAAAAAAATAAGTAAATACCGAAAAAATTAATTAATTAATTAATATATAAGTAAGTAAATAAATAAATAAATTAATAAATAAACAAATTAATAAGTAAGTAAATTAATTAATAAATTAATTAATTAAATAATTAATTAATTAATAAGTAAGTAAATAAATTTATAAATAAATAAATAAGTAAATAAATTAATAAATAAATAAGTAAATAAATGAATGAATGAGTGAATAAATAAATAAATAAATAAATAAGTAAAGAAATAAATTAATAAATAAATAAATTAATAAATAAATAAATTAATAAATAAATAATTTATTAAATAAATAATTTAATAAATAAATTAATAAGTAAATAAATAAATTAATAAGTAAATAAATTAATAAATAAGTAAATTAATTAATAATTAATTAATTAATAAGTAAAAAAATAAATAAATAAATTAATAAATAAATAAGTAAATGAACGAATAAATAAATAAGTAAATAAATAAAAAATAAATAAGTAAAAAAATTAATAAATAAATAAGGAAATAAATGAATGAATGAATAAATAAATAAATAAGTAAATAAATTAATTAATAAATAAATAAATTAATAAATAAATAATTTAATAAATAAATAATTTAATAAATAAATTAATTAATAAGTAAATAAATTAATTAATAAATAAGTAAAGTAATTAATCAATTAATTAAATAAATAATTAAATAATAAGTAAATAAATAAACAAATAAATAAATAAATTAATAAATAAATAAATTAATAAATAAATAAGTAAGTAAATGAACGAATAAATAAATAAGTAAATAAATGAGTAAATAAATAAGTGAATAAATAAATTAATTAATAAATAAATAAAATAATCAAATAAATACAATATTTTGCATACTTATATCCTTTATTATTTTATTATTATTATTATTATTATTATTATTATTTCAATATTTGTATTAAATTTTTATATAATTTTCAAATCTTTATTTTCCTTTCATTATTAAATATTAATTTTTCTATTTATTCTCATTTCTCTTTCCCTGATTTTCAATCTTAGTTTATTTTGTTATTTATATTATCCAACAACAACCACAACTGGTCATAAATCATTTGATCGTTATTTTTTTTTTCTCTCTCTCTCTCTTAATTATTTTTGTTGTTATTGTCTATTTTGTAGCTAATAGATAAAAACAGAATATAAGTTTGGTGTTTAGGTAGTTAATAAATAGTTTTATGTGTAAAATGTTTTCTTTACATAATAATAAATAACGTATTTATCTAGACATGCGAATGTAAGTGGAAATGTGATTGCGCTTTTAGTTATGATAGATATAGAGATACAAACATAAACTAAGTAACAATTAACGTTATAGAATGTTTAAACTAACTACAGTGTTTTTTTGTAAAGATTACAATAATTATAAGAATTATAAAACGTTAGTAGGCAGTGAAAAAATTTAAAAGCGTTTAAATAAAACCCACCTGAAATGCAACGAATGTTAATGAAAATCTAAATCTAGTTAAATATTTTAGTTCAAGTTATGAAATTTTTTTAGATTTTCTTTAGATTCTTAAAGTGTAGGTGTAGGTGTTATAAAATAAGTTGACTTGAAAATGATGTCATATTTGAGAAAAAAAATCGAGATTTTTATTAAAGGAAATTTTTAAAAGTTTAAAGATTTTTTCATTTTAAGAAAATAAAAAAATATATATATTTATTTGTTATTTCTTTGGAAATTCCTTTTTTTTATTTGTGTTCAACTCCCAATCATTAATGATTTAATGTTTTAAAACAAGACAGCCAATATATCATGCTGTGCCATACCATGTTTAACTAATGAACTTGAAAGATATCAATCTAAAAGTATTTAACCCCTTAAAAAAATACAAAGAAACAAAACCACAAGAATTCTGAATAATATTTAACAAAAATCAACAGCAACGAAAAAAGCAAAAACAGCAATCAAGATGTCTCCCTTAAAAAAAAAAAAAAAAAAATCAACTGCATCACCAAAACTGCATCCAGCAATTCTTGTGGTGCCCATGAAGGAAAAAAAATAATTTTAAAGATAGATTTTTATTTTTATAAAAACAACAACTATAGAAATTGTCAGGCTAATTAAAACTGTTCTAAAGTTAAGAACAACAACAAAAAACTGAATTAAAAAAAATCCCTTTTGATTATACAAACAACAAAATGCTGTGGCGTAAGAAAATCAAGAAAATATCAAAAACTAAAAATCTTAAGAAAACCAAACAGCATAAACATTAATTTAAATTAAGCAAAATAAAAAAGGGCAACAACAGCAAACACGCAGAGGAAAAAAAACTTAAGTCAAAAGATACAAAATCTTGGCAAACAAACAGCAAGTAAGAAAGAATTTTTTTGAAATTTCTTTCAAAAAAAAAAAAAAAAAAACACACACACAGATTTAAATGAAAAAATAAATAAATAATTAAATAGATAAATAAATAAAAAATTAAAATAATGGATTTTCACTTACCCTGCTTTAGAATTGAACACAACTATATCTGAAATAAAGTCAAATAATTTAGTTGAAAATATATTTTCCTTAAATGAATCAAAATATTTTTAGTTAAAATTTAAAATTAAGAAAAAAAATATATATCAACAATTCCATGAAAGAATGCCCAAAAAAGGTAATTTTTTACCTGGTGTCTTTCAATTTCTAAAAAAAAAAAAAATTTTGTATACACAAAGAAATCAAACAGTTTATCGATTTCAGTTTCCAGTTTCGCAAAATTGCAAAAATTCATGATTTTATTTCGCTTTTTTACTTTTTCAATAACCAAAAAAGAAGTCAAAAGTTTGTTACTTTAAATGGCAATATCTCTGGGAAAACTTTGCAAATTTTAAAGATTTAAACGGAGTTTGAATTTTGCTTATATCGGCTTTAACACGAACATTTAAAAAATATTAAAATTTTTACAGAAATGCATTTTAATGCAATTGCAGTTTTTAAATGCACTTTTTTTTTTTTTTTTTTGTTAAATATGCTATTTAAAATTTTTGATTTTAACATATTTGAAAAGTATGGAATCTTTACATTAAAATAAAAATCAAAAATTTTTGTATAATTTAATTAATAAAAAAAGAAAAAAAATGTTAAAAAATTTTCATATACTTTTTTTTCTTTTTTAATTTTGAAAAAAATTATTTTCTTTTGTATAAAAGTTAACAGAGTGTGTCGGCGTTCACACACAGCATTTTTTCTTGCTGCAATTCCGAGTTCATTGAAGAGAGAGTAGAAGGGAATACGAAGCTTTTATATTCTCTTTACCTCCCTTGACTACGAATAGTTATTTTCATTTGTATAAAAGTTAACAGAGTGTGTCGGCGTTCACACACAGCAATTTTTCTTGCTGCAATTCCGAGTTCATTGAAGAGAGAGTAGAAGGGAATACGAAGCTTTTATATTATCTTTACCTCCCTCTCTAAGGAAGTCAGAATTATAAAAAGAAAAATTGCTATGTGTGAACCCCGACTAGAGAAAGTGTGCAAATTTAAATATTGATATCTCTTGAAGCTTTTGACGGATTTTTATAATTTAAAAAGCTTATAAAAGCCTCTTGTGTCTATTTTGGACCTTTTCTTTTAAAAATATTTGAAAAGTACAAATGCAATTTATAGATGCATTTTTTGACAATTGTGAATTCATTAAATTTAATTTTTATTTAGGTGTATTTAAAATTTTTTTGTTTACTATAAATCGCAATATCAATTAGTCTAGTGCGGAAAGATTAAATATTTTTAATAAATTTTTAAAAATTAATTCAATAATTTTTTTAATTAAATTGAACTTAAGTGAAATATGTATAAATAAACAAAGTAAAATGTTATATTTTTAAAAATTATTAAAATTTAAATATTAATTTTGCAAATATTTTAAAATAAATAATTAAATAAATGAATTTATAAATAAACAAATAAATAAATAAAAAAAATAATTAAATAATTAAAAAATAAGCAAACAAATAAATAAAAAAATAATTAAATAAATAAAAATAAACTAATAATTAAATATATTTACAAGTAAACAAATAAAAATAAAAATAAATAAATAAAGAAAATAAGTTAATAAAAATTAAATTAAAAGATACTTTTTTTCTTTTTATTTATTTACTATTTATATATAATTTATTTATTTATATATTTGTTTAATTATTTAATTAATTAATTAAATTAATAAAGATTATTTAATTAATTAATTAAGTTAATAAATGTTATTTATTTAATTAATTAATTTTTATTTATTTATTTGTTTATTTATTTACTTTATTCATTTATTTACTTATTTATTTTTTTATTTATATATTTATTTAATTTAAATTAATATTTAAATTTTAATAATTTTTAAAAAGATAAAATATTACTTTTTATTTATTTATTATTTGTATATCATTTATTTATTTTTTTTAATTATTTAATTAATTAATTAAATTAGTAAACATTATTTAATTAATTAATTAAATTAGTAAACATTATTTAATTAATTAATTAAATTAATAAACATTATTTAATTAATTAATTTTTATATTAATTTTGCAAATATTTTAAAATAAATAATTAAATAAATGAATTTATAAATAAACAAATAAATAAACAAATAAATAAATAAAAAATAATAATTAAATAAATAAAAATAAACTAATAATTAAATATATTTACAAGTAAAAAAATAAAAATAAATAAATAAGTAAATAAAATATAAAGAACACAAATAAGCAAATAAATATAAATAAAAAAAGATAAAAATAAGTCAATAAAAATTAAATTAAAAGATTCGATTAGAAAAATAAAAAAATAAAAATGTATGGAATCTTTACATTAAAATAAAACTTCTACAAAAAATTAAAATACTTTTTATTTTATTTCTATTTTTTATTTCTAATTTAAAATATTTGTTATTCAGTTTATTAATTTTTAAATAAAAACATAAATCCTTAATGTTTTCATGCTAAATTTATACTAAATCAAATGAATTTTTATATAATTTTGTATCTGATTGAACAAAAAAAAAAAGAAAATATTTCATTTAATCAAAAGTAAAACATATATTTTTTACAAGAAGATAATCAAATTTTTTTATATTTGAATATTCCAACCTTGAATAATATTCATATGTATTTCATTTAAATACAAAAAAGTTTGACAAAATTTTAGGATTTTTTTTTTTTTTTTTTTTTTGAAAACAATACCAAATAAGCCAAACGATATTATAACTATATCGAAGCGATATCATCTAGGTGATAAAAATAAAATTATTTAGCCACGAGATGTTTGAATAAAAAAAAAATCATAAAAAAGTTTTTTTCAGCAAATAATGTTCCTTGTGGTTTCTCCTACTGTTTAAAAAAAAAATCTGTACAGGAGAAGCTAATGACTAGAGTCGAGTAAATAACGCGAACAATAAACTTATTTAAACGTATTAAATAATTGCAGTAATAAAAAAATATATATTACTTATTTTTCTTTTTCCAAACAAATTTGAAATTATTCAAACAAATTTATGTTGAATAAAAATACTAAAAAAAATTTCTATGAATAAAAAAAGGAGAAAAAATAAAATATTTCAAATTAGATTTTATTTAATTTTTAAAATTGGATATGAAATAAACAATAATTGTATACAAGCTAAATTTTTTTTTTTTTTTTTTTTTTTGAAATTAGTTGCCCACTGGAATTTGATTTAAATTTTATAAGAGTATATTCGAATACTTCGGTTGAAATATTTTTTAATCTGACTTGTTAACAAATTGAAAAATATTTAAATAATTTTTTGTAAAATGATTTGAAACTATTTTATTTCTAAAAATATAAATTGAATATAAAAATAATTTACTTTTAGCAAATATTTGGAATTGAAATATTCACAATGAAGAGCTATGATGCATAATTTGATTTTTACAAAGAACCATTCAAAATTTGTTATAGAAAAATTCAAATTTTCTCGTATTATTTTTAAAATAATACAAAAAAAAAAATTAATTTGTTTATTACTTGTATATTTATTCATTTATTTATTTAATTAATTATTTTTTATTTATTTTTTTACTTATTTATTTTAAAATATTTGCAAAATTAATATTTAAATTTTAATAATTTTTTAAAAAATTAAATTTGACCTTTTATTTCTTTATTATTTATATATCATTTATTTATTTATTTATTTGTTTAATTATTTAATTAATTAAATTAATTTATTAAATCAATGAACATTATTTCATTAATTAATTAATTTTTATTTATTTATTTGTTTATTTATTAATTTTATTTATTTATTTATTTATTTATTTATTTATTTATTCTTTTATATATTTATTTAATTTAAATTAATATTTAAATTTTAATAATTTTTAAAAAGATAGAATATTACTTTTTATTTATTATTTGTATATCATTTATTTATTTGTTTAATTTTTTAATTAAATTAATAAACATTATTTAATTAATTAATTAATTAATTTTTAATTATTTATTTAATTTATTTATTTACTTATTTATTTGTTTATATATTTATTTAATTTAAATTAATATTTAAATTTTAATAATTTTTAAAAAGATAAAATTTTACTTTTTATTTATTTATTTATATATCATTTAGTTATTTATTTATTTGTTTAATTATTTTATTAATTAATTAAACATTATTTAATTAATTAAATAAACATTATTTAATTAATTTATTTATTTTAATTAATTTAATTTAATTTTTAAAAAGATAGAATTTTACTTTGTTATTTATTTATTTTTCAAAAATAATTTTTATATTTTTAAAAAATATAAAATTTTGAGTTAAAATTTTCGTTTAAAATTTTGTATTTAATGATTCAAACTTTTATGACAAAATTTTCTTGCACTCCTTAAGTATGTTCCTCGCTGTTCGTTAAAAAAAAAAAAAAAACTTACGAATTTTAATTTATTTGGCCCGAAAAAAAAAACATTTTTTAACATAATGTTTAATTTATGAGATTTTGACAACAAGAAAATTTATTGTTTCCTTAAATATATTTGCTCTCTCCCCCTTCTTACACCCTGTTATGAAATAATGGATATTGCAAAATCGTTTTTGTTTTTCTTTTCCAAAAAAAAGAAAAAAAAAAGAACAAACCATCAAACTTGCATGTTGAATTAACAAGAAAAAAAATCTGCTCGAGAACAATAAACACCAACGAGCGAAAACATTGAAAAGAATTATAAAACAAATTTTACAAACATTATAAAACATTTTTGTATACATGATCAAGGCATTATTGCCTGCCGCCACGTTCAACAAAAACAAACAGAAATTAATTATGTTTCGATACAATAAGTCTTATAACTCTCGATGTGTCTTGTCTTACTGCTGATTTCAAATGAAATTAAAAAAAAAATTAAACAAAACACCAGGGCCTCGATACAATAACTCAGAAAATTTTAATAAATAAAATATAATTCAATGTTTACAAAGAGAGTCCCTTAAGCTTTTAATAGAGGTCTAGGTGTGTTTTCCTTGTGTATATTTAAAAAGAGTGCGTAAATTACTATACGCGAGTGTATAGATCTTTTAAATACTCATGGTATCTGTATGATTATATGTATTATTTTTTACCTTGTTTTATTTTCAACTTCTTTTCTTAACAATAATATTTGTTTTGACGCTGTGTGTTCGCTTTTTTTTACTTTATTGGGTGTTGTTTGTTGTTCCTATGCATTCTGGCTGCAAGATTCTATGTCTGCTGTTTGGCCCTACTCACACATACACTAATCAATGTACCTACCTTGTTAAGCAGTATTACCCGGAGTATTTCAACAGCAATCAGTTAAACATACTATAGTATAGTTCAACAAGATGTGGAACAGCAACAACAACAAAAACAACATTAATAAATACAGATATATATATATATATATCTTTTAATGTACGTTCTTATTTCATATGTCATATAACACAGGAGCACATCAGCAGAAAACAGTAAAAGGCAATTTCAAGTTGAAATTAAAATTGTTAAAGTGCACGAGAAATATGTTTAAAGATCTAAGAAAAATTTCGACTCATCAAAGAATTTTCGAATTATTAGTTTTACGGAATTTTTTGAAAATTCTTTAATTTTTTTAACAAAATTTTTTAATTTTTATACAAAATTCTTTAATTAAAATTTCAAAAATGTAAGAAATTGTTGATTTAAAATAATTTAATTAAATTTTTCAATAATCTACATCTTCAGATAATATTTTAGATGCTTTAGAAAATTTTCGAACTTAAATTCGATTTTTCGAAAATGAAGCTACTTTTAAATTACATTAAGAATATTATAAAAACTACATTTTCTAAAAGTACTTTAAAAAAATTTCAATAATTTGATAAAATTTTTAATTTTCTTAAAAAATGTCTATTTTTAAAATTCGAAAATGCATGAGTTTGAGGTTCAAAAAAATTAATTTAATTTTTTTTATGAATCTACATCATCTAGAGCATATTTTAGAGGCTTTAAAAATTTTTCGAAATTAAGTTCGAATTTTCGAACATGCTCCTAAATTTGATTATTGAAAACTACTTTCCAAGCTCTTTAAGAATTTGAGGAAATTATAAATTTTCTTGCAAAATTTCCAGTTTCGAAATTCGAAAAAGTATGCAATTATCGGCCAAACAAGTTTATTTTAATTTTTAAAGAATCTACACCATCCAGAAAAAATTTTAGCGGCTTTAAAAAATTTTCGAACTTACGTTCAAATTTTCGAACATGACACAAAATTTCTACTTTCGTAACTCAAAAATGCTTGAACTTCTTGACCAAAAAATTTTATTTAGATTTTTTTCGCAATCTACATCATACAGAGAATATTTTGGTAGCTTTAAAATTTGTTTGAACTTAAGTTCGAATTTTCGAACTTAAAACAAAGCATAAAATTTTTACTTTTTCTTTCATCAAATTTTTCCCATAACAACATTCGAACATAAATTAATGAACTATTGAATAAAAAGCCCATAAATTAAAAATTTTTAACTAAAATGTTCAATCATTTTTATATTTCGAATTCAAAATCAAACATAAAATAATTAAATATTTTATATATAAATATTACCCAATACCCGTAAACTTGTTAAAGTTTTTTCTTTAATTATTTTATTAATATATTAACTTAAGATGATAGATTGTAAAAATAACATTAATGTTAATTAACGCGCCACATGTGTGTTAAATCATAATACTGTGAGTTATTACATTTAAACATTTATCTTTAATATAAAACTTTAAAAAATCTTTCCTCTGTCTCTCTCGTCTGTTTCAAACACTAAACATTAAATTGTCAACCTTACAACAAAAAACAACTCTTATAAAATTAATGAGTTTATTTTGAAAATACCTTTTTTATAAAAAAAAAAAAAACAATTCAAAGAATTTCATTTAAAAACATCCCAGACAAGCGAACCTTTAAAAAGATTCATAGCTAAAAGAAAAAAATAATAAAGAAATAATTTATTTCTTTTTCTTCAACTTGTCTACAATATTTTTTCGTTGTTCAAATGTGTCTTTAAATAAACACAACAACCTGTTTAACTCTTTAGTTAGCATATTTTTGACTGAAAATAATATTCAAGTTAAACCGTAACCGAAAAAAATATAAAATAAAATAAATATTTTAACAAACATAAATGACTAATTAAGCACCCGCAGATGGTTTTCAAATTAATTTACACATAATTTATGGCTTTTTGTTGTTTAAACAGCCATAACAATACAATAAAATACAAATTTCAAAAAATACTAAGCAATAAATAAAAACAAAATGTTTAGAAATTCTTAGGAAATTTAAAACTTTTAAAGAATATGAAAGGAAGTATTTGAAAGGCAAAAAATAAAGCTTAAATGGGGGAAATTAATCAAAATTTATTATTATTTATTTTTTTGGCACCTACAAGTTCTAAAGAATTTTTTGGCAGTTTTAAAAAATTTTCGAACTTAAGTTCGAATTTTCAAACATGTCTTAAAATGTACATTTTTGCACTATATATTTAAAATAGAACAAAATCCTATCGAATTTTCAACTTTTTTCAATATTTCTAATTTTGAAATTGAAAAAAACAAAGAAATCGGGCTTCAATAAAATATTTAATAATTTTTTAGGAATATTCAACATCTAAAAAACCTTTTGATGAGTTTAAAAAATTTTCGAACTTAAGTTCGAATTTTCGAACATGATCCAAAATTTACATTTTCGTAAACTATATTGAAAATACATTAAGAATTAATTGAAATTTTTGAAATTTATCGATAAATTCATATTCGAAATTGTAAAATTTAAGTCGAATTTTCGAAAATAAGTCTAAATTAAGATTTTCTTAATATAAATTGAAATTACAATAAAGGTTAACCAATATATTCAAATTCGAAATTTTAAAATTTAAGTTTAAATTTTCGAACATGATACAAAATTTAATTTTTGTTTTTAACTATATTGAAAATAAAAGACAATCCAATCCAATTTTATTTTTTCTTTTTTTTCAATATTTCCAATTTTGAAACTACCAATTTAATACATTTATTTTTTTTAACAATCCTTAAAATGCTTAAAAAATTTTCGAACTTAAGTTCGAATATTCGAACACGACCTTAAACCAAGAATTTCAAAAACAACATTAAAAATCCAATAAGAATTCATTAAAAATTAAAAAATTTGACAATAAATTCTCTTATCAAAATTCGAAATTATAGAATTTTAGAACATGGTCTAATCTCGTATTAACATTTTTGATAACTACATTGAAAATCTATAAAAACTACTTAGATTTTTCCTTCGATTTTTCGAACACTTCCTAAAATTTACATTTTCACTAAATACATTCAAAATGGAACAAAATTCAAATAAAATTTGATTTTTTTCAATATTTCTAATTTCGACGTTCAAAAAAATTAAGCTTCAAAAGAATATTTAATAATTTTTTTTTTAAGAATCCCCAACATCTAAAAAAGTTTTAGGTGTATTTAAACAATTTTCGAATTCAACTTCGAATTTGCGAACAAGATCTAATTTATAACAAGACCTAATGTATAAAGCTATCTTAAAAATTACATATATAACCTCATTAAAATTTTCTAAGTAGAATAAAAAATCAATATTTTTTTGCCTTAATTTTAATTCAATATTTTTAATTTTCTTTTTTCCCTTTTTTCTTGCATTTAATTTGCTTTTTTTTTAATTAAACGCAAATTAATAATTTTTTCTTTGGAATTTAAAAATTTGTTTCTATTTTTTTTCTTTCCTATCAAATTGTTTCCCCCTTCTCCCCCCTTATATTTGTCTTATGTTTATTAAATTGTAAGAGCGTAAAACGTTACACGGTCTATAAAATTGTATGATAGAAAAAGAAAATATAAAACAACTACAACAACAAAGTAAAAAAACAACAAATAAATCAAAAGTAAAAATGCCGCCTTAAATACTTAAATACAGCAACACCGACAACAACAAAACATAATGAATATTATGCCAACAACAACAGCAAGAATGAGAAGAAATCAAAAGAAATAATAACAGCAGCAAACAGTTATATATTTCTTATCTCTTTATTAGACAGTTTGACTAACATTGTCACCTCTTCTCTTGACCCCCCAAAACAATTGCACTCTTTTTGTTGAGTCTTAGAGTGTAAATACCAGCGTTGCCAGAATTATAATTTTATCATATTTTTGATGACTTTTTCCTACAAAATATGATTTTTGTTTTAATCACTTAAGTAAAGTTTTTTAAAGACTCCCAATAATTTGTTAGAAGATTTTAAATAACATTCATACAACTATTTACAAAATTTATACTATTTACGTATCATTTTAGTTGATCTATACAATATTCATACGAAAACATAAAAAAGTGTTTAGAAACTGGTTTTTTGAGATTCTGATGAGCTGAAAACAGGAAAAATACGAAGAGAATTTGAAAATGGTCTTCAGTTGACTGCCGATTGAAATAAAGTTTAGTTTTTTTTTTTTCTCGAAATTAATGCGTTTTTGAGGACAAAACTAAATACTTTAAGATGGACTGTAATTACTACAAAGCAACTTTTCAACATTTTACTCATATATTATCCAAAAAAAAAAAATATTTTGAATTTTTTTTTTTTTTTTCAATGTTGATATAATAGAATTCCCAAAAGTTTAATACTGAAAATCGATCACTCTGAAAGACTACTTCACATTAAAAATACTTTTATCTGTAAACAAAGTGTAACTCAAATCCATACAAAACAGCTGAAAGTTATGCGTATGTTTTCTAATAGTACCGAATTTAATCATGTACAAAAAGTTATCAGAATCAGTTAAAAATATGAAGTTTTCTACAGCAAAATTATGATTTTTAGTTCCTCATATGATTTTTTTTTGCCGAAAGTTTCTGGCAACGATGGTTGATACAGTTAGTTTAATGAGAGGAAGAAAGATAAAGAAAGGCAAACAATTTAAACCACCCACTTAATGTTTTTTTTTTCCTACATTTATTTACTTAAACTCTGACTAATATTAAAATTTGTTGTTATATTTTTGCGTGGGGTTAAAAAGGGGAAAATCTATGATTAACTGATATTTTCCGTTTGTTTTTGTTTAAGAGAGAGAGAGTAAAGCTGCCCGATTTTTTTGATGTAATTTATATCCTGTTATATATATATTTTTTTTTGTAGTCTTGAGATTTAAAAGGGATTTGAGGGGGGTTCAAAAGTATGTAATTAAGTAATCTAAGGAATTATATTTTTTGAGAAATGAGGTTTTCTTTATTTTCTTTTAGAAATGTCTCTTAAAATTATTAAATAGTAAATAGAATAGGAAATTTAAGATTTTTGTTAAAGAACAAATGCTTAATTAAAAAAAATATATATATATATATATATATATATATATATATATATTTTGGGTCATATTCGAAATTCAAACTTAACTTCGAAAAATTTTTAAAGTTTCTGAAATATTCTTTGAATGGTAAAGATTCTTAAAAAATTGAAATAAAACTATTTTGAAAATTTGACAAAAAAAAATATAATTTTTCCCATATTCTTAAAGTATTTTGAAGGTAGTTTCCAAAAATCACATTTTGGGTAATGTTCGAAAATTCGAACTTAACTTCGAAAAATTTTTAAAACTTAAAAATATTCTTTAGATAGTGTAGATTCTTAGAAAATTAATATAAAATTTGTTGGTACACAATTCCAGGCATTTTCGAATTTCGAAATTAGAAATTTTTACAAAAAATGTTTAATTTTTTCAAATTATTGCAGTATTTTGAAAGTAATTTCAAAAATCAACTTTTGTGTCACGTTCGACATTATCTGGAAGGTGCAGATTGTTAAAAAAATAAAATAAAAATTTTTGGTTCGCAATTTCATGAATTTTGAAATTAGAAAATTTTAGCTCATGTTCGAAAGTTCGAGCTTAATTAAATTCGAAAAAATTTTTTCTTTTTTTTTTTTTTTTTTTTTTTTTTTTTTTTTTTTTCTTAAAAAAATACATTACAAATGTTAATTAAATTGCACAATTTTGTTATTTGTTTTTTCCTTGTACTGTAAGCCTTATTAAATACATAATAAAGTAAAGTAAAAATCTGTTTAATTTACTTCAACTAATCTCTCCTCACAATCCCACAAATACTCAAATCTCTTTTTAGCTAGTGCTCACACCATGGTGGTGTATCCCTTTGCTTTTCAAAATATCAACAAAACATGAAGAGGAAAAAACAAAAACAAAGCTCTAGGCTTTATTTTCATCAACAGCATACTATAAAACTTCATGATGTTGTTGTAATAGTCTCAAGATTTATAGAGATGTAAAAGAGTATGTATGTATGTATGTATGTTATGTTTACAAAATAGAGAGTGTTGAAAGGCTGTGATGTATTATTTTTTAACAGTATAGTTTTGTGCAATAAACTCTTAGTAATTTTATACTTTTTAATTATTTTTTTGAATATTTTTATTTAGTTTAAAGAAAACAATTTGTTTGTTTTCTTTACAATTTGTTTAATATTTTTTTTTAATCATCTTCAATTGTTTATTTAATTTTTGTTAAATAAAAATTTTAAATATTTATTTACTAGATTAAATGTTAATTAAATTTTATTTTATTTGCTATTTTTTATTTGTTAACATTTAGCAAATATTTATATTAATCATATTTCTTTTTGCAATTTTATCTTTACAGCTCTTTTTATAAATGAATGAAATTGCAAATATTTTAGTGGAATAGATTTCATGGTATAAGACAGAAAGTATAAGAAATTATTTTTAAAAATAATAAAAATTATACGGCTACAATAAAAAATGGAAAAAATGGTAAGAATAAAAAAATTATTATTAAAACAGGCAAAAAAAAAAAAAAAAAAACAATCCAATAATTTAAAAAAAATATTCAAAATTAATTTTAGGCGGCTTTAATAAAAGATTAAAAAATAACTGTAATTTTTTCAAAAACCTAAACATACAAATGAAATATTATTTTAAAGGGTAATTAAAATGGCGCCTTTAGCTTTACAGGAATATTCTAAAACATATTTCACCTTAATATTTTTAATAAACAATACTTTAATTTTTTTTTACAAACGAAAAAAATCTAAAGCATTTACTTACAAAATTATGATTTGAATTTTTAATTACAAATTGTTTTACAAAGTTTACAAAATTTTCTTTTGTTGTAAAAAAATAAATCCTAATTTTTTTTTTTTTTTTTTTTTTTGAAATAAAAACATTAATATTTTTTATGTTTAAAGTGAAAACGTGTTGACACTTGTTAATAAAAATATGTGTTTGAAATATTAATTTTTTTTTTTTTTTTTCTAAACCTCCTATCTCCTAAAAAGGTGGGGTTATGTTAATGTCCAACAAGTATTTAATATACTATTAGAATTATGGTTAGCTGTAATAAAAAAATATTGTATTTTTCTATAAAAAGAAAAATAAAATATTATATATAATATAAAAAAAAAAAAAAAAAAAAAAAAAATGAACTTTATTTTGCTTTGTGCAGAGACTGAAGGCAAAATGGGCGTTTTAACAGCAAATCAAAGACTCTATAATTTTCGTTATTTTTTTAACTGATGCAGTTTTTTTTCGGATAGTTTGTTTTATATTGTTGTTCCCCAGTTTGGAATCGTCAGGGTACTCTAAACAGAAAGCATACAATAAGTTTGTTATGAGGAAAGGCTAAAATATATTGGGTAAGGGAAAAAGTTAAAGACACCTTAAAAAAAATGGGTACTTAGCAATTTTTGAAAAATTCAATTTATATGATAGTTTATAATAAAGACTATTGAATTTTAAAGAAAATTAATGTATTTTTTACAACAAAATCCATAATTTTTCAATATAAATAGATTTTCAATATTTAAGTTATTAATTAATATTTGCACAAAAAAAAAAAAAAATTAAAGCTTGTTATGTGTTTTGTCTAATCAAAAAGAAATATTGTATTTTTAAATAATAATGAATTTTTTAGAATTTATTACAAATGTCGCTGATTTGGCTAAATTAATAAAGCTACTCGCAGAGAAAAGTTATGGTTGTGGTTGAATATAATTTAAGAGCAGTATATTATAATTTGAATATATGATTACAGTTAAAAATTATAATCGTTATAAATAATAATTATTATGATTGTACTTTATCATATTTATTTATTAATTTTTTGAATAATTACATATCATTTACAAATTATATTCTAATTCTAACCGAGTGGAGTAACGAAGACTATTGCTCGTTGTAGTAAAACAGACCAGAGCCTCTGGTGGGAATCGAACCCACATCCCCCAGACTGACAGACTAGCTCACTAGCAACTAGGCCATCGGGGGCACCCTACTTTATCATATGTTTTTGCTCGGTTTTATAATTTTTTGATTTGATTTTATAATATTATGAAACTATTTTATCATATTATGGCGGACTTTGTAATATAAAAGTGTGTTTTTATAGTACTATGATTCGACTTTATCTTAGTATAATAACATTTCATCACATTATGGTGTATTTTTTTCATATTTGAAATCTCTTCCACTAAAATATTTCATCATATTATAATTCCCTTAAATTATTATCTCAATTTTTTCATATTATGATTTGATTGTGTTATATTATGTTCCCATTTTATTATAATATGACCAAAAATAATAATTATTTTTATTATTATTTTTTTTATTATTTTTTTCATTTTTTTTTTTTTTTTTTTTTTTGTTTTATTAAAATAAAACACATTACTTCGAAATTATTGTTTTTTTAATTGAGTCTATTACATCCCAGCAAAAACTTTTTGGTGTTCGGTAATGGCAACTACTTATTAAAGTAGTTTTTTGGCAATGAGGCGTCATTATTATTTACCTACTCTATTTTACATAAATAAGTACTCAATAGTATAATAGCACGGAAATATTGCAATCACGTGGATCAGTTGGCTAGAGCTTTGGATTAACAACAAGAACGTTGTTGGTTCAGTACCATTCTGACGTTGTTGATTTTTTTTTTTACAGAATGTCTAAAGATATTTATACTAAAAAAATGTTTCAGTTTTGATTAATTATTAAAAATTTGTTAATAAAGTAATTTTTTTAAATTATTTTTTACTTAAATAATTGAATAGTAAAGAACTTTCAAAGCTTTTTAATTGTTTTTTTTTTTTTTTATAAAAAAATTTGCTGTTTTTTGATTTTCAAAAAAATTCTATTAAAAAATGAAAGTATAAAACTACCCAGCAAAAAAATAACATCCAAAGAAGTCAATAAGATCCTAAACTTTTGATCCAGAAGTACTGCAAATTCGGATCATTTCCAATGAATTTAACATAGTCTTATCATTGAAATATGTTCTCTTTTTTGATACCTATTCATTCACTGAGTTGGAAATCATGTTCACTATGTCATGTAAAATGGGCTTTTTATGTTCTTTTTTATCAATTCAAGGAAATTACTTTTAATTTTTATATAAACCAAATATTTTTTATGTAAAAAAAAATATGCATAACAATATTTATCATTTGATTAAAATAATTATTATTAAATAACAAATATTTGTAAATTCTCAACGTTTTATATCAGAAAAATTTATCTGAATGGCTTTTTAATAACATCTTTGGATGTTGTTTATATAACTTCTATGGAAGTAATGAAAAAGTGCTTCCTTAAAAATGATTTATATTTATTTTTGCTAGGTATTTAATTAAAACTGTATGTATTCAATAGCTGATCCATTGATTTATTAAATAATAAAGAAAAATATTGGCCTTTTTCATTATAAGTAATTTTATTTTTATTTAAATTGACCTCAATTCTCAATATAACGTTTTTTTTTTTCAATTTAAAAAATAAAAGTATAAAATTTTTTAATTAAAATTTCTTTTATTTAATAGCTTATGTATTAAATTATTACTTCAAAATGAAATATGTTGCCGTTTTTAAATTTTAAATAATTTAACTTTAATTTTAAAAAATCCACATTTTTCAATATAAAGCAAATTTTATATGACAAAAAAAAAAACAAATGTTTGAAGCAATTTTAAAAGTAATAATATTATTTTTTTAATCAAAATTTATTTTATTTAATAGTTTATGTAATAAACTTTTAACTAAATTAGAATTTTATTGCCCATTTTGATTTTAAATAATTTTTATTTTAAAACTAAATTTATACGAAAAAAAAAACTTAAATATTTGAGGCAATTTTAAAAATAATAGTATTAAATATTTTTAATCAAAATATGTTGTACAGTGTAAGCTCGGTCTTCGCAACTAACAATTATCGCGACGGCCCGGTTATCGCGACGGCTTAATTTTTAAAATTGCAGTTTCTAATGGGTGGTTCAAGTAGAGATACTTTTTTCAATAGCCTTTTTTTGACAGATCACATGTGAGTCGTGTCATGCTATCATGTTATTTTTGTTTATTATTGTTTGGCATTTCATAATGGAAAGACTTATGCCTCAACAATGTTTACAAATCGTTCAACTTTATTACGAAAATTCACGTTCTGTAAGGAATGTGTTTCGTTCACTTCGCTCAACTTATGGTCAACATAATCGGCCTACTGAACGTACTATTCTCAACACTATCACCCACTTTGAGACCCACCATTCATTATTGGATAATATTCGACCGAATAGACCACGTCCAGCTCGCTGTGAAGAAAATATAGCGGCCGAAGCTGAGAGTGTACACAAAGACCGTGGAGAGTCGATTCGACGCCGTTCGCAGCAACTCGGATTGACGTATGGAACGACTTGGCGCAGTTTATGTCGAGATCTTAAATTGAAAGCGTACAAAATACAACTTGTGCAACTCGACCTTCCCAAGCGACATCGTTTCGCTCTATGGGCTCTTGAAAAGTTCCAAGAAGATCCGACGTTTTCGAGGCAAATTTTGTTCAGCGATGAGACCCATTTCTGGCATTTGGGACGAAGAGCAACCTGAAGAGATTCAATAACTGTCACTTCGTCCAGAAAAAACAACGGTTTGGTGTGGTTTGTGTGCCGGTGGAATCATCGGTCCAAATTTCTTTAAAAATGATGCCGGTGCGAACGTAATCCTCAATGGCGACCGTTAGTTATCGTGCCATGATAACCGACTATTTGATGCCTGAAATTGAAGCTCGTGATCTCGGCGACATTTGGTTTCAGCAAGGCGGCGCCACTTCCCACACATCGCATCAATCAATGAATTTATTGAGAGAACACTTCGGTGAGCACATAATTTCACGTTTTGGGCCGGTCGATTGGTCACCAAGATCGTGTGATATCACACCGTTAGACTTTCCTGTGGGGATATGTAAAGTCTAAAGTTTAAGCGGACAAACCCGCTTCGATTCAGGCCTTGGAGGAAAACATCACGCGTGTCATTCGCCAGTTACCAGTCGAAATGTTCGAACGAGTCGTCGAAAATTGGACTCAACGGATGGACCATCTGCGAAGAAGCAACGGCCAACATTTGATAGACATAATGTTCAAAAAATAAATGCCAAAGAATGTTCTTTCAAATGATAATAAACATTCCCCATTAAATTTAAATTTTCTTTGTTTGTTTCTTTAAAAAAGTAGGGAACCTCGAAATGGATCACGCTTTATAATCATGACAGTTTACTAAAAACGGGTTCTATTTTCGCGACTTTTGCCTGTTTTTTTTTTTTTTTTTTTTTTATTTCATTATAATGTCTATAACCAAAAAAGCGAAATCCCCGTCTTTTGGTATATTAACCTTTTTGGATGATTTTGAACTTCAATTTTGTCAGTTTATTCGTGTCATTTGTTGTGTAAATACATCTTTTAATATGGTTAAAGTTCAACATATTTTAAAGCCAACGATTTCTCAAAGAAATTGAAAGTGGAGATTTCATAAATTCAATTTAAGTGAATTACAAGTTACATAACTCTTCGGTTTACCGCATTATAAAGCAAGAAAATTTATTAAAAAAGTTCGTACGTACAACAGAAAGTGGCCCTGGAAAACGTTGCCCCCTAAATAAAGCTGAGTACCCAAGAATGGAAAAAATGCCGTACAAGTGGTTTGTAAAATAAAGAGAAAAAAATGTTCCAATATCAGCAGCGATTTTACGATCAAAATCCATTCATTTGTATTTCAAAATTTATCAAACCAATTCAGATTTCAATGCCAATGAAGGATGTATGAAGAAATTTAAGCAACGACATGGAATTGTATATTTAAAAATTACAGGCAAGAAATTGTTTTCGAAAACTCATGTTATTCATACATTTGTGAAAGAGTTTAAAGGATTACGTTGATGAGCATGGATTGACTCTTCACCAAATCTACAATGCCGATGAATCCGGTTTATATTATAGGATGCTTCCAAATCACACTCTTGTCACATGTAATGAGAAAACGGCTACCGGAAGAAAAATATGTAAAGAGCAAATAACTTTTTTGTCCTATTCAAATGAGAATGGCACAGACAAACTGAAATTTTTTGGTTGTTGGAAAATCGAAAAATGTTGGAAGAAGCATTTTAAATGTTTTTTCAATAATTCTTTAATCCGGAAATAAAACCTGGGTGACATCATTTATATTCAAGGACTGGTTCCATCACGAATTTGTTCCCCATGTAAGTTAATTTTCACCAATTAGTAAAAGTAAGTTGTTCATAAGTAAAAATTTTTTAGTTCCTAGAATTTTTGACTTCAAAAAGTCTGCTGCAAAAAGCAGTTTTTCTTTTAGATAACGCTACGTGTCACCCAACTGAGGAACTAAAAAGTGATGACGGTTTAATTCTAGCAAGGAATCTACTACCCAATTGCACTCAACTTGATAAAATTAAATTATAAAAAACAACTGCTCACCCACTTGATTGGCGAGAAGGGAACCAATTTGTAGCTCAAACTAAAAACTTCAATCTCAAAAATGCAGTTCAGATTCTAGCTACGTCCTGGGATAAAACATAAGTGTCCAATATCCAAAACTCCTGGAACTCCTTGCTCGAATTCGGTAGTGAATGGAGTGAAGAGGATAACATGTCCTTAAATATTTAATAAAATATAATTCAGGAAGAAAACAAAGATCATCCAACTATTGGTACATTTGTAGCTCAAATTGGTATGGAACATTTTTTCACGAATGCTGACATAAACAACTGAAATTCTTTTTGAAGAATTTCATGTGGAAAGTAATGAGGAGCAGATGAAATCAGATATGGAATCGAAGGATTTATATGATAGCGGTCATGAAGAAAACAAAATTAAAGTGGAAGATTGTATAACATCGATAAACATATGCATACAATAGGCTTTGGAAAATGATAAGCCGACAACAGCACTGTGATTCAGCTGTTATTTTAAAAAATAATTTGCCCAAAAAGCAGCTCAAAATCTCCAATTTCTTTAAAAATAAATATATAAATAAATATATCAATAAAAACAAAATTACATCAAAATTTTCAATAAAATTTTTGCGATAATTTTCTGTTATCGCGAAAATTCAGTTTTCGCGACAGGTCTGGTTTTTAATTAGTCGCTAAAATCGAGCTTACACTGTATTTAATAGTTAGTGTTATAAATTTAATAAAAAAGTTTGTTGCTCTTTTAAATTTTAACTAGATAATACCAATTTAATTTAAAAATACCTCAAATTTGAAACAAAATTTTTATGTAAATTTTAAAAAATTAAAATATTACATTTTTTTTAACTCAAACTTTTATTTTTTAATTGCTAAGATGTTAAACTATTAACTGTAACTATTTGTTGCCTTTTTACTTTTTTTTACTAATTTTGATTTAATTTTAAAAAGATTTGCATTTTTAATATAAAGCAAAATTTTTATTGAAAAGAACCCACATTTTGGTCGCAATCTTAAAACTAAAAGTATTAAAATTTTTTCTCAAAATTTATTTTATTAAAGAGCTTATTTACTAAACTATTAAATAAAAAAGAAGTACATTGTCATTTTTAATTTTAGCTAATTTATTTTAAATTTATTTCAAGTCTTTCAAAATAAATTTTTTTCTCGAAAATATTAATTTCACTTAAGAATTAAAAATTTGTTTATTTTATTTAAATATGTTTTTTTTTTTTTTTTTTTCTTTAATATTTTTTCCCTTACCTAATAACTTCCTATATATAGTTAGTACACTTCATCAACATATGCTGCAGCAACACAGACTATTTTTGTTTGTGTGTGTGTTTTTTTTTTTTAGTATGTAATTTTCTGTTTTATAAAAAAATCTCTAGATAAAAAAATAAAATAAAATAAAAATAATGTTGTTGCTGATGTTGTTTTTTTTAGTAAGCAGCATGTGTTTTGTATGCATTTTAGTTGTTTGATATTATTTTAGCTTCCAGCCAAATGTGGGCATTCCAAAAAAAAAAAAAAAAAAAAAAAAAAAGACATTTAAATGTAAAAACACAATGTGGACGTCGTCGCCTTAGAGCAGGACTGGTGGTCAGACGTTGAGGCAGTACAAGGGAATTATAACATCAAGTCCCTTTTAATGCTTATACCGCGTGATCCATTTCGAGGTTCCCTACTTTTTTAAAGAAAATAACACAGAAAATTCAAATTTAATGGGGAATGTTTATTATATATATATAATATATATATATAATATATTATGTCTATCAAATGTTGGCCGTTGCTACGTCGCAGTTGGTCCATCCGTTGAGTCCAATTATCGATGACTCGTTCGAGCATTTCGACTAGTAACTGGCGAATGACAAGCGTGATGTTTTCCTCCAAGGCCTGAATCGAAGCGGGTTTGTCCGCATAAACTTTAGACTTTACATATCCCCACAGGAAAAAGTCTAACGGTGTGATATCACACGATCTTGGTGGCCCATCGACCGGCCCAAAACGTGAAATTATGTGCTCACCAAAGTGTTCTCTCAATAAATCCATTGATGGATGCGATTTGTGGAAAGTGGCGCCATCTTGCTGAAACCAAATGTTGCCGAGATCACGAGCTTCAATTTCAGGCATCAAATAGTCGGCACGATTACGGTCGCCATTGACGGTTACGTTCGCACCGTCATCATTTTTAAAGAAATATGGACCGATGATTCCAACGGCCCACAAACCACACCAAACTGTTGTTTTTTCTGGATAAAGTGGCAGTTCTTGAATCTCTTCAGGTTGCTCGCTCTTCGTCCCAAATGCTGCAATTTTGTTTGTTTACATAGCCATTGAGCCAGAAATGGGCCTCGTCGCTGAACAGAATTTGCCTCGAAAACGTCGGATCTTCTTGGAACTTTTCAAGAGCCCATAGAGCGAAGCGATGTCGCTTGGGAAGGTCGAGCGGCTTCAGTTGTTGCACAAGCTGTATTTTGTACGCTCTTAATTTAAGATCTCGACATAAAATGCGCCAAGTCGTTCCATACGTCAGTCTGAGTTGCTGCGAACGGCACCGAATCGACTCTTCACGGTCTTCGTGTTCACTCTCAGCTACGGCCTATATTTTCTTCACAGTGTGCTGGACGTGGTCTATTCGGTCGAATATTATCCAATAATGAATGCCGGGTTTCAAAATGGGTGATGGTATTGTGAATAGTACGCTCAGTAGGCCGATTATGTTGACCATAAGTTGAGCGAAGTGCACGAAACACATTTCTCACAGAACGTGAATTTTCGTAATAAAGTGGAACGATTTGTAAACGTTGTTCAGGCGCAAGTCTTTCCATTATGAAATGCCAAACAATACTAAACAAAAATAATATGACAGCATGACACGACTCACACGACGTGATCTGTCAAAAAAAAAGGCTATTGAAAAAAGTATCTCTACTTGAATCACCCATTAAAAAGGGGAGAAGTTTGTTTTTTCTCTCAGTGTATTAACAAAATTATATGTACTCTTTCATAGTTTCATATGGTAACTTTGTTTACAGTGTTATAAAAGGGAAGTAGTAGAGTAATTTAAAGTTGTTTTGTTTTTGTTTATTGTTGCTGTTTTTAGTACTCGTTTGTGTGCTGTATAAAATAATATTAAGGCCTGCCAAGTAATTTACGTTTTTCACCCATCATCAGCAATCAATGAACTTGTTTAAAAACAAATTACTTCAGCTTTGGAGTAATATATAGAATGTGTGGTTATTTTATTTTCTTTCTTTGTAATGAAATGTTTATTTTTAATTTTTTTTTTTTTTTTGTATAACAAAACTTGTAGCATGCAAAATACCAGCCACAATAATTTTTATATATCTTTTTTTTTTATTATACTGATGCTTTAAAAAATGTGTTTGTATGTGTACCAGCAATTTTTTTTAATACTCTATAATTCACCAGACAAATAATTATTTTACAACCTTATAGTCTATGTCGCTTTTAGGCCTATAAAAAAAGTATTATATCCTTGTTTTAGTACATTTTTATTTTTTAACACTAACACATAAATAAAACACTTTTACTACAAGTGCGTTTGTTTGTTACTTCTCACTTCTTGGAGTAAGTGACATGTTAGTTGTTAATAACATTAAAAAATCGTAAAAAAATGCCAGGTTATAAAAATAAACATTAAACGCCAGAAAAATTAAATAAAAAACATATTTAAGAAGAAAATATTCCAGCTCTAAAATAAATTTTATTGTAATAGATATTAGACAGAGGGACGTATAGACAGCCGTGTTTAAATGGTAAAGAGCGTGAGAGTCAAATTGAGTATTAGAAGTGAACAGTGTTGCTGTGTTTAAAAATTTTTTGTAAACCAAATTTTGAAAAAATTAAAAATTAAATAACCAAAATTAAAAATGTTGAAATTATTTATGTAACAGTTGGTATAATTTTTTTTTTTTATATATTCAGTTTTAAAATATATATATATTTTTTTAATATCGGTTGTAAAGTAAAATTAATTTTAACTTTCTTTTAAATGTGTTGATAGTGCTCAAAAGAGAAAAATATTTAAAATTTATTTGTTTAAAACAAAAGTTTCCCAGCAAATGAAAAAGAAATGAAAAAGTCCTAATTTTAACATTTTGTGGTAGTTGAAAGTAAAAGTATTTAGCACTGAAAAAAAACTGCAGTTGTTCTTTTTTTTAACTATAAAATGTTTTTATGATTCAAAGCAATGAAGATTTTGAAATTCCTCTCTTAAAACAATGTTTATAAAATTTTTTATTAAAAAAATATGGAATTAAAGCTTTTTTATAAAAAGAAATTCTTAAAAAAAGTTGCAAAAAATGTTTTTTTACTATTTACACGTGTCTGCCCGTCCGTTTGTCTGTCTTTATTAATTTAAGATATTTTTATTAAAACTAACTGTCATCTCTTTTTTGCCTGACCCCTTTGTTGACAATTGACAACTTTGTTTCTTTTTTTTTTTTTTAATTCGACAACTTCTTACATTGTTTTTAATTTGCCTCCAATACTCTTTCATTTTTACGGTCTTACAGTCTTTATATATTTAAACATGGCTGTCCGTCCGTCTGTCTTTATTAATTAAAGATATTTCTATTAAAGCTAGCTGGCATCTCTTTTTTGCCTGACCCCTATTTTGACAATTGGCATAAAAGTTAAGAAAAAATGGGGAACTTTTGGATTTAATATTAAGGAAATAAAGCTTTTTTGTAAAAAGAAATTCTTAAAAAAAATTGCAAAAAAAATGTTTTTTTTTTTACTATTTACACATGTCTGCCCGTCCGTCTGTCTGTCTTTATTAATTAAAGATATTTCTATTAACGCTAGCTGGCATCTCTTTTTTGCCTGACCCCTATGTTGGTAATTGGCAACTTTGTTTTTTTTTTTTCTTCTCTAATTCACCACTTTATTTACATTATTTTTAGTTCGCCTCTAATCAGTGTTGCCGTTATTTTTTAATTATTATATTAGTTTAGCTTTATTAAAAGATAATATAAGACAATTTTAAATTTGTAAAATTTTTAATTGTCTTAGAAATTTATAACCTTTTTTCCTGCTAAAAATACAAAGTGTTACCGAAAAAATGCTCTTTTTTACCACTTCAAAAGTAGAACTAAGTGCACATTTTGTACTTCCAAAAAAGTGAAAACAAACCACTAATTTACTTCAAGAACTTCATAACTCAAAAAACTAGTTTTGTAGAAATCGCATTCAAATTTTTCAAATGCCATTTCGCTTAATAGAAAAATCGGTGATCATAACAATATATTTTTACACAGGATAAAGCTTGATATAACTCATATTTCCACATCATTAACGCAAAAATTTAGTTTTTTGAGTTATGACATTCATGAAGTAAATGAGAGATTTGTTATCACTTTTTTAGAAGTACAAGATATGCACTTAGTTCTACTTTTGAAGTGGTAAAAATGCACTTTTTTCAAAGCAATTTTTCTTTTTGTTAAAGATATTTAAAGTTAAAGATATTTAATTGGGATTTTTTGTGATTATAGATATTAGGATTGTCATACGAATAGAAATTATTCGATTATTTGAGGAAAAAATTTTATTTTCTTTCATACGAACAAAATTTTTAGATTTAGAATAAAAAATTATTCAATTCAAGTAATGTAGAAATGACCGAAGTTTCGAAAATATATAACGATAGTTTGTTAACTGAACTGAATCAGCCAATAAATAATATCAATAATTAAAAAAAAAATAGATGTTAGCAATATTGTTGATCATTGAATTTATTTAGAAAAATATAAAAAGAACAGAAAAACTTTAATGATATGTATTGCCACGATCAATAGAAAGTTAAAAAAAAATAGTAATCGTTTTAAAGCCAAAATGCTTAATTATGTTTTTTTATGAATGATAATTTTAAAAGAAATTTAATTTCATTATATAATTTGTCTGTAATTTGAATATTGCCTCAATTTTTGGATATTTTCTTTTTCTATGTTAATTAATTGTTATTTTTAGGTTTATTTTATTTACAAAATACTATTTCTTGCATTTTTTTTTAACTTATAATTAATTATTCGAACAATATATTTTATTTTTTATTCATTCGATTAATCGAAGAAAATTCAAATTTTATTCAATCACACAAATAATTAAAAAAAAATTAAAAATGAGTTTGTGGAGTGTAATTAGACAATGGAATGCGTATTTGTTGTGCCGCCACACAATTCATTAGTATTTTTGATGTCTTTAAAATTGTGTTTTCTTCGTCGTTTTTATCGACATTTTATCATAAATTTATTTTCTAGATCTAGATCAGAGTAATCTAAATAAAGCGTGATCCATTTCAAGGTTCCCTACTTTTTTAAAGAAAAAAAAAAAAAACACAGAAAATTCAAATTTAATGCGGAATGTTTATTATCATTTGAAAGAACATTCTTTGGCATTTATTTTTTGAAAGATTATGTCTATCAAATGTTGGCCGTTGCTACGTTGCAGATGGTCCATCCGTTGAGTCCAATTTTCGATAACTCGTTCGAGCATTTCGTCTGGTAACTGGCGAATGACACGCGTGATGTTTTCCTCCAAGGCCTGAATCGAAGCGGTTTTGTCTGCATAAACTTTAGACTTTACATATCCCCACAGGGAAAAGTCTAACGGTGTGATATCATACGATCTTGGTGGACAATCGACCGGCCCAAAACGTGAAATTATGTGCTCACCGAAGTGTTCCCTCAATAAATCCATTGATTGATGCGATTTGTGGGAAGTGGCGTCGTCTTGCTGAAACCAAATGTCGCCGAGATCACGAGCTTCAATTTCAGGCATCAAGTAGTCGGTTATCATGGCACGATAACGGCCGCCATTGACGGTTACGTTCTCACCGGACCGATGATTCCACCAGCCCACAAACCACACCAAACCGTTGTTTTTTCTGGATGAAGTGGCAGTTCTTGAATCTCTTCAGGTTGCTCTTCGTCCCAAATGCGGCAATTTTGTTTCTTTACAAACCTATTGAGCCAGAAATGGGCCTCATCGCTGAACAAAATTTGCCTCAAAAACGTCGGATCTTCTTGGAACTTTTCAAGAGCCCATAGAGCGAAGCGATGTCGCTTGGGAAGGTCGAGCGGCTTCAGTTGTTGCACAAGCTGTATTTTGTACGCTTTCAATTTAAGATCTCGACGTAAAATGCGGTAAGTCGTTCCATACGTCAGTCTGAGTTGCTGCGAACGGCGCCGAATCGACTCTTCACGGTCTTCGTGTTCACTCTCAGCTGCGGCCTATATTTTCTTCACAGTGTGCTGGACGTGGTCTATTCGGTCGAATATTATCCAATAATGAATGCTGGGTCTCAAAATGGGTGATGGTGTTGCGAATTGTACGCTCAGTAGGCCGATTACGTTGACCATAAGTTGAGCGAAGTGCACGAAACACATTCCTCACAAAACATGAATTTTTGTAATAAAGTGGAACGATTTGTAAACGTTGTTAAGACGTAAGTCTTTCCATTATGAAATGCCAAACAATATTAAACAAAAATAACATGACAGCATTACACGACTCACACGTGATCTCTCAAAAAAGGCTATTGAAAAAAAGTATCTCTACTTGAATCACCCTTTAGTACTTTCGAATAGTTCATAAAAACAAAATTTTGGTTTAATAAAAAATAATAATAATAAAAAAATAACCAAAACGAAAAATAACCGGTTTTAGTTCAAAATAAACAAAACGGCAACACTGATTAGAGGCGAACTAAAAACAATGTAAATAAAGTGGTGAATTAGAGAAGAAAAAAAAACAAAGTTGCCAATTGTCAACAAAGGGGTCAGGCAAAAAAGAGATGCCAGCTAGCTTTAATAGAAATATCTTTAATTAATAAAGACAGACGGACGGACAGCCATGTTTAAATATATAAAGACTGTAAGACCGTAAAAATGAAAGAGTATTGGAGGCAAATTAAAAACAATGTTAAGAAGGTGTCGAATTAAAAAAAAAAGAAACAAAGTTGTCAATTTTAAACAAAGCCATTAGGCAAAAAGGGATGACAGTTAGTTTTAATAGAAATATCTTCAATTAATAAAGACAGACAGACGGACGGGCAGACATGTGTAAATAGTAAAAAAAAAAAAAAACATTTTTTTTGCATTTTTTTTAAAGAATTTCTTTTTACAAAAAAGCTTTATTTCCTTAATATTAAATCCAAAAGTTCCCCATTTTTTCTTAACTTTTATGTAAATTTCTAAACTCCCTTAACTTCCTTGTTTTGTTTTATTTAAAGAAAATTTGTAATTCTAATAAGTAACCACATTTTCTTCTTTTAGTTGTTGTTGTTTTTTCCAACTGCCTTAGTAACATATGTGACTTCTTGTAATGTCTTGTAACTAGACAACAATAACTTATGTTTAAAACCAACACAAAAATGACACATGTCTATCATTTGGCGATATACTAGCAAAAAAATAAAGTAAGAAAAAAAAAGAATCCTAAAAATAAAATATATAAAAAACCCACAATAAATGTTAAAGTACCTATTAACTACACAAAATAAAGGTCTTGAAATGTTAATTTCTTTTGTTTAGTAATGGAAGGAAACATCCGTTTAAGAAAGACACAAAATATAAATAAATATGGAAAACATATGGGAGTTTTAAGAAAATAAAAAAAAACTTAAATTCAAACAAAGAAATAGGAAAAAAATTTATTGAAAAAAAAAATTTTTTTTAATTATTAGATTTTTTTAAACTGATTAAAAATATTAATTAATTGCAGTAAAAAAATATAAAGACATCCATATTAATATTAGAAAATCAAGTGTGTGTTTGCTTGTTTGTAGCGCAATCACGCCTAAACCGCTGAACCGATTTCAAGGAAATTTTAAATATAGATGTATTGTAAGGAGGAAGGAACTATAGGATATATAAAATAATTTCATATTGATAAAATTGCCAGAAATAATGCAATTTTTTGCATTTTTTTTAAAGTTTAAAAAAATTTATTTTTATTATAAAAATATATTTTTATTATTTTTTATTTTATTTTTTTTGTAATAATAAATTATTATTATTTTCTTTTTTTTAATTTTAAGCAAACTTGAAAAAATACTTCTCAAATATATATTTGATAAAGATAATTTTTTAAATTTTAATTAAAATTAGTTAAAATCTAAAATGGCTTCAAATTACTTTTTTAACTAAAAATCAACAAAATGAAAAAATTAAATAAATCCTTTAATATCTATTTTTTAAAATCCAAAAAAAAAAAAAAAATTAAAAAATTAATATATTTTTAAGTAAAAATTGTTTCTTTATTTATTTTTAATTATCAAAAATCAAAAATGCTACCAAATATTCTTATGAAATTAAAAGCAATAACCACAAAAGCTACTAAAAATAGCAAAACTGAATTAAATTTTTTAATATAAATTTTTTAAATCTTGCGGCAAACTTTAAGAAAATACAAATTGTAAGCAATTTTAGTTTATATATTCTTTTTAATTTTATTTAAAATTTTAAAAAATAAAAAGACATAAATATTCTTCATTATATGAAAAACAACATTGTAAACTACTAAAAATAATAAATTTTTTTTTAAATCTTTAATTACTTTGCTTTTAAATCTTGCTGTGAGCTCTAAAAAAAATTATTTGAAATTTTAAACTTATAAAAATTTGTTAATTTTTTAAAATTTCAATTAAAATTCCTTTTTTAAATAAAAAAAAAAAAAAAAACACCATTACAAGCTACTAAAAATTGCAAATTTTAATAAAACCATTAAATACCTTTTTTGAATATTGCAGTAAAATCTTATAAAATTATTTAAAATTTTAAGCAATAAATTTTTTGAAATTTCAATTAAAATTAGTTAAAAATCAAAATCGCATAAATATTCTTTACTAAATGAAAGAGAGCATTACAAGCTACTAAAAATAGCAAATTTGAATAAATTCTCAAATAGTTTTTTTTTAACTTAAAGCCAACTTCAGTAATATTACTAACAAATTAAAAAAAATTTTCTTTTAATTTTTCAAATTTTAATTAAAATTATTTAGAATTAAAAATGGTACAAATATTCTTTATTAGAAAAAAATTAAAAATTACTAAAAATAGCAAATTTTAATGAAATCCATAAATACCCTTTTTTTAAATCTTTAATAAAATTGCTGAAAATTTTAGACAAATATTTTTTCTTTTTTTATTTTTTAAAATTTCAATTAAAATTGGTTAAAACTCAAAATGCTAGAAATATTCTTTATAAAATGAAAAATGGCATTGTAAACTACTAAAAATAGCAAATTTTAATCAAATCCATAAATACCTTTTCTTTAGATCTTGTTGCAAACTTTAATAAAATTACTCAAAATTTTAAACAAATAGTTTCTTTAATTTTTCTTTTAAATTTTAATTAAAATTATTTAAAAGTCAAAATGATACAAATATTTTTTATTAAATTAAATTTAGCATTGCAAACTACTGAGAATAGCAAATTTTAATCAAATCCATAAATATTTTTTTAGATATTGCTCCAATTTAACAAAATGTTTATTATTTCAAATTTTAATTAAAATCATTTAAAACTCAAAATGCTTCAAACATTCTTTATTAAATGAAAAATAGCATTGCAAACTACTAAAAATAGCAAATTTTAATAAAATTCATTAATGCCTTTTTTTAGATCTTGCTGCAAACTTTATCAAAATATTTATTTTTCCAAATTTTAATTAAAATTATTTAAAACTCAAAATGCTACAAATATTTTTTATTAAATTAAATTTAGCATTGCAAACTATTGAAAATAGCAAATTTTAATCAAATCCATAAATATTTTTTTAGATATTGCTGTACTTTAACAATATGTTTATTTTTTTTTCGAAATTTTATTAAAATTATTTAAAACTCAAAATGCTTCAAATATTCTTTATTAGCATTGCAAACTACTAAAAATAGCAAATTTTAATAAAATTCATAAATATTTTTAGATATTGCTCCAATTTAACAAAATGTTTATTTTTTCAAAATTTAATTAAAATTATTTAAAACTCAAAATGCTGCAAATATTTTTTATTAAATGAAAAATAGCATTGCAAACTACTAAAAATAGCAGATTGTAATAAAATCCATAAATATAATTTTTTTTCTTTAGATATTGCTGCACTTTAACAAAATGTTTATTTTTTCAAATTTTAATTAAAATTATTTAAAACTCAAAATGCTACAAATATTCTTTATTAAATGAAAAATAGCATTGCAAACTACTAAAAATAGCAAATTTTAATAAAATCCATAAATATTTTTTTTTAGATCTTGTTGCAAACTAATAAAATGACTCAAAATTTTAAACAAATATTTTTTTTAATTATTTTAAACTCAAAATGCTGCAAATATTCTTTATTAAATGAAAATCAGCATTGCAAACTACTAAAAATAGCAAATTTTAATAAAATACTTAATTACCTTTTAAAAAAAAAAATCTTGCTGTAAACTTTAACAAAATATTTTTTTTTTTTTTTTTCAAATTTTCGTTAAAATTATTTAAAACTCAAAAATGTTCTTTAGAAAACGAAGAATATCATTGCAAACTATTAACAATAGCAAATTCTAATAAAATTTTTTAAATAGTTATTTTTTTAAATTTACTGCAAAATTTTAAATCTATACATTTTTAATTAATTAAAAAATTATTTTAATATTAAAAGATTAACTTTAATAATGCAAAATTAAATTTTTTAATGATAGGGGCCATAACGGGTCACTTTTTGATAGGGTAGATGAGAGGTCTAGATAGGACGCTAGCAATTCCGATTTTTGTAGAATGTGTGGAGACGTCGACAAGACCGAGTCTATTGAGCACATTATGTGCCATTGTCCACGATTGCAGCATCGTAGGATGAAGTGGTTGGGCAGGCAATTCGGGGCGTGGAGCTTGTAGACGTCTTAGGCTTCGTCATGGGCATCGACTGTCTAAGTGAGGGTCGGGAGTACACCCCTAGGGGGATTGGCAAAATTGTTAATCCTCTTATATGACTCTGTTTTATTCCTAACCTTCTTCTCGTCGTATTCCTATTTTTGTATTTTCTGTATTCTGTTTCTTGTATTCTATATCCTATAGCTTTCAATGAAGGGACTCACAATGGACCGACATCGGTCTCTGGGTGGATATGTGGTACATGTGGTATCACGTTAACCTTCTCTATCTATCTAATTAAATTTTAATATAGTATTTATTATTATTATTATTTATTTTATTTTTTTTTTTAATATTCAAAAAAATTTTTTTATTGATATTTTCCTTAAAAAAAAAATTAAACTAAACCAAATCAAAAAACTATAAAAAATAATATTTAAAGAACATAATATAAAAAAGTTTTTTTTTATTAAATTCTTATCTTTAATTTTTTCTTTTCCCCTTTTATTTGAAAATATATAATGACCTTTTGAAAATGTCATAAAAAATACATTTAAGAAAATTTTTGATTTTATTGAACGTTTATAAAAAGCGGTTTTTGACGTTTTTATTTTATTTTTGACCACATCAATGTTTCTTTTCAAAAAGTGTGATAAGAAAAGAGAATTTATATTACCCAAAATATGATTGAATTTTTTTATATTTATTTTGTGAATAAATAAATTAAAATTTTATACATTTCCCTTTATGAGTTTTGGAAAAAAAAATAATAATAATGAATATTCTGCTTGTATAGAGAAAGAATTGAATGAAAATTTATATGGTCAATTTGTTAAGGGTGTTAAAATAATAAAATTATTAATGAAATTTTAAAATAGTAATGAAATTAAATTAAAAGAAAGTGTTGTCAATTTAAATTTTTCAATATAAATTTGTCTACATTTTTTAAGGGAAAAGAAAAGTCACTCTTTTTCTGAATTTGAGGGAGTATATTTAGATAAATTTTTTTAGGTCAATTGTTTTTTTTTTTTTTTTAATTATTTCTAAATTAATAAAGCTTAAATAGCTTTTTTTTCTCTAAAAATTTTCTAGTGTTTTTTTTTTATTTCAAGAGCTCTTTGGCAATATTTGAAAAACAAAATGTATTTTATTTTGCCTTTTTTGGTTGAAAACTAAACAAAAACTCTATGAAATATTAATTTATTGAAAATACAACAGTGACTAACACAACAAGGAGAAATTAAATAAAATCTTGTAAATATTATAAGATTGAATCTATATTAAAAATTTTGTATTTTTTTAGTTTAATAGTATATATTAATAAATTTTTTTGATTTATAAAATATTTTTAATATTATTTTGTCCTACACTGTTTTTTTTTTTTTTTTTTTTTTTTTTTGTAATATAGTTTTATTTTCCTTAAAAGCGTTTATTGTTGTTGTTATTATTCTTTTTTTGGTAAAATAAATATCAATATTTATTTTAACAGAAATGAAATAGCAAAAATAAAAACAACATTGATTTCCTTTCCATACATAAGTGGCCATATCTACATGAACACATATGCTACCGATTACTTCTTCTACAGCCCAGAAAAAACAAAAATGCCATTAAAAGCCATTAACTCACCAGAACAGATACCATAACAGACCCATTCAGCTCCTCTTTTTATTTAAATGCTAAAAATCCCCCAACAAGAACACATGAATAAACAATAATAATAAAAGCAAAATAGCACTCAGAAAAATATAAAACATTAGGAAAAATTTATTAAAAAAAATCCCACAAATATTCATTATATATGTATTTCAGGCACTTGTAACGGAAATATATTTCAAAATTAAAAATCAAACAAAAAAACAAACAAAAAAAAAACAGACATAATGAAATCTTAAAATATTTCTTAACATTAAAAAACATTGATTTTTTTTTTTTTCTTTTAACAAAAACTAATTATTTGTATGTGTGGTTTTGAAGGAAAAAAAAATTCATTTCAAATTTAAAATGTTTAAAAACTCATCAATAGCAGGCTAATCAATGTCAGTCAATATAAATATACTAAATATTAAAATATATTTTGTTTTGTAATTTATTTGCTTTACAGTAAACTAAAAATATGAAACACATTGTCTGTTTATTATAAACAAATAAATTTATTTATTTCCTAAATCATTGGAAAATTTAAATGTTATGATTTGTTTTCAAAAAAAAAAAAAAAAAAAAAAAAAGGAAAAAAAATTATTAAAACTTTATATTTATATTTAAACAAAAATACATATTACTATGATGATGATGATAATGTTTAACAAAAATATGTGTGAAAAAATATCTACATAAAATTCATGTAGAAAATAAATCAATAAATAAATTTCTATTAGTTGAACAGCAGGTCGACCACCCAGAGAAGTAGAAATAATAAATTTATAAATCGACAAATAAAAATTAAAAAATGATTATTATATTGAAATTGTAATACATTTAGGTATTTTATTTAACAAATAAGAAATAAAATAATAAAATGGGCAAAAAATAAACTTAGAAATAAATTTGTATTTTTTTATTTTTTTTTTTTGCTTTCTTTTTTAAAAACTGAAATTGGCTGGCCAGTTAAAAAAAAATATATATTAAATAATTTTAATTAAAAGTTCTTGATATTAGCTTTTGTTTAGAAACAAATTTTCGTGCTCTTTATGTAAGAAAGTAATTTTGAAATAATTTTTATATTTTTATTATTATTTATTTATTTATTTATTTTTTTAATTTTTATATATTTTTGAATATGCCTAAAGTTCGCTGGTCTATTTAAAAAGTATATATTAACCGATTTTAATTATAAAGCATTTAGTTAAAATTTCTTATTGTTAGCTTCTATCTATAAATAAATTTTCATCCCTTTTTGAAGAGAACTAATTTTAAACAAATTTTAAAATTTTTGCAAAAATATCTAAAGTTTGCTTGCCTAATTAAGAATATATATTATTCTATTAAAAAATATGTATTAACCGATTTTAATTTAATTTAAGCATTTAATTAAAAGTTTTTAGTTTTAGCTTCATTTAAAAATAAATTTTCATCCTCTTTTTGGAGACGACTAATTTTAAATAATTTTTAAACATTTTGAAAATTTCTGCAAAAATGTCTAAAGTTTGCTTACCTGTAAAAGAAATACATATAAACCGATTTTGTTAAAAATGCTTTTAATTAAAAATTTTTTATATTATCTTTCATTTAAGACAAAATTTTAAAATCCTTTTTCATAAAAGATATTTTTTATTGATTTTTGAAAAAAACTAAAAAAAAATATTTTTTTTTTTTTTTTTTTTTTTGTGTAAATTATAAAATATATAATTTGTGATCCATTTCGAGGTTTCCTACTTTTTTAAAGAAAAAAACACAGAAAATTTAAATGGGAAATGTTTATTATCATTTGAAAGAACATTCTTTGGCATTTATTTTTTGAAGATTATGCCATTCAAATGTTGGCCGTTGCTACATCGCAGATGGTCCATCCGTTGAGTCCAATTTTCGATGACTCGTTCGAGCATTTCTACTGATAACTGGCGAATGACACGCGTGATGTTTTCCTCCAGGGCCTGAATCGAAGCGGGTTTGTTCGCATAAACTTTAGACTTTACATATCCCCACAGGAAAAAGTCTAACGGTGTGATATCACACGATCTTGGTGGCCAATCGACCGGCCCAAAACGTGAAATTATGTGCTAACAGAAGTGTTCTCTCAATAATTCCATTGATTGATGCGATGGGTGGGAAGTGGCGCCGTCTTGCTGAAACCAAATATCGCCGAGATCACGAGTTTCAATTTCAGACATCAAATAGTCGGTTATCATTTCACGTTAACGGTCGCCATTGACGGTTACGTACGCACCGGCATCATTTTTAAAGAAATATGGACCGATGATTCCAACGGCCCACAAACCACACCAACCCGTTGTTTTTTCTGGATAAAGTGGCAGTTCTTGAATCTCTTCAGGTTGCTCGCTCTTCGTCCCAAATGCCAGAAATGGGCCTCACCGCTGAACAAAATTTGCCTCGAAAACGTCGGATTTTCTTGGAACTTTTCAAGAGCCCATAGAGCGAAGCGATGTCGCTTGGGAAGGTCGAGCGGCTTCAGTTGTTGCACAAGCTGTATTTTGTACGCTTTCAATTTAAGATCTCGACATAAAATGCGCCAAGTCGTTCCATACGTCAGTCCGAGTTGCTGCGAACGGTACCGAATCGACTCTCCACGGTCTTCGTGTACACTCTCAGCTACGGCAGCTATATTTTCATCACAGCGTGCTGCACGTGGTCTATTCGGTCGAATATTATCCAATAATGAATGCTGGGTCTCAAAATGGGTGATGGTGTTGCGAATAGTACGCTCAATAGGCCGATTATATTGACTATAAGTTGAGCGAAGTGCACGAAACACATTCCTCACAGAACGTGAATTTTCGTAATAAAGTTGAACGATTTGTAAACGTTGTTCAGGCGTAATTCTTTCCATTATGAAATGCCAAACAATACTAAACAAAAATAAACATGACAGCATGATACGACTCACACGTGATCTGTCAAAAAAAGGCTATGGAAAAAATTTATCTCTACCTGAATCACCCTTTATATATATATATATATATATATATATATAAATGCTTTTAATTAAAAATTTTTTATATTATCTTTCAGTTGACAAAATTTTAAAATCCTTTTTTATATAAAATATTTTTTTATTGATTTTTGAAAAAAACTAAAAAAAATATTCTTTTTTTTTTTGTAAATTCTAAATATTGTTGGTCAGTCAAAAATATATATATATATAGATGTTTGTGAAGATAAATTTTAATTTTTTTTTTTTTTTAGCTAAGACACAAACCTGTAACATTAAAATAATATTTTATTGAAAAAACAACTATAAAATTTTTTTTAATATTTTAAATAATCTTCAAATACGTCTATATGATAACAAAATAGTAATCATCCCGAACTCTTTGTTTTATTTAGAGATTTTTTTTGAAAAACGTAAACTTGATATATGAAAAAGGACTTTGGTTATTTTCTCAAAAATCCTAGGTGATGGGAGGATAAAACTTATTGGAAATCATTGCTATATGCATCTAGATGAATATCCAATAGTCAGAATCCTTAGCAGTTTGTTTTTTTTTTCTTTGTTTTTAGAAAATTTTAAGATTTTCCAAAAAAGTAATTTTTGTTATATGAAAAAGGATTATGGTCCTTTTATCAAAAATCCTAAGAGATGGGCGGATAAAACTTATTGAAAATATTTTCTACATGCATCTTGATGAATATCCAATAGCCAGAATACTTAACTTTCATAAAAAAAATGATTTTTGTATTTTTGTTTTTTTTTTTTTTTTTTTTAATTAATATTTTTTTAATATGACTTAAGTTCTTTTAAAAAATAAATATTAACCTATTTTAATTACAAAACATTTCGTTAAAAGTTCTTTGTATTAACTTCTATTTGAAAATAAATTTTTATTCTCTTTTTGAAAAGAACTAATTTTAAATAATTTTTGAAATTTTTTTTTTTTTTTTTTTTTGAATTTTGATTAAAATGACGTCTATTGAAAAATATATAAACAGATTTTATTAAAAAAAGATTTTAGTTAAAAATTGTTTATATTATGTTTCGTTTAAGCCAAATTTTTAAAACCTTTTTATAAAAGATATTTTTATTGATTTCAAAAAAAAAAATAATAATAATTTTTTTAATAAATTTTCATCCTCTTTTTAAAGACAACTGATTTTAAATAAGTTTTGAAAAATTTGATAATTTCTGCTAAAATGTCTAAGGTTTGCTTGCCTAATAAAAAATATATATATTGACCGATTTCGTTTATTATAACTTTTTTAAAAAGTATTTGTTGTTGTTTTTTTTTTTTAAACAAACTTTTTTCATAAAAAATATTTTTTATAAATTTTGGAAAAAATTATAAAATTTATTTAAACTATTTTAAATGATTAAAGTTCGTTGGTTTATTAATAACTTTTTCGTTTATTATAACTTTTTAAAAAGTATATATATATATATATATATATATATATATATATATATATATATATATATATGAATAAACCAACAAACTTTAATCTTTTAAAATATTTTAAATAAATTTTACAATTTTTTAAAAATTTATAAAAAATATTTTTTATGAAAAAAGATTTAAAAAGTTTGTCTTAAAAAAAACAACAACAAATATATATATATATATATATATATATATATATATATATTATAATACATATCATTTTTGATGTTATATTTCATTTAATATAGAATTTTGAACCCTTTTTTCTAAAAAATATTTTTTTTATCAATTTTGGAAAAAAATAAAATTTATTTAAAATATTTTAAATTCTACGTACGCTGGCCTTTTGGAAAAATCTTTATCAACCGATTTTATTTTGTTTAAAATTGCTTTAATTAAAACCTTTTATCTTGAATTTAAGGCACAATTTTTTAATTCTTTTTTTGAAAGAAGAAATTTTTGTTGAATTAAAAAAAAAAAAAAAAATACAAAATATCCTAAATTTTGTTGGACAGTTGAAAAAATATATATATTAACCGATTTTACTACAAACCACATTATTTAGAAGATTAAGAAAAACTTTTTAACCCCTTCTTCCTAAAAATTATTTTTTATAAATTAAAAAAAATATATATATATTAAATTCATTTAAAATTTTTTAAAAGACTCAAGTTTGCTAGTCTTAAAAAATATAACCGTTTTTTATTATAATAATTTTTATCAAAAGTTTTTGATGCTTTTAAACCCCTTTTTCTTAAAAAATATTTAATTTTTTTTCTTTTTAATTATAAAATTAATAATTTAATATATTTTAAAACACTAAAGTTTGCTGGTCTCTTAGAAAATATATATTAACCGTTTTTTATTATAATAATTTTTATGCAAAGTTTTTAATGTTATCTTTTATATAAGACTAAACTTTAAAACACTTTTTACTAAAAAAAATATATTTTTTTTTTATAAATTTTGGAAAAAATTGTAAAATTCATTTCAAATATTTTAATTGACTAACGGTCACTGGTCTTTTACAAAAATGTATATTAACCGATTTTATTTATAATGACTTTATTTAAAAGTTTTTGATGTTAGCTTTCATTTAAGATAAAATATTTTGCTTTTTTTTCCTAAAAATTTTTTTTGTCAATTTTTGAAAAAAAAAATAAAATAAAAATTCTCTTGCAGTAACAAAAGTTTGGCGGTCTTTTGAAATAAAATGTATGAATCGATTTTCTTTAATATAAACTTTATAGTTTTCGCTTTAATATTGGGTTTAATATAAAATTTCAAAAACTTTTTGCAGTAAAATAAATTTAAAAAAAATAAGGAAAAAAAATATATATTTTTCACAAAAATAAAATTGTAAAATTTATTTAAAATACTTTAAAAATATGAAAATAAATATAAAATAAATTCTTTAAATTTTATATATTTTTAAATTAAAAATGTCCTTTATTTCATAATTTCTTTCAACTACGTTTAATTTTCCTCCTTTTCCCTTGCTCAAAATCCCTTTTCTATTTTCATTAAAATTATTTTTCAATGATATACATACATATTTCTAATTTTTAAATTTTTCTTTTAACTAAATGACAATATTTTCTATTTAATGCAAAAAGTTTCTAGGATAAAAAAAACTAAGCAAATCCTTGAATTTAAATTGTCCTGTCATTCATCAAAAATCCCTTAATAACAACCCTGGTAAAACCACCACTAATTTTGCTGCTACTATCTACTATTTATGTATAAATACTAACATTGTCCTTTTTTGCTATTTGTAGCAAAAACCGGGCAAAAAAAGAAAGAAAAAAAAGATTACAATTGTCAAATTATTGAAGAGAAAATTTAATTTTGAAAAACTTACTACTGACTGTTTTCAAGCAGCATGTGTGCAAATACTAAAGATGACAAGTGTTTTTTTTTTTTTATTTCGTGTCAGAAAACGTAAATCCCAAAAAATACACCCCTTTTTGTATACCATACCATGGTTAAACACATTTTTCATTATATATATATATATATATATATAAAAAGGACCATATTAAAATCATATTCATAATAACAATGACAAGCTCTTTAAGAATTTTTTTGAAACATAAAAATGCTTTTTATTAAGATAATTTAATAATAAATATTATAAATGAATTTGTCCAACAATTTAAGGCAGGAAAAAGTAAAACTAACCTCACTTCATTTAACTATTAAAAAGCCATTAAAATTCTTTATTACACTACAGTCTGAATTCAATGTAATTTGACGTTGACTTGTTTGCAACAGTGAATGTATGACCGCGTCCCTAATGTTTAAGTTCATAAATAGATTTTTGAGCTAAAAGTATAAATCAACTATTGTCATTATGACATTAATGTGTTTTTTGTTGTGTGTGGTGTGAGTGTTAAACATTTATGACATTTTTTTGTTCTTTCAGCTAAATATTATGGTTGGGACCATAAAAATAAACAAGTAATTTATGTTACATAAATAAAAAAAAATTAGACAAATGCCAAAAATAAAATGAACTATAAAATAAAAATAAAATATTTAATATGGCAAACGTGAAGGGTAAAATATAGGAAAATATATATAAAAAATAAAAAATAACAATAAAAATGTATAATTATTAACAATAAAATCAAGAAAATTAAACAAATTTAAACACGTAACACAATTAAAATAGCGGCGTTAGTTATTTAAAGCTAGCGGCTTAACGTTGTTTACATTAAAGTGGCTTGGAGTTTTTCAGAGAAAAAAAAAAGCTCTCTTTTTGCAAATAACTCTTTTTTAAAATTACCATTTTGCTTCTTTATTACAATATTTATAAAGAGTGGCCATATTTGTTTTAAATAAATCTTTAACTTAAAGAAAACCTATATTCAGTCTTTGAAATTAGTAATAAATTAGGCAAAAATATTAAAGTTCCCTCTTTTTTAATAAAAAAAAAAAAATTATGTTTTATTAAATAGTTTACACATGTGTTGGATTTTTTTTATATCGTTCTTAAACAAAGAGGGGGAAAATCGCTTCATTTTATTTTTTTATATAAATATTAATGCTATATACACGCGTATTAATTAATGTCAACATTTTTGTTGAACATGAAAATTTATATGTGTGGAATATGTAGTTGACATTGTCTTTAATTAATGAGTTAAGGGAAAATGAAGTTTTGTTTCTCGTAAAGAATTTCTTTTATATATATATATTTTTGGATGTTAATACAAATAAACAAAAAAAAATTAAAGGGATATAAATAATACAACATTGAAAAATTGGTTAAGGGAAAACGTTAGTAAATAATAAGGAAAAGAAAAACAAAAACCTAATGACTTTTTGTTAAAGGAAATACAAATTAAAAGAAGAAAATAAAGTGGCCATATTGGAAAAATCTTTATTTTAATCAAAGGTAAATCTAAAATTTATTTTTGTTTTTAGTAAAAGAAATTAATTAAATTAAAAAAAAAGAAATAATAATAGTTGAATAAGAAAGTTCATCTTGAAATACTAAAGTTAGCAGGTTTTTTAAAAAATATCATTTATAATCACTTTTATTGAAATTTTTGATATTGGTGTCTATTCTTGAAAACGCGTCGAAGAAGTGAAATTTTCCATTAAAACAAAAAGTTTAAAAAATTGTTTTTGTTTACCATATATTTTTAAAATGTAATAAACGTGAGAACTTTAACACGTTTCTCTCTCTTTTAAAAACGGTAAACTGTATTTTAGAAATGTACGGTAAACAAAAACAATTTTTTAAACTTTGTTTTTGTTTTAATGTAAATTTTCACTTCTTTAGCGCGTTTTCAAGAATAGACACAATTATTTCTCATTTTAAGCAAAAATTTTAAAATCCATTTGTACCAAACATTTTCAAATAATTTTTGAATAATTAAAAAAAAAAAAAATCTCAGAATTACTAAAGTTTGCAATTAATAAAATATATATTAACAGATTTTTTAATAATCGTTTTTATTAAAAATTTTTTATGTTATCTTCCATTTAATTTAAAATAACAACAAGAAAAACTAATTTTGGAAGTTTGTTTTAAAATGAAACATTTATTCTTATAAAACAAAATATCTCTGGACGGTAAAAAATATATGTATTAAAAGATTTTAATGTTATCTTTAATTCAATAGAAAAATTTTAAATAATTTTTTAAGAAAAGTCTTTGAAGTGCTTAAATTTCTTGGAACAGTTAAAACAATATATATTTATTAAGAGTTTTTCATATTATTTGCATTTAATGCAAACATTTAAAACTCACAAAACTAATTTAATTAATTTTTGAAAATATTAAATTTTTTTTTAAATTTTTAATATTTGCAGGCTTATTTAAAAAAATATATATCAAACGATTTACTTTTTATTATGCCTTGTGTTAAAAATTTTCAATCTTTTCTTTTAAGTAGTATAAAAATCTTAAAACTTTTCATAAAAAATAGTTTTAATTAATTTTTGAAAAACTTCAAAACTAATCTTGTAATAAAATTACAATTAATAATTCAAAAATATAAATTAAATTAATATATAAATAAATAAGAAAATAAATAAATTAATAAAAAAAATTAAACATTTTATCAATACAGTAAAACTTATAAATTTTTAAATTTACTTTTTTATTTAAAAAATTTATGGGAAAAGGAAAGATGAAAAATTCTAAAAAAAAAATAAAAATATTGAAATCTTAAGCATCTTTATTATTTTAGAAATTGAAATATAAATAATATTTCTAATTCTATATTCTATCTAATTCTAATGTTTATAAAATATAATTTTAAACAGTTTTTGGAAAAAAATTAAAAATTTACCAGGAAATAAAATTAAAATAAACAATTAAAAAACAGCAAATTAAATAAATGAAAAAATAAATAAATAAAATTTCAAAACTTATTTTTTATTATTAAATTTTATAGAAAAAAAAAATATAATAAGACGAAAAATTCTAAAAATTAAAAATTATTAAATCTACTTTTTATTATTTTAAAAATATATATATAAGTTTATAAACTTTCCTAATTTTGTTATTAATTGCAATATTTATAAAAAATAATTTTAATTTATTATACTAAAAATCTAAAGAAAAATTTGATATTAAAAACACTAAAAATAATTTTAATTAATTTTTTTAAATTTCTTTAAATTGAAAATATTATTTCATATTAAAAAAATAATTAAAGAATTAAATTATCTTTTTTTTTTAGAAAAAAAGTAAAGAAAAAAATTAAACTTTTTTTATATTAAATAACAAAAATATTTCAAATTTCTTTATTACCCTCTAATATCCTATAAAAATGTTATATTTTCTATCTGGCCACCTTTTAATTAGTTCATGTCATTTGCAAATAATCACTGTAATTACAGCAAGTTATTTCTATAAATAAAACGTACTTCTACCTCCCATTCTACACTCTCTTATAAACTATCCACCTTGAAGCTGCATAAAAACAAAAACAAAATCCCTTAGGAAAAAACAACATTAAGAAACAAAATAAGAAAAATCTTAAAGAAATTTTGTAATAATCCAATCTGTTATTAACAGAGACATTTAAACAAACGAAAAAAAAAATCAAAACAAAACAAAAAGAAAAACTTTCTTTTATTTAAAGTTTTCTCACACCCTTGACCACACTCCCACACTAACTCACACTGCATTGTTAGCCATTAACTAATAAACAGAGAGGAGTTGGGGTAAATACTCGTACTCTGTTAACATTATCTCCTTTTGCATTTATTGTCTTAAATATTAATGAAAAGAATTTGTTAAAAAATTTAATTATAAAGAAAAAATATTAATCGAAATAAAAAATAAAATCAAAATTTTATAAAATAATAAATATTTAATTAATGAAAGCTATAAAAAGAAACTTTATCAGTAGTTCAAAAAATTACTCCCAGAGTTATTTGTGAAAATAGAAGCACAACACTTGAACATTTTTTTTTATTTGGAAAAAAGTAAATTATAATTACTTTGTCTATTTGTAAATTATGCAAAAAAGAACTTTAAATAAACGCTTGTAGTTAACGTGGTTATTTAGTTTTGGCTTAAACAACAAACATTTTTAAACTTCAAAGGATTAAATTAAAAAAAATGGGAGGAAAGAAAAAAGAAACACTTGTAAAATTTTTATACAGCCATTAGGAGTTCTTTTTTGTGAGTTTAATGCTTTAACTTTATAAAAAAAAATTACTTTAGAAAAGAAAAGTTGTTAACTGCAAAAAAAAAAGAAAAAAAATGTTTTTCATGTTTTGTTTTGTCTTTATACTGATATAAAATGTCATTAATTTAGTTGAACGCTTTTGAACATTACAAAAAATTTAAAACAACAAAGAAGAAAAAAATTTAAAAAAAACTTAAAAGAAAATTTCAAAAAATCTAAGTTTAAATATTTAAAAATTTACAACTATCACAGTTTTAATTTAATAAAATATATTAAATCTTTCGATTTAAAAAAAAAAAATAATAATATTTTTTTTTTTTTTTTATATAATTTTCTTATTTTAGTTTTATTTAATTTTACTTCATATTCCCATTTTTACTTTTCTCATTTCGAAAATGTTTCTCTCAGTGTTTTATGTTTTAAAAATTTTTTCCTCCTTTCGCTCTCCCATCTCTTCAGCCACAAACACCTCATCAACTCTTTATCCTTATTTTCGTTTTTATTTTTGTAACATCAATGCTGGAGAAGAAGAAAAAAAAACATGGTTGCAATTACATACTAGAGGAGCTTTTGTTTTTGTTGTTGCTGATGATGTTGTTGTTTTTAATGTTGAGTGTGTTTCACTTGATTGTAAGGTCATAGAACTTGGCGGCATGTTGTTTGTGTTACAGAAATCAACAACAAAAACAACAAGAACAACTCTTCACTTGAGTTTTTACCTTTTTAACTGTTTTTTTTTTTCTTGTTTTGCTCTCTATTTTACAACTTTGTGTTGTGATGTTTTTGCTTTTGAAATAAAAATTTTAAACAGAGTTGTAATTTGTTTTTATTTCTTTATAAACATTTAATTTTTATTTGCTGATTTTTTTCAGATATTTTCGTTTAATGTAAAAAAGTTTAAAATTGTTGGGTAAATTTAAATTCATTTTGAAAAAGTTTTCCAAGAAAACAATAAAAAAACCTTTAGTATTTATTTCTTCGATTAAAAGAAAAGGTAAAATTAAATTTTAAATTTATATTAAATTAAAAAATAATAAAGAAGTTTAGTATATATTATTGAATTATTAGTTTTACTTAAAATAAGCTAGCTGAATTAGACTTAAATTTAAAATGCAATAAAATAAATTAATTTAAAAAATAATATCGTTAAACTTTCTCGAATTCAGCCAGTTGAATTTGCTTTTAACGAAAAATAAAAGGAAAATTAATTGTATACTTTTTATATTTAAACAAATTCAATAAAATAATGTGATTTAAGTCATAAGTTGTTTATATCTTTTTTTACTTTTAGCTGGCTGAATAAGTTTTAAATAAAATTAAGCAAGAAAAATATGTATTTATTGCTTTTTCACAAATTCAGCTAGCTGAATTATATAATAAAATATAATTTAAACTATAAAATAATTAAATTTGTTTAACTTATTCTTAAACAAATAAAATATATCCGACGCAAAATTAGTTAAATTTAGTTATTTCTTAATTTGCCTTAAATTCAGCCAGTTGATTTTTTTTTTTATTTGAGAATAGAATAATAAGAAAAAAAAAATAAATAAATGTCGCAGTTAAATTTGTATTGTTGTAATTGAAATTCAGCTTTAATTTAATTTCTTCTAAAATGAATTGTTTTAAATTATAAAATGCTTAAAATATTTTGAACAGACAAAAGAGTGGTTTTAATTATTATTATTATTATTATTATTATTATTATTATTATTATGATTATTATTATTATTATTATTATTATTATTATTATATTTTGACTAAATTTATTTAACTTTTGCTAGCTGAATTCAGTTTCCCATTCATTTCAATTTGTTTTTTCTTAATTTGTCTTAAATTCAGCTAGCAGAATTTAATTTTTTTGAGAATAGAATAATAAAAAAGGTTAAAAAATTATAATAGTTTGAATTAAATTGCTTATTCAGCTAGCTGAATTAAGCTTTAATCTAAATTCTTCTAAAAATAAATTGTTTTAAGTTATAAAGCGCTTACAATATTCTCAATTCAGCTAGCTGAATTAGTTATAAACGTACTATAACAGAAGAAAGAATTGTTTTAATTATTTTTTTTTTATTATTTTTACTAAATTTACTTAAATATAGCTAGCTGAATTGAGTTTAAATTCAGTTTTCCATAAAATTAAGTGATTTAAATTATTAAATACTAACAATATTTTTAATTCAGCTAACTCAATTAGTTTTAAATAAAATAAAGCCAACAAAAAATGGTTTTATTTAATTTTTAGTCAAATTCAGCTAGCTGAATTCAGCATAAATTAAATGTGCCGTAAAATAAAGTGGCTTAAATTATTAAATACTTACAATATTTTCTATTCAGCTAGGTAATTTAGAGTAAACAATATATAGAAGAGGATTAAATAAATTTTTATTGTTTTACTTTCAGCTAATTTACCATAAAATAAAGTGACTTTAGTAATAAAATAATCAGTTTTTTTTTTTTTGTCAAATTCAGTTAGAAAAATTAGTTCAAAAAATAATTTTCTAATTTTTTCTCAAACTAACTGAATTGAGCTAAAATTTAAAGTATATTGAAATAAATAAGTAAATAAATAAAGGAGTAGTGATGTTCATATTAGTCCTATTAGTATTAAATTTTATAGATTTTTAGGGGTTTAAACAATTAATTTATTTGAAAAAAAAACAGAAATTTTGAACATTTCTAACCTCAAATGATCAATTTTTTAATCTTAAAATCGCTACAATTAAAAAAAAAGAACTCCTGATTTCTTTTAAGAAAATTCTTAAATTGTATAAGAAAGATTCCTTTAAAATTTAAATTTTAAATTTATTTATGTCCACTAGAAAACGGTAACTGACCAAGAACATCTTAACCATATGTTTCATAGCCTTAAAAACTTCAATATACATAATTCATGGCCATAACTACTTATAGGTGGCTGTTTTTCTTTTCCAAGAAAAAAAAAATATCAAACTTAAGATCGAGTTGATCATTTGGAAATTATTTTTCTTCAAGTCTTTAACAAACATTGTTACAAGAATCTGTAGATGGGGAGATGACGAAGTTCTTCATGACGAGTATGTTTGGGATGACGTTAAGAATGACAAAAAGAAAACTATAATGTTTTTGGTACGTTTTCAGTCATGTTTTTTTTTTTTTCTACCTTTTTTGTAAGTAGTTTAAGGCTATAAATATGTTAAAGAACTGTTGATGTTTTAGAATGACTTGTCTCAGAATTGGATGCTTGCTTAGCAAACTCTGTAATGTCTGTTGTTTTTCTAGTGATCGTGCTTAATGATCTTGTTTAAAAGATTTGTTTTGCTTTTGCTCTTTTTGGTTTCTTATGGCTGTTTTTGTCCTAAGGCATATTTATGTTTAAATATACTTGAGACTATTTGTTATGGACTTTTAAAATCATTTTTTTTCTTGTTTTAACTACAAATAGTTTTGTGGTGGTTAATAGAGAGATTGTAGATTTTTTTTTTTTTTTTTTTTTGTGTCGAAAGAAAAACAATTTAACCAACTAGTAGTCATTATTTATTTAGGCGTCTGGCTCCTATTAAAATAACAAGTTAGTTTTAAAAGAAAAATCAATAATGACGGAATATTGGAAATACAAAAATTTAAAAAACCAACTAAATTATAAAAAAAAATATTTCTTAAAGAACTAAATTAACAGTGTGCATTAAATTAATGAAAAAAATAATAGAAATAATAAAAAAAAAAAAAATGTAAAGAAAATTTAAATAAAAATTTTTCTTAAACAGAAATTAGAAAAAAAGGCTAAAAAATATTTTTATATTAAGTCTCCTCAGTCTTTTTTCCTTATATGTACTTAAAATCTGTTACATTTGATACATATTTATTTTAATAAAAATTAAGTTTCTAAAAGGTTTCAAATTTCCTTAAACAAGCCATTGTCTGTAATTGGAAACACCCTTCATTTTCTAAACATTACACGACATAGATAATGTTGACTTTATTAATAACTAAGCAGTTGTGTTTGCTTATGCCACTCATATTAAAGTCCAGGAAAATATTTTAGATATTATTAGTTTTTTTTTTTGCTTTTTATAATTAAAATATCAAATTACAAAAATGTTTTTGCTTTATTTACAAAGAAAACTAAAAATGACACTTTTAAACAAATTTGCTAATAATTATGGAAAGGAAAATAATTAAAACAGTTTTCTTTATTTGCTTTAAAGCTTAGGCAATTTGGAAGACAGAAACAAAATAAATAAAAGGGAAAAGAAAATGCTATTTAAGTTTAAAGGAATTCAATTTGTTTTTAATTTAAAAAATTAAAATTTTTATTGCATAATATGTATATACTGGTGCATATTCCTATAAACGCACATCAATTATTTTGATTAACTTACCAAAAATGATTATAGCAAATTTGCGGTTTCACGTGCTGAATATAACTTATTAAACACAAAGCTGTATAAAAACTATATATCTAATATGAAACAAAATTTTAACTGTGAACCGAAATCTTTTTATAAATTTGTTAATTCCAAAAAAGAAATCTGGTGGCTTCCCTAAAACAATGAAGTACGGTGCTAACGAATCAAATGACGATCAGATAATAAGTAACTTGTTTGCTGATTTTTTTTCCACCAATTACTCTAAATATCCACATCCAATTGCGGTCCATCAAACGATACACTTTTATCCAATCCACACAAATCAGATTTTAGACTCTTTAAAATTTGTTAAGTCCTCATACCACATGGGTCCTGATGGTGTTCCTTCTTGTGTTCTGAAGAATTGGGCACAAGCAATAGCTACTCCATTAAGCATAATATTTAATTAATCCTTAATACATGGTTATTTTCCTCAGTTGTGGAAAGACTCATTCATTATTCCGCTATTTAAATCTGGCAGTAAGTCATGTGTCACAAACTATAGAGGCATAGCAAAGTTAAGTGCAATCCCTAAACTTTTTGAAAAAGTGTATTACCGACAATTTCATTCATGAAATTTCGTCCTTACTATCTTCCTGTCAACATGGTTTTAGAAAAGGTCGCTCATCAGTAACTAATCTCATGCAACTGATTACTATAGTAAATCGTGGATTTATTAAAAGGAAATTTACAGATTTTATTTACATGGATTTTAGTAAAGCTTTTGATAAAGTCAATCATAAATTACTTCTGATAAAGCTGCATGCTATGGGTCTTACACTCGGGAGTTTAAATTGGATTAAATCATATTTAACAAACTGAAAACAAAATGTTGTTTTTAATAATACCACATCAAAAAATATTATTGTAAGTTCTGGAGTGCCCCAAGGTAGCCACATTGGTCCAATTTTATTTTCCTTATTCATCAAAGACTTGCCGTGCGTAATTAAATATTGTAACGTCTTAATGTATGCCGATGATGTAAAGGTATTTCATAGCTATGACAATAACATTGAAAAAAATTTGCTGCAACATGATTTGGATGAACTATTTCTATGGTGCGTGCTTCATTTAATGGAACTCAATTTAAAAAAATGATAACGCTTTATTTAACTTTTCTTGAATTGGTTATGGAATTTTCAGATCTTGGAATACTTTTGGATCATAAATTAAATTTCAAGAAACACATATAAATGATGGTAAAAAAAAAGCTCGCGGTGTGTTGGCTTTTATAAAACCATGGGCCAAGGAGTTTACTGAACCAATCATTACTAAACTGTTATATACATCTTTAGTCAGACCAATCTTGGAATATGGATCTGTTATTTGGGTTCCGGATGCGGATTATCTTAAAAACTATATAGAATCAGTCCAAAAACAATTCCTTCTTTTTTTTTGCTTGGGTAATTCAACATGGAATCCTAACGTCATTATTCCTCCTTATACTACAAGGCTTGCATTAATAAGATCACCAACGTTGGAGAGCAGAAGAACTATGCTTAGCGTTTCATTTTTATTCAACCTAATAAATGGTTCAGTCTGTTCCGATTTCATACTCAGCAACATAAATTTTAATGTTCCTTTTCGATCAACTCGTTTCTACATTCTACATTTTTGAAATTATTAACTTCATTTAAAAAATTAATAACAAAAAACTTTAAATGTACGTAAAATCTTTTTTTTTTTAGTAGTTTAATGCCATTTTTTATGGCATTTTCCTATATACGAACTTAAACTAATGAACCAATTTAGCATTATTAATAATGTGTTGATGAACCTTTATTTTGGATAACAAAATTCGGTCTGACATTCATTATAGTAATTTTTGAAGAAAATCACTGTTAATTTCTTCCCAGGCTTGTTTTATTTTTAGTTTTAACTCCGTTATTGTCGTTATGGTTTTTACGGGCCATGTACCCCTACAAATTCTCCATTGGATTTAAATCCGGAATGCAAACCGGACAGTCCAATAGTGAAACACTATGTTCATTAAATCACGATTTAGATTGGTTCGAGACATGGATTGCACCGTTATCCTGTTGGAATATGTAATCTTCATCCATTTTTTCATCTATAAATTAGAGAAGATCATCTTCGAACAGTTCATTATAAATTGTAATGTTCATTTCAGTTGGAACAAAACATATTTTTGATTTTCCTTCAACAGAAAAGGCTGCCCAAACCATAACACTGACTCCACCGTAATTGCGTTTCGACATACGAATTTCGTTCGACTTCAAATCATGCCAATAGCAAGAATATGAATCGGAACCTTTCAAATTGAATTTCTTTTCATCAGAAAGGATTACTTTATTCCACTCATCTGTCCATTTTATGTATTTACGCGCAAATTTTAAACGATTTTCCTTAAGATGCTGTTTTAACATTAACTTACATTTTGGTTTCTTCCATTTTATGTTCGAAAAATGTGTGCAACATGTTTGGAAGTGACAGGAAGCTCAAATTTACTTTTATTTGTTTAGCATTTAATTTATTTTATTTTATTAATTTGCCTTTTTGTTAATTTTTGATTACCTTTTGTTGGTTTCCGCACTTTGTATTTCTGCCCTTTCTTAAGAAATCCTCGAATAACACCTTCCGTACGGTTAATTTTTGTGTTAGAACAGCCTTGATAATGAAAAACTTGAATTTGAATTTTTCCTGGTCTGTAGGAAAAGTTCCTTTGGGCATCCTTTAAACTGATGAAATTTCCCAATTAAAACAAAAATATTTCCAATAAACAGAGATGTTGTCATCAGCAACTAAAACTGTTAATATTTTTTAATATTTTTTTTTTTTTTTTTAATAACTTTTTAGACAAATTTTTCTCGATTGCGTTTATAGGAATATTCCATTGAAATGATCACCAATATGTCATTATTGCTAAATTAAAGAAAACAACAAAAGCAAGAAACAAATATTTCTTAAATAAAAAAGTACCGTTATTCTAACACAACATTGTTTTTGGTTAAGAGAAACGAATATACCTCAAAGAAAAACAAAAAATGTTAAATGCGTTTATAGGAATATGCACCAGTATATTATATATATATATATATATATATATATATATATTTCTTTAAGTGATTTTTGAAATTTAATACTTTTAACACTTGTTGTCTTTGAGACTCACATTTTTCCATTTGTTACATTTTTTATTTTATTATATTTTTTTTTCTTTTTATTTTTATTTACTTTTTTAATTCAATTTAGTTCATCTAAATTACAACGATTAAATTACTTGTGTTTAAATGTCATTACAAATATTAAACAAACTTTTCATAACGCTGTTTAGACCACATGACAGTTTTGTGCATATGATAGTTTTTAAATAAAATTTGTTTCAATATTTTTTTTTTTTTTTTTTTTACACAAAACCACAACATCTTATAATGAAACACAGTAGCCCAGAAAACTAATAACCACAACATGGCTAAAGTTTTTTCAGATGAATGACATTGATATGAAAATATTAAAAATCACAAAAAAAAACAGGTGAATTTTGTATAAAAATGGAGTGACAACTTCACTTTTGAATGTAAACATAACAAAAGAAGCAAATAACGTTTAAGCTAAAGAGAAAGTTAAAGAAATTGAGAAAATATTTAAAAAAAGAGAACAGAGATGCCATATTAGCAGCGTTGTCAACTCAGTACTTTTAGCACTGTTTTTAGTGCTTTTTAAAAATTTGAACGTGGTGAAATATTGAGTCAGTGCTCGGTCCTTTCTAAAAATTTTCAGTGATACCAAATTTCAAAATTTTAATAGTTTATAAATGATTTTTACTATCGAAAACTATTTATATTATGCATTAGGCAACTAATAAAATGCTTCAACAAAAGCCTTAAAACAAAATTAAAAATATTTTATTATTAATTTATTTTTATTTAATTAGTTTTAATTGAATTCCCTAATTTTGGCTATCGTATTATATTCATTTTATAGTTCCAGAAATAAATATTTCCTCAGAGGTTTTAGTAAGATAACTTAATGCTACATTATTTTTTATTGCTTCCCAGTGAAAATTTATTGTTGCGATTATCGTGATCATATTTATTTTAAGAATTTTAATTTTTGAAAATAATATTTTTTTTTTTAATAAATTCAATTAATTTTGTGATTTTTCAAAATTTTTAACCAATTTGTACTTAAATTTGTCCTGGCCTGTAATTCCAAATCGCTTCAAGATCTGTTTTAAAACTAAGAAAATGTAATTAAATTTTAACTTATAGAACTAATGCAATTTGATGTTGAAAAATATAATAAAGCTTTTTTTTTTTTGAAAAATTACGCGTTTTTTATGTAGTTTCAGTGCTTTTTTAAAATTTAAAGTTGACAACACTGCATAATAGATAACATTAAAGAGGATGGAGAAAAAGTTCTGTTATAAAAAGTTTATTTTAGTGAGAAAGAGAAATCTATAGAAAGGGGGAGAATAAAACAGGAAAACAGAGCTGCCATAGTAGCTAAATATAATGTCTTGATATTATTTATAATTTTATACATATTTTTATTAAAATTTATTTTCATTTATTAAAATTATTGTTCCATTTTTACATTATCTATATTATACTCTTTGCTCTTTCTAATTTTCTACATCTTAAAAAAAAATTCCTTAATATTTATTTAGCTATTTATTTTTTTACTTCTTAAGAAATACCTTTTATATTTATTTAACCACCATACTTCATGACTTGCATGAGTTTTATATATATAGCTTTTTTTTGTTCTTTTAATATTCAATATTTATTTAACTAGAATTTGTTTTTTTTTTTTTTCAATACTGTCTTCTACTTGTACAAGGCAGTAAGTTGTTTTCAAGGAAATTTACACTTAAACTCATAAAATAAACATGATTAGCGTTGCACTACTAAATACTTGTAAAAAAAAAAATTGTTTTTGCTGCTGCTGCTTATAAAAATACTAAATCATCCTGTTGTGCTTGGGAGTTTTGTTATTTTTTTACCTTTTCTGGTAAATAAATAAAAGGAAAAAATTATACAAGAAAAAACTAACAAATCACTAAATAAACACTTGATAATTTTTATATAGAGAAAAAAAGCTAAAAGAAAAATCATGAATTTAATTTATAAAATTTTTCAATCATCATGAATATTAAAAAGTTTTATTTTCTTAAGATTTATGTTAATTAAATGTAAACAATTAAAGAATTTCTAAGGAAAACTAAAAGCCAAAAAAGGCAAACAGTTAAAGATGCTACATTTTTAAAACGTTAATAATAAATAAAAATAATTTTAAATGAGAGTCTAGAAAAAGCATTTTGGAAATACTCTTATAAAAATGTATGAAGATATTTCTACACAAAAATAGTTTTAATTAGGGCAAATATGCTTTATTTAGGGCAATATTTTGTCTAGAAAAATTAACTTATTTAGGGTTAAATTTTCTATAGAAAATTTGCTTTAATTGAGAATTTATTTTCTAAAAATAATTTGCTAGAATTTCTTTATTTGAGGCTTTATTTTTTATAGAAACTTTGCTTTTTTTTCTACCTTTTTTTCTCCCCTTTGATCGCTTATCTCTCCCCTTTTTTTTTTCTTCACGTACATTTTCTTCTTAAAAATTTTTCTCTACACAAATGTAATGTGATGCTCATTCAATTGAATTTAATTAATTTTTAGTGTAATGTTTCAACACTTTTTTAATTTTTTTTCTCGCCATAAACTACATTAAATGATTTTGTTTGTCATATGTGTGCAGTTTAGTGTTGAAACTTTAATATCTATTGTCTCCAGTTATTGTTATAACAGTAAATAATTCATCATCCAGCCCCTTTTGGTGGTTTAAACACAAGTTTTCCATATATATTTTTTTTCTTTCTTTTTTCAATTTCTCCCCACTTAGAAAAATAACTTAAGGTTTGTTATCTTTCATTTTAAGCCCCAGCCAGCAGCCGTTTATGTCTGTCAAATTTAATAAAAAACACTGATTTTGATTGATGTTATTTTATTGAGCCTCTGCTCTGGTCTCAGTGAGCTAAACAAACAATCACACATGTTCTCAAATAAAAATAATTACAGTTGAGAGTTTTTCTATTTTAACTCGTCATTTATGTATAAAATTATTTAGGGAGAAAGAGGGAGAGGTAGCAAAAAATAAAAATAAAATATAAAATAACGGTGTGAAAGGAGATGCAAAAATAATGATAAAGTAAACATTGTGTTAAGAGAAAACAATGACATTGGGAAATAAGCTGCCATATTTGTTAAAAGGGTTAAAGGGTTGTATTTCAAATTAAATGTCAAGAACAATAAATTATATAAAAGAGTAATTTAAAGTAAATATTAAATAAACAAGGACTGCGTACGAAAAAATCCGTGCATACTTTTATGCTTATAATTTTTGATATAGCGAAAGAAAAATAATTTATTTAATATGTATGTCTACATTTCTCATGCTCAATAGCCATGTGCTAAATTTCATTTTAATAACAAAATTAATTTTTCTTAAAATGAAAATTTAGCAAAAAAAAAAAAAAAAAAAACACGCAGAAACATAATTCAAATTTATAATAAAAACCCATGTCGGTCATATAAAACAATTGCCAGGAAGTCAAGTGTGTCCCGGGAAATAAAAATATATAAAGAGGTCATGACCAATGAAAGAAAACCTGGTAGTGGAAGAAAACTGGATTTTCAGATGGCAGGACTAAAAAGAATTTTAAGAGAAAATCCCGCATCTCTGGAAGAAAAGTGTCACAAAAAGTTAATTGCTCTGAAACTATACACAGAAAAGTTAATAGGAAACCTGGTCTGAAGACGTACAAGGTACAAACAGTTCCTGACAGGAACGCAAGAAAGAATTTGGTGGCAAAAGAGAGGGTGAAAATAGTTCATACGATTTTTTTTTTTTTTTTTTTTTCAAAAAATGATTGATGCATAAACGACGAAACTTACACACTGGCAAACTTTTTTCAACTTTCTGAACAGGAATTTTATGTTGCAAATGCTAAAGGCAATGTGTACAGAAAACTATCGTGTACAAAAAAGAAAATTAAAATTTCCAAGAAACTTTTCAGTTTAGGAGGCCATTTGTACATGCGACGAAAGAAGCACTTCATTCATAACAAATGGCTCCACTGACACAGAAAAGATTTCTTCCTTTCCGCATTTTTCCCCTGCACCGAATTAAAAGGTATTTGTTCTATTAAAAAGGCGTTTAAAGCCCAGCAAAAAATTAAACGGAGATTAAAAAAGAATGGGCTAATTCTAGCAATAAAGTACACGAATACACTATAAAAGCTCTAATGGAAGGGAATCCCAAAAATAACAAATATTTTATTAAAAGCCAATAAGAAATAATTATTCTATTAAATTTAGAACTTGAGCACTTATTAATAAAAATGTAGTTAAAAGAATTCGCCCATTGGTTTAGTTTTTATAACCAGATTTGTATGCACGCATTTTTTTCGTGCGCAGTCCTAAAATAAATAAATAAATAAATATTACTTATTTATAACATATAAATAAATTAAATAAATAAATAAGTAAATAAATAAATAATTAAATTAAATAAATAAATAACAAAATAAATAAATTTTAGAAATTAAGTGTTAAAATAATTATAATAACTTAGATTTTAAAATCTTCCATAAATTAAAATTCTAATTAATTTTTTTCTTTTTATTACTTTTCTCTTTTTAGATGTTTTTTAAATTTCGAAATCTCTATATTTGACGCTGTGTCTTAACATATTTCGTCAACTTAAACTCGCGGCAGCTTTAATCTAAGAAGAAACACCAACAAACAAGGATTAAAATTGAAACTCTCAACCTTAAAAACTCAACTTTAACTTAAAAGAAAAATCACTTAAAAATATAAAAGAAATACAATAATTTAAAAAAGAGGTTTGGCTTACGTTATTAAGCTTTTCTCCTCTTCTCTTCAACACTATCACTCACTCTGTCTCCGGTTGCTTAAAGATGTCGTTACGCGAACGTACAGCAGCTTTAACGTTAACGAGACAGAGATGTCTTTATGCTATCATCTCTTTAATATTAATAACCTGTCATCCTAGCTGTCGAGCAGATGGTCTTCAACATATGTCAGATAATGGCGGTGGTGTGGCGGGAGGTGTAGGTGGCATGGGTGGCAATATGGGTTTGGGTATGCACTCGATGGAAGTAAGTCCGGCGCCTGGTTATGGTTTGCCTGCTATACCCAAAGATCCTAATTCAAGATGTGAAGAAATAACGATACCTATGTGTCGCGGTATAGGCTATAATATGACTTCATTTCCTAATGAAATGAATCATGAGACACAAGATGAAGCCGGTTTGGAAGTACATCAGTTTTGGCCTTTGGTGGAAATTAAATGTTCTCCCGACTTGAAATTCTTTTTATGCTCTATGTATACTCCCATATGTTTGGAAGATTATCACAAACCTTTACCGGTATGCCGTTCAGTATGTGAGAGAGCTCGTGCTGGTTGTGCTCCCATTATGCAGCAATATAGTTTTGAATGGCCCGAAAGAATGGCCTGTGAGCATTTGCCCTTCCATGGTGATCCCGAAAATCTATGTATGGAACAGCCTTCCTATACCGATTCCTCCTCGGGGGGTTCTTCAGGTTCTGGTGGCTCTAGCGGTTCGGGACGTGGTGATTCCTCGGGCAGTGGCTCTTCATCGGGTGGCGGTAAACGTAAACAATCTGGTTCGGGTTCTTCATCTGGTTCGCAAAAATGTAAAGGCAAAAATTCAAAAAACTGCCAAAGCTCCCTAGGAGAAAAAACAAACGCAAAGGAATGCACATGTTCGTGTCGCCCACCTCTCATACTCCTCCTGGGGAAGGAAGCTCAAATGATGCAACCACCTCTGTATCCCTGGTATATGAACTCGACTGTGTCAAGAATCGCCGGCGTTCAAAATTGCGCAATACCCTGCAAGGGCCCGTTCTTCACAAACGACGAAAAGGAATTCGCCGGCATATGGATAACCCTATGGTCGGGTCTATGTTTTTGCAGCACTCTAATGACACTCACCACATTCATCATAGACACCGAAAGGTTTAAATACCCTGAGAGGCCTATTGTCTTTTTATCAGCCTGCTATTTTATGGTGGCCGTGGGTTATTTGTCGAAGAACTTTTTGCAAAATGAGGAAATTGCTTGTGATGGCCGCTTTTTGAAAGAGAGTTCTACGGGTCCTCATTCTTGCACTTTGGTATTTTTGATGACTTATTTCTTTGGCATGGCCTCTTCGATTTGGTGGGTTATTTTGAGTTTTACCTGGTTTTTGGCAGCTGGTTTGAAGTGGGGTAATGAAGCTATAACAAAGCATTCGCAATACTTCCATTTAGCAGCCTGGCTTATACCTACTGTGCAATCGGTAGCAGTTTTGCTGCTTTCGGCGGTAGATGGTGATCCGATATTGGGCATTTGCTATGTGGGCAATTTGAATCCTGATCATTTGAAAACATTTGTATTGGCTCCTTTGTTTGTGTACTTGGTCATAGGCACTACCTTCCTAATGGCTGGCTTTGTATCGCTGTTCCGCATACGTTCGGTGATTAAACAACAGGGAGGAGTAGGAGCTGGTGTTAAGGCAGATAAATTGGAAAAACTAATGATACGCATAGGCATCTTTTCGGTGCTTTATACCGTCCCAGCTACCATAGTCATTGGCTGTTATCTTTATGAAGCGGCCTATTTCGAGGATTGGATCAAAGCTTTGGCTTGTCCTTGTGCTCAAATCAAAGGACCCGGCAAAAAACCTTTATACTCTGTGTTAATGTTAAAATACTTTATGGCTTTGGCGGTGGGCATAACATCCGGCGTATGGATATGGTCAGGTAAAACTTTAGAAAGTTGGCGTCGCTTTTGGCGGCGTCTGTTTGGTCAACCCGATCGTACGGGTGCCAATCAGGCGCTCATCAAACAAAGGCCACCCATACCACATCCATATGCCGGCTCTGGCATGGGTATGCCAGTTGGTTCCGCTGCCGGATCTCTTCTGGCTACCCCTTACACCCAAGCGGGAGGAGCTTCGGTAGCCTCCACTAGCCACCACCATTTGCATCATCATGTCTTGAAACAGCCTGCTGCCAGTCATGTATGACATGGAGAGTCAGGCGGAGCTTCAACGATGGGCGGTGGTGGCGGCGGCAGCAGTACAATTGGCGGTGGTAGTGTTTTGGGTGGTCATGGTACTCTCATGAGCACAGCAGGCAATAGTACGGTTGGCGGCAGTGGTATGCACGGTGTTGGGGCTCCTCCTGGTAGTTTAATGCATGGTGGTGCAATTGGTGGCGGTGGTGGTGGTAATGGTGGTATGAATACTCCTGGTAATGTTTATGGTAATGGTGGTGGTGGAGGTGGGGGTGCCGGAGGTAATGGTGGTAATCAGGGTGGCGCTCCTGGTTCTATGGTAGATTCTCGAGCTGTTTCTGTTGTAGTTTCTTTACCGGGTGGGCCTGGTGCCCAGCATCCGGGTCAGGCATTAAGTGATTATGGTCCTATATAGTTAATGGTACGGCCTGATACAAATCATTGGGTATCCACAAGTAGTTTTAGTCAATTGTAAAGAGTTGGAAGGTGGGAAAGGAAAATAAGGCACATAATTTATGCTTCAGGAGACAGAACACTTAGGGAAAACTTTAGAAAATTTTTAAAATATTTGGTTTTTCCGTTTTTTAATTTAATATTTCATTGAGAATTAGAATCGATTTTTTTAGTAAAACAAATTTTAAAAATTTTAAATGATGTTAATTTCCATTAATTTTTTATTGCTTTCATTAAATTTCTTATAATTGCACCTTTAATACTCTCTCAGTGTGGAATATAACTCAGAGAGAGAATATAACTTTTTTAATTTGATATTTTATTGAGAACAAGAATTCAAAAAAAAAAAAAAAAAAATATATAAATTTTTATAATTTCCATTTGTTTTCTTAAACTCCTTTCAATTTTACCTTTCTTACTCTCTAAGTGTTGAACATAACTTGGAGAGAGAGCGAGCTTTCTTTAATTCTTCTTTAATTTAAATTGAATTAATCGCTTTTTATTTTTAATACCTTTTAATTTCACCTTTCATTTGCTCTAAGTGTTGAATATATCTCAAAGAAATATAAAGCTTTTAGGAGAAAGAGAGAGAGAGAACTCTTTTGTTGACCATTATTATTTGAGGTGAATTAAAAAAAATGTAAAAACAATTCTTGCTGTTTTCTTTTATTTAAACTTAAAACAAAAACAAAATAGCGGGATTAGAAAAGAAACAGCGGCCATATTTAAAATCTAGTAAAGTAATTTTTAATTATTATTTTTTCTTTTTAAAACTATAGAAAACAAAGCTATTTAACTAATAATATTATTAAAAAAAAAAAATAAAATAAAATATAAAAATCTAGTCCACTTTTTTCCATAATAAAATTTAAGAAAAACTACTGAGAATATTGAAAATAAAAACAAAAAAACGAAAAGCACAATATCTTTAATTTATATAAAAAATAAATAAAAATGTTTATTTAAAATAAACAAACAAAATAAACTATTTCTTCTGTTAAATATTATTATAATTTTTTTAATAATTTTCTTAAATAGACTGACTTTATAAATAATAAAAAATAAATTAAAAAAAAACAAATTAAGAAAATCTTAAAAAAAACAAAATTTCAAAGGAAACAGTAATAAACGGAAAATTGGGAGATAAAATTCAAAAAAGAGAGAAACAGGAAACCATACTGCCACTGCCAAAAGCCAAGCCATAATGTAAAAAACACAAGAAATTAAGAAAAAGTTAAAAAAAAGCAAAAAACAAATCGAATAAAATATCAAAACAAAAAAAAAAAAAAAAAACATTTGTAAAATATTTCATATTTTTTAATATAAAAAAATTAAATTAAATTTAAGAATATAAATAATTATAAAATTATTTAAATAAAATAAAATTATAAATTAAGTATAAAACGCAAATTGTAAATATTAATTTATAAACTGAAATTAAAAATAAAAACTATATTTAAACAAACAAAAAACTGTATTAAAATCCAAAAAACTGCATTTTTAATTAATCGAAAAAAAAGAAAAAAAATTGGTTTAAATTATAAAAAATTAAAGAAATATAAAAAATAAATTAAAAAAATATATATTAAGAAAAACCCCCAGCATTTAAAGCTCAACTTATTTTATAAAAAAAAACATTCTTTTATAAAATTTTAACAAAAAAAAAAAAAAAAACAAAAAACTAAAGCCAATTTTTTTTTTAACTAAAATTTATCAAAAAAAATCTGTATAAAGTTTTATATTATAGTAATTTAATTATAATTAATTATAATAATAATAAAAATTAAATATATATAACTATAAATATATTATATAAATATAACTTATATTATCTAAAAAAAAACTCCTTATTAATTGCTAAAGAAAAACTACCTATAAAAAAATTTTAAAAACCAACCATGAATTTATAATCCTATGAAGTAAAAAAAAAAACTAAAAAATTGCAATAAAATATTGATTTTTTTAATTTAAAAAACAAATTAAAAATTTTGAGTTTTTATTATTATTATTTTTTTATGATTTTTTTTTTTGTCAGAATTTTTATTTAATTTTTAGAAATTAAAAAAAAAAAATCAAAGAACATTTAAAAAAATAAAAGTTTTAAAATTTTTTAACATTTAAATGATTTTTTAGTTAATTTATTTTTATAAATGATTTTCTTTATATATTTTAAAATGTATAAAGCATCTGAGGGTTAATTTAAAAGTAAATTAAACAATTTAAAGACCATTTAAGGGTTAATTTAAAGAGCGTTCAAGAGAAAAATCAAAAGCGGATTTAAAAAGAACAAATATTTTAAAGCAAAATAGTTAAAGTATTTTTTTTTAGCTTCCTAGTTCTTTTTACAAATTTTAGAAATTTATTTTGGAAAAATTTTAAACAATTTTAAACATTTTTAATGCAAAAATTAAGCTTTTATATTCTAAAGCAAAAATAATCTAAAAATTCAGAAAATATTTCTTATTTTAACTATTTGTAGTAATAATAAAACTTAATGAACTTTCCAGGGTTAATCAAAATGTCAAATAGCCACAAATTACTTAAAAATTATATACAAGAGCTTAGCTTTAAACTAATACAATAAATGACTGAAAAACATTTGCCATGCATAAAGTTCCCACAATTTATAGAAATGATCTTTACACGAAACGTATATGAACATTTAAGGGTTAAAATCAACCTTAAATTTTAATCTATTGCCTATTAAAAACTAACGAACTTTTTTCTAAAAGAACACTTTGAATTTTTCAGAAATTTCCAGGGTTAATCAGAATATCAATATATCAAAGTAATTTTCAAAATTGTATTAAAGTAAATAGCTTATAAACTTTTTTTTAAAGCGTAAACATTTCAGAAATAATCTTTATAAAAAATATGTTAAAGCGAATGTTAAACATACCTTTTAATTCTAGTCCGTTTCCTATAGAAAAGCGTTGAGGGATTTTTCCAAAAGAATATTTTGAAATCGATGAAAGCTAGCTGAAAATAGTGTAAGAAATATAAATTAATTTAAGGAAAATAAACAAATTTTTAAGCATAAATTGTATACAAAAATTATTCAAAATCTTAATAAAATTCTTTTTATGCACTTCCCTGCCAATTGTCATTAAAAATGTTAGAATCCCAGAATAAAAAATAGGAATTTCTTATATTTTTCTTTCAAAATAAAATTTAATTTTTAAATATTTAAAGCTTTTCTCACATCCCCATGAATTAGAAAATACATTTTTTTTAAATCTCCTTAGAGGAAATTTTCGATTTTAAACTGGGAGTGTGAAAAAACTAAATAAGTCATATTTTATATATTAAATAAAATATACCCGAAAACTTAGCAAATTAATAAATAAATATTTTATTCTCTACCCCTAAAAAGTGTTTGAAATACCCATAGGAAATACGGACAATTCTTAAAAATTTAAAACATTATTCAAATTATTATTATTATTATTTTTTTTCTTTGTTTAATCTTCTTAGAGGGTATTTTCAATGGAAATAGATAATATGCTTAGAATCTAATCAAAATTTTAATTAAACATTTTTTATTAATATCCGCTACAACTCCCATGAAAAAAAAAATAAATACCAGAATGGGAAAAATGTTGGCACTTTTTAAAATTTCTTTAAAATTATTTTTTTTTTCAAATATAAGGTTTTTCGAACTTCCCCATGAATTCCTAGTTAATTTATTAAAAATCTCCTTAGAGAAAATTTTCGAGTTTTGGCTAGGAATATTTTGTTATTCCTTATATTCACTTCCCTTAAAATTCCAATTTTTTTTTTTGTTAAATAACAGAGTAGAAAAATTAAAATTTTCTTAAAAACTATTTTTTTACAAATTAAACTTTATTTTTAATTAATTAAAATTTTTCTAAAATTTCCGTAAATTCTTAAATAAAATTTTAAAATCTCCTTAGAGGAAATTTTCGTTTTTGAATTGGGAATGTGAAAAAAATGCTTTAATTCATAAAATATACCTGAAAAATACATAAAAATATAAAAAATCTTTTCATTCATTTCCCCTTAAATTCCCATAAACAAATTTTGGAATACCAGAATTTTCTTAAAAATTTAAATTTTTCTTAACAACAAAATTTAATTTTTAATTATTTAAGTTTTCCTATTTTTCCGTAAATTCCTAAATAATTTTTCAAAAATCTCAGAGGAGATCTTCGATTTATGACTAGGAATGTGAGAAAAATTTTTAATAAAAAAAAAACAATATTTTAGATTATTAAAATTCTTATAATTCACTTCCCTTTCAATTACCATAACAAAAAAATGGAATAAAAGAGAAATAAAAGTGTAGCATAAATTTTCTTATTAACTTAAATTGTTCTTAATATCAAAACTTAATTTTTAATTATTTAACTTTTTTAACTTCCCCTTGAATACCTAAATAATTGTTTAAAATCTTTTCAGAGGGGATTTTTAATTTTTGACTAGGAAAGTGGAAAACAAAAAGTAATCAACAATTTAATTAAAATCTTTTTATTAAGTTCCCCTCAAATTCCCATTTGAAATTCCTTTAATGAAAATATTTTAGAAAAGAAATAGTGGACATTTTAAACTGTTTTTTTTTTTAATAAAAGCTTAATTTTTAATTATTTAATGTTTTCCAACTTCCCCGTGAATTCCTAAATATTTTTTAGAAATCTCCCTAGAGGAAATTTTCGATTTTTGACTAAGAATGTGGAAAAATGCATTTAAAACAGATATGCTAAAAAAAACTAATGAAAATTTTCATTAAAGTAATTTATTTAACTTTCCCCTCCAATCCTATAACAAATTTTGGAATACCAGATTGGAAAATATAGGCTCATTTCCAAAATTTTCTTTTAAAATCTAAATTTTTCCTCATTAATGTTAATTTTTAATTTTTTTTTTTAAGTTCCCCCGATTTCCTAAATAATTTTTTAAAAATCTCCTTAGAGGAGATTTTCACTCTTGGACTTAGAATGCGGAAAAAAAATCATTTAACACAGAAAATATGACAAAAAGATAATCAAAAATTGTACTATACTTTTAATTATACCCGTTTATTAACTTCCCCTTAAATTCCCATTTAAATTTTGGGAATCTCAAGAAACAAAAAATCTATAATTTAATAAAATGTTTAAATTAAAAATATTTAATGAATTTTTTATAGCCTGTAAATTAATAAATATTAAAAAATTTCCAATATAGGTATTTTAAAAATTTCGACTAGGAATGTGTAAAAAATGTCTCTGAAAATTAATAACATTATTTTCGTTTATTTTAAACAATTTATTTATAATTTTTTTTAATTTTAAACAATTTATTTTATGTTTTTTTTTTTTAATTTTAATATTTTTTTAATTCTTTATTTAAATAATATAAAATATAAAAACATCCCGGTAATCAATTTTGCCATAAAGTGAAAAAAGTGCTTATAGAAAAAAAAAAACGAGAAAAAATTATTTGAAACTTATAAAAATAGAAGAGCTGTGCTCAAATCTCGAAACTAACTAAAAAATCCAAAGAAAAGAAAACAACACTTTTTCCACTATATTAAATTTTAAATAAAAAAACCCTACATAAAACTGTATTATAAGCCCAGCTATTTTAAACATAATCTTAGAAGAAAATAACCTAACCTAAACTACAAATATTTTACTTTATACGTCCTTCCCCTTAAAAAAAATTAAGAAAAAACCAAAAAATTTATGTTATTTTCTTAAATTAAATTTAAATTACTTTCTTTTATTTTCTCAGTGTACCTTAGGCTTACTATATGAATATATTTGTATTATAAATAATATTTATTTAACCTTAGATAAAACAAAAACTTTAACAAAAAAAGCATAAAAATCCCTTTCTCGTATGAAAAAAAAAACTTGAGAAAAATTTGTAACGAATATACGTAATTTGAAAAGACAAAAAATTTTTTCTAAAAATATATTAAGAAAAACAACAAATTTATAAATGTTTATATAAATATTAAGTTTTAAGTATTATCATTACGGAAAAAAAACAAAATAAGGAAAAATTAAAGTAGTATTTGTTGGTCTTAACAAAAAAAGAAAAAATGTGTTAGTAAATTCAAGTAAATGGATAAAAAATGAAGAAAACGAAGAAGAAAACAAAATTGCAAACCAAAAAACCTAAATTAAATCTTTTTTAAAAATGAAAACAAAATTTTATAAAGAAAAATAATAGACTATACTGTAAAAAGAACAATAGACTAAACTATAGTTAATATAGTTACTATAGTTTAGTTGCTATGATCAAGAATATAGTCTAGACTATATAGCTATATAGCTTAACTATAGCCAAGAGTACAGCCTAACTATTGGCAAGACTCTATTCTATAGCCTCACTAAAGTAAAGACTATAGCCTAACTATAGTAAATACTTTAGCTTAACTATAGTAAATACTATAGCCTAACTATAGATAAGACCATTGCATAGACTGTAGACTACATTAGTCAACACTACAGCCTATAGAAATTACTTTAGCCATGACCAGTCAAGATTATAGTATAGGCTATAGTTAAGACTATAGTACATATTATAGCCAAGGCTATAGTTAAAACCTAGTAAAGACTATAGTATAGGCTATAGTCAAGACTATAGTATAGGCTATAGTCAAGACTACAGTATAGGCTATAGTCAAGACTATAGTAGACTATAGTAAAGACTATAGTGTAGACTATTGATTATATTGACTATAGTCTATATTATAGTCTTGACTATACTCTATACTATATTTAAGACTATAGTCAAGACTATAATATAGACTATAGTCAAGACTTATAGTATAGACTATAGTCAAGACTATAGTATAGACTGTAGTCAAGACTTATAGTATAGACTATAGTCAAGACTTATAGTATAGACTATAGTCAAGACTATAGTATAGACTATAGTCAAGACTTATAGTATAGACTATAGTCAAGACTATAGTATAGACTATAGTCAAGACTTATAGTATAGACTATAGTCAAGACTATAGTATAGACTATAGTCAAGACTATAGTATCGACTATAGTCAAGACTATAGTATCGACTATAGTCAAGACTATAGTATCGACTATAGTCAAGACTATAGTATCGACTATAGTCAAGACTATAGTATCGACTATAGTCAAGACTATAGTATCGACTATAGTCAGGACTATAGTATAGACTATAGTCAAGACTTATAGTATAGACTATAGTCAAGACTATAGTATAGACTATAGTCAAGACTATAGTATAGACTATAGTCAAGACTTATAGTATAGACTATAGTCAAGACTTATAGTATAGACTATAGTCAAGACTTATAGTATAGACTATAGTCAAGACTTATAGTATAGACTATAGTCAAGACTTATAGTATAGACTATAGTCAAGACTTATAGTATAGACTATAGTCAAGACTTATAGTATAGACTATAGTCAAGACTTATAGTATAGACTATAGTCAAGACTTATAGTATAGACTATAGTCAAGACTTATAGTATAGACTATAGTCAAGACTTATAGTATAGACTATAGTCAAGACTTATAGTATAGACTATAGTCAAGACTTATAGTATAGACTATAGTCAAGACTTATAGTATAGACTATAGTCAAGACTTATAGTATAGACTATAGTCAAGACTTATAGTATAGACTATAGTCAAGACTTATAGTATAGACTATAGTCAAGACTTATAGTATAGACTATAGTCAAGACTTATAGTATAGACTATAGTCAAGACTTATAGTATAGACTATAGTCAAGACTATAGTATAGACTATAGTCCAGACTATAGTATAGACTATAGTCCAGAATATAGTATAGACTATAGTCAAGACTTATAGTATAGACTATAGTCAAAACTACAGTATAGACTATAGTCAAGACTATAGTATAGATTACAGTCAAGACTTATAGTATAGACTATAGTCAAGACTTATAGTATAGACTATAGTCAAGACTATAGTATAGACTATAGTCAAGACTTATAGTATAGACTATAGTCAAGACTATAGTATAGACTATAGTCAAGACTTATAGTATAGACTATAGTCAAGACTTATAGTATAGACTATAGTCAAGACTTATAGTATAGACTATAGTCAAGACTATAGTATAGACTATAGTCAAGACTATAGTATAGACTATAGTCAAGACTATAGTATAGACTATAGTCAAGCCTATAGTATAGACTATAGTCAAGACTATAGTATAGACTATAGTCAAGACTATAGTATAGACTATAGTCAAGACTTATAGTATAGACTATAGTCAAAACTATAGTATAGACTATAGTCAAGACTATAGTATAGATTACAGTCAAGACTTATAGTATAGACTATAGTCAAGACTTATAGTATAGACTATAGTCAAAACTATAGTATAGACTATAGTCAAGACTATAGTATAGACTATAGTCAAGACTTATAGTATAGACTATAGTCAAAACTATAGTATAGACTATAGTCAAGACTATAGTATAGATTACAGTCAAGACTTATAGTATAGACTATAGTCAAGACTTATAGTATAGACTATAGTCAAGACTTATAGTATAGACTATAGTCAAGACTTATAGTATAGACTATAGTCAAGACTTATAGTATAGACTATAGTCAAGACTTATAGTATAGACTATAGTCAAGACTTATAGTATAGACTATAGTCAAGACTTATAGTATAGACTATAGTCAAGACTTATAGTATAGACTATAGTCAAGACTTATAGTATAGACTATAGTCAAGACTTATAGTATAGACTATAGTCAAGACTATAGTATAGACCATAGTCAAGACTATAGTATAGACTATAGTCAAGACTTATAGTATAGACTATAGTCAAGACTTATAGTATAGACTATAGTCAAGACTTATAGTATAGACTATAGTCAAGACTTATAGTATAGACTATAGTCAAGACTTATAGTATAGACTATAGTCAAGACTTATAGTATAGACTATAGTCAAGACTTATAGTATAGACTATAGTCAAGACTTATAGTATAGACTATAGTCAAGACTTATAGTATAGACTATAGTCAAGACTTATAGTATAGACTATAGTCAAGACTTATAGTATAGACTATAGTCAAGACTTATAGTATAGACTATAGTCAAGACTTATAGTATAGACTATAGTCAAGACTTATAGTATAGACTATAGTCAAGACTATAGTATAGACTATAGTCAAGACTATAGTATAGACTATAGTCAAGACTATAGTATAGACTATAGTCAAGACTTATAGTATAGACTATAGTCAAGACTATAGTATAGACTATAGTCAAGACTATAGTATAGACTATAGTGAAGACTATAGTATAGACTATAGTCAAGACTATAGTATAGACTATAGTCAAGACTATAGTATAGACTATAGTCAAGACTTATAGTATAGACTATAGTCAAGACTATAGTATAGACTATAGTCAAGACTTATAGTATAGACTATAGTCAAGACTATAGTCAAGACTATAGTATAGAATATAGTCAAGACTATAGTATAGAATATAGTCAAGACTATAGTATAGACTATTGTCAAGACTATAGTATAGACTATAGTCAAGACTTATAGTATAGACTATAGTCAAGACTATAGTGTAGACTATAGTCAAGACTATAGTGTAGACTATAGTCAAGACTATAGTATAGACTATAGTCAAGACTTATAGTATAGACTATAGTCAAGACTTATAGTATAGACTATAGTCAAGACTATAGTATAGACTATAGTCAAGACTATAGTATAGACTATAGTCAAGACTATAGTATAGACTATAGTCAAGACTATAGTATAGACTATAGTCAAGACTATAGTATAGACTATAGTCAAGACTATAGTATAGACTATAGTCAAGACTATAGTATAGACTATAGTCAAGACTATAGTATAGACTATAGTCAAGACTATAGTATAGACTATAGTCAAGACTATAGTATAGACTATAGTCAAGACTATAGTATAGACTATAGTCAAGACTATAGTATAGACTATAGTCAAGACTATAGTATAGACTATAGTCAAGACTATAGTATAGACTATAGTCAAGACTATAGTATAGACTATAGTCAAGACTATAGTATAGACTATAGTCAAGACTATAGTATAGACTATAGTCAAGACTATAGTATAGACTATAGTCAAGACTATAGTATAGACTATAGTCAAGACTATAGTATAGACTATAGTCAAGACTTATAGTATAGACTATAGTCAAGACTTATAGTATAGACTATAGTCAAGACTATAGTATAGACTATAGTCAAGACTTATAGTATAGACTATAGTCAAGACTTATAGTATAGACTATAGTCAAGACTTATAGTATAGACTATAGTCAAGACTTATAGTATAGACTATAGTCAAGACTTATAGTATAGACTATAGTCAAGACTTATAGTATAGACTATAGTCAAGACTTATAGTATAGACTATAGTCAAGACTTATAGTATAGACTATAGTCAAGACTTATAGTATAGACTATTGTCAAGACTTATAGTATAGACTATAGTCAAGACTTATAGTATAGACTATAGTCAAGACTATAGTATAGACTATAGTCAAGACTATAGTATAGACTATAGTCAAGACTATAGTATAGACTATAGTCAAGACTATAGTATAGACTATAGTCAATACTATAGTATAGACTATAGTCAAGACTATAGTATAGACTATAGTCAAGACTATAGTATAGGCTATAGTCAAGACTATAGTATAGACTATAGTCAAGACTTATAGTATAGACTATAGTCAAGACTATAGTATAGACTATAGGCAAGACTTATAGTATAGACTATAGGCAAGACTTATAGTATAGACTATAGTCAAGACTATAGTATAGACTATAGTCAAGACTATAGTATCGACTATAGTCAAGACTATAGTATCGACTATAGTCAAGACTATAGTATCGACTATAGTCAAGACTATAGTATCGACTATAGTCAAGACTATAGTATCGACTATAGTCAAGACTATAGTATCGACTATAGTCAAGACTATAGTATCGACTATAGTCAGGACTATAGTATAGACTATAGTCAAGACTTATAGTATAGACTATAGTCAAGACTATAGTATAGACTATAGTCAAGACTATAGTATAGACTATAGTATAGACTGTAGTCAAGACTATAGTATAGACTATAGTATAGACTGTAGTCAAGACTATAGTATAGACTATAGTATAGACTGTAGTCAAGACTATAGTATAGACTATAGTATAGACTGTAGTCAAGACTATAGTATAGACTATAGTATAGACTATAGTCAAGACTATAGTATAGACTATAGTCAAGACTATAGTATAGACTATAGTCAAGACTATAGTATAGACTATAGTCAAGACTATAGTATAGACTATAGTCAAGACTATAGTCAAGACTATAGTATAGACTATAGTATAGACTATAGTCAAGACTATAGTATAGACTATAGTATAGACTATAGTATAGACTATAGTCCATACTATAGTCTTGACTATATTCTATACTATAGTCTTGACTATATTCTATACTATAGTCTTGACTATAGTATAGAATATAGTATGGACTATAGTCTATACTATAGTCTTGACTATAGAATAGATTATTGTCAAGAATATAGCATAGTCAAGACTATAGCATAGACTACAGACAAGACTATAGCATAGAATAGTCATGACTATAGCGTAGACTATAGTCAAGACTATAGCATAGACTATAGTCAAGACTATAGCACAAACTATAGTCAAGACTATAGCACAAACTATAGTCAAGACTATAGCACAAACTATAGTCAAGACTATAGCACTAACTATAGTCAAGACTATAGCACAAACTATAGTCAAGACTATAGCACAAACTATAGTCAAGACTATAGCACAAACTATAGTCAAGACTATAGCATAGACTATAGTCAAGACTATAGTATGGACTATAGTCTATACTATAGTCTTGACTATAGAATAGATTATTGTCAAGAATATAGCATAGTCAAGACTATAGCATAGACTACAGACAAGACTATAGCATAGACTATAGTCATGACTATAGCATAGACTATAGTCAAGACTATAGCATAGACTATAGTCAAGACTATAGCATAGACTATAGTCAAGACTATAGCACAAACTATAGTCAAGACTATAGCATAGACTATAGCATAGACTATAGTCAATACTATAGCATAGACTATAGTCAATACTATAGGATAGACTATAGTCAATACTATAGTATAGACTATAGTCAAGACTATAGTATAGAATATAGTCAAGACTATAGTACGGACTATAGTCTATACTATAGTCTTGACTATAGAATAGATTATTGTCAAGAATATAGCATAGTCAAGACTATAGCATAGACTACAGACAAAACTATAGCATAGACCATAGTCATGACTATAGCATAGACTATAGTCAAGACTATAGTATAGAATATAGTCAATATGATAGTCTTGGCTATAGTTGACACTGTATTATAATCCATAGTTGAGTCTCTAGTTTTCTTTTAAAGCTGTTTTTATTTTTATATAAGAATAAACAACAAACATTTTAAATCGTAAAAAAATTCAATTAAAAATTAAAATTTTCTTGTCCCAAACAACAATGTATACGATATTTTTAAATAATTTTTAATATATTTTGGCAAAACAATTTAAAAAATTAGCAAAATAACACACAAATTTAAGGAATAGATTTTAAAAACTAAACAAAAAGAAATGTTTATAATAAAAAATTATACAGAGAAAAAAAAACCGAATCAAGTGTGAAGGTATTGTAGTTGTGAATTGTATTTTTGTGAATTATAATTGTTTTAGAATTTTCAGTTTTTTTAAAGTAAAATAATAAAAAATATTTTTTAAAATATAAAATAAAACAAAATAAATTTAAAATATGAATTTAAGTAACAAAAAATATTTATTTATTTCCAAAATAAAAAAAGATAAAAACCCCTAATCAAAAATAAAAAACCACTTAACAACCATAATAATGAATATAAAAAATATGAAAATTTTATGAAAATTTAAACAAGAAATAATAAAATAACTAATAAAACAAAGCAACAAATTGCACATACAACCAAATAAAATAGAACCATAAAAAAAACCAAACACACATTTTACACCATTTTTATTGTGAACAAAAATACAAAAAAAGAAAAAATATATATTAAATACAAAAAAAAAAAAAAAAATCAGCAATACAATAAAACAATAATATAATAAATATTTAAGTAATAAATTAATTAACAAATAAATAAAACAACCAAATGGTTAAAACAAATAAAGCCATTTGAAAAGGAGACGAGAAAAAATGCAGAAAATTAATACAAACATAAAAAATCAAATAAATATTTATAATAAATAAAAAAAATCATGTAATAAATAAAAAACAAACAAAAGAAAAACCCAGACAAATGCAAAATGAAATGACATGTAAGAAGAGCAACATACAAACAAACAAGCAAGTTTCAATAAAGTATAAAAAAAATAATAATAAAAAATATTAGTAGTTTTAATTAATTGGGGAATTTTAGTATAAAGTCTTCACTATGTTTAGTCCTGATTATGCGCTGGACTATAGTCTGGTTTATAGGCTTAACTATAGTCTGGTTTATAAGCGTGGCAGTAGTATAATTTATAATCTTATAGTATAGCTTATAATCATGACTATAGTTAAGTTTACAGTCCTGTCTGTAAACTATCTGATAGCACTGACTATAGTCTAGTTTATGGTATTGTCTATAATATCTTTTATATGATTGATATAGTTTAGTTTATAGTTTTGACTGTAGTATAGTTTATAGTTATGACTATAGTATAGTTAATAGCGTTGATTATAATATAGCTTATAGTCTTGATAATAGTTTATTTCATAGTCTTTAGTTTATAGTTCGGACTATAGTCTAATTTATAGTTTGCTTTATAGTTTTGTTTATACTCTTGACTATAGTTTGCTTTATAGTAGGGTCTATCAAGTTTAAAGTCCTGCTTATAGTCTAGTTTATAGTCTTGACAATAGCCTACTTAAAGGTCCTGACTATAGTATATTTTATAGTCTTGACAATAGTCTACTATATAATCTTAACTATAGTTTAGTTTATAGTCTGGACTAAAGTCTAATTTATAGTATTGTCTATGGTTTTGCTTTTCTAGAATATAGTCTAATTTATAATATACTCTATGGTCTTAATTATAGTTTAGTTTATAGTCTTGACCATAATTAAGTTTATAGTCTTGACTATAGAATAGTTTATAGTCTGAATTACAGTCTGGACTATAATCTAATTTATGATCTTGCCTATAGTTTAGTTTATGATCTCGGCTATAGTCTACTTCATAGTCTTGATAATACCCTATTTTATAGTCCGATCATGATTATAGTCTAGCTTATGGCCTTGACTGTTGTCTACATTATAGTCTTGATTATAGTTTAGTTTTTTGTATTGACTATATATATTTTAGTTTATTGCCTTGATTATAGTCTGTTTTTTTGGTTATTTTAATGATTCTAAAATCGGGAAAATCATTTCTTTCATATTTCTTAACCTGGCAACTCTCTAATTCTTCATAAAATTTATAGCATTTTGTGCATTTGTTTGTGGTTTCACTAACCTTAACTATTTTACAAATCAATATGTTTTTCCTTTTCTTTAAATCATGATTTACTAACATGTTTCTGCTAACCAGAAAAAAGTACAAAATTTTACAGGTTTTTTCTCAATAACAAACCCAACGTCTTACAAAACAAAAAAACAAGGTGCCAGAGATCAAAATATATTGATAAATGACACGAAATGTTAGCAACCAAAAAAAAAAAACTAAACTAAATCATCTCTACACGCTCTATGAGTCCTACCACCACCAAAAAAAAGCAACTACCCAAATGGAAAAAGATAAAACTTAAAGACACATCATAATAAACTAAACTTCATTTGGTGAACAGCTAAATACTTGAAAGGAAAAATCCTAACAATATAAAGTGGATGAATAAAACTTAACCTTAAATGTTGTCCAAAAAAACAAAAAAAAAAAAAACAAACTCAGTGGGAGTTGCATTGAAAACGAAAGACGACAACTAAAAACTATAAGAGACAATTTTAGCTAAAAGCAGACGCTTATCTTCAAAATGAACAGAAAATAAAAAAAAACAAGGAGACAAAACTAAAACTTCATTTACTAGTTACGTATAAAATTGAAAGCTTAAGTTTTGTGTTTAAAAGCACGATTTAAGAGATGAATTTGTTAAGATAAACGACAAGTTGTTATTTTGTGGACAACCAGAACTTAAACAAAAAAGTAGTTGCTACATTTATTTTAAAATAATAATTAAACAACATTGTTCGATTTGTTTTTGAGACTTTTTTTTTCATTCAATCATTTAATTAAAAAATGCACTAAATTGTAGACTTTTTTTCAAAGGATATTGAACAAAATTAACATAATTTCGAAAGGAAATTAAATTACTAAAAACTGGATTATAGTCAAGACTTTATACTATAAACTAGACTATAGTCAGGAATATAAACACGACTATAGCCAATACTAAAATGAGACTACAGTAAAGACTATAAACTATAGTCAGGTATATTAACTGAACTATAGTCACAGACATAAACTAAAGTATTGTCAAGACAGTAAATTAGACTATAGTCAAGACAAAAAACTAAACTATAGTCAAAACTATAAACTAGACTATAATCAAGACTATAAAGTAACCATAAACTAGACTATAGTCAAGACTATAAGCTTGACTATAGTCACTACTATAAACTGAACTATAGTCAATACTATATACCAGACTATAGTCGGGACTGTAAACCAAACTACAGTCAAGCCTAAAACTATAGACAGGACTAAAAACAAAAGGTATAGTCAAGGTTAAAAACTTGAGTATAGTTAGAACTATAAAATAGAATACAGTCTATAAATTAGTCTATAGCTAGGACTATAAAGTAGACAATAGCCAAGGCTATGAAATAGACTATAGTCAAATCTATCAAATATACTATAGTCTAGACTATAAACTAGGCTATAGTCTACGTTATATAACGCTATAGGCTATAAGCTAGACTATAGTCTACGCTATAAACTAGACTATTGTCAAGACTATAAACTAGACTATAGTTAAGGCTATAAACTATACTATAGCCAAGACTATAAACTAAAATATAGTCAAGACTATAAACTAGACTATAGTGAAGACCATAAACTAGACTATAATCAAGACTATAAAGTAACTATAATCTATACTATAGTCAAGAATATAAGCTTGACTATAGTCACTACTATAAACTGAACTATAGCCAAGACTATAAACTAAAATATAGTCAAGACTATAAACTAGACTATAGTTAAGACTATAAACTAGACTACAGCCAATACTATAAACTAGAATATAGTCAGGACAACAAACTATGCTATAAAGCATACTATAAACTATAGTCAATAGTATCACAAATTTCATTATAATCAATAATAAAACCTATGTGTTTTTATCCTAATAACCTTTCGAATAAAATTTTACCACAAATCATTCAACTTTTAACAAAATAATAAAAAAAAACATATCAATAAATCTTTATTTACAAACAACAGCATATGACCAGAACATCAAAATCATAAACATAAAATTCATTTTATCGATATAAATTATCTGATTTATCAATTTCGTTACTATTTTGTCTTGATTTTGGTTTACACTTGCAATCATCATCATTTTCGTAATTTTTATCGAAATTGTTTGAAGTTAAAATTCTTATTCCCTCGGCTAATTTTGGAAAACCAGACATAGTTTCACGGAATGTAGTAAACATAACTGGCAGATACATAAAGAAATCCTTAAAATGACCCATCATAGCATTATAGTCAACATTTTGATTCGTTAAATTGGGAAGAACTTCTAAATTAGGATCATCATTCGGCGTTGGCTTTGGTTTGGGAGCCGCGGAGATTAAGGAAATTGAACAAAAGACTATATACGAAAAATTTAATAGAAAATTAATATATAATTTTTGAGTTTGAAAAAAAGACAACTTACCTAAAATTATATAAAATATTGCCGATTTTTCCATTGTGGCTGTTTGTTTTGTAAGATGCTAAGAAACTGTTTTTGTAAGCAGCTGTTTACTAAACTTATATAATAGTTAATTTTATTTGCTTTTAAATAAATATTAATAATTGTTTTTATGTCAGCATTTAATGTTTGACATTGTTTTAGTTGAATGTTAATGAAATTTATTCTATTTTAGAATGCGAATTTTGCCAACTAAAGAGTTCTGCTGCCATTGACTTCTTTATTAAAGTATCATATTAAAAAAGAAATTACTGTAAAGAGGAAATGGACAGTAGTTTGAAAAGCTAAATTTTTTAAAAGAAAAATTTTTAATTTATTTACTTTTTAATTTTTGAAAAGTATTTTTTCTGTTTTCGGCTGCTATTTTTAATATTTTTCATTAATTCATGTAAAAACAAATAACAATAGAAAACATTAACAAAGTAATTTTCTACTCAATTGACAAAATATCCCTTTGAAAACAGCAAAAAAATATCCGCCATTAGCCAACCATTTCCTTTTAAACAATTTAACAAAAAAAAAAAAAAAACTTAAAATTGACAAGTTAAAAACCTGTCAACAGCACAACAAAACATTAATCAAATTTAACGCTTAATTTTTTTAAAGCTTTTTTTTACATTTATCTACTTTTTTTCAACACTTAAAAATTGATGTTAATACTTTTTTTTCGACAATGATTTTAGTTTAAACAATAAATAACACAAAAAATTGAGGGAAAGAGTAAAAGAATTACCCAACAAATCAACAACTTTTTTTCTGAATAATAATAATAAAATCTTGTCCCTATTTATTATTTTTCATTTGCTAGAGGAAGCCATAAAAAGGGCTTTAATTTGCCGAAAACAGATTTATGCATTTAATTTTGGAGACAAAATATTTTTTTAAAAATTGTAAGTGTAACGAAGAGATACGTAGATACGGGTGTTTTGATGATAAACAATATTAGTGACAATTGCCTTGCTGAAAGGCTAAACACTCAGTCATTCAGTCACTCAGAAATTTTTTCATCAATCACTGTCACCTCGCGAAGAGATAGATAGATGGATGGATGAATTAAAAATAATCTTTTATAATATTTATGGGGTGATGTTGAAAATTTAAATAAACATATAAATATTATATGGATTTTAATGCAGCGGCAATTGCTTGAATTTTTTTTTTAATTTCAATTTATAGAATTAAATCAATTAGAGAATTAATATGCTTTAAGTCAAGCAAAAAAAAAAAAATATTAAAGACAAAATTAAAAACTAGATATATGACTTTAGACTAGACAATAGTCAACACTGCAGACTAGACTGTCAAGGCTATAGACTAGACTATACTCAAGACTATAAACAAGATAGAACAGACTATAGTCAAGACTATAGAATACACTATAGTCAAGACTATAGAATACACTATAGTCAAAACTATAGAATAGACTATAGTCAAGACTATAGAATGAACTATAGTCAAGACTATAGAATAGACTATAGTCAAGACTATAGAATAGACTATAGTCAAGACTATAGAATAGACTATAGTCAAGACTATAGAATAGACTATAGTCAAGACTATAGAATAGACTATAGTCAAGACTATAGAATAGACTATAGTCAAGACTATAGAATAGACTATAGTCAAGACTATAGAATAGACTATAGGCAAGACTATAGAATAGTCTATAGTCAAGACTATAGAATAGACTATAGGCAAGACTATAGAATAGACTATAGGCAAGACTATAGAATAGTCTATAGTCAAGACTATAGAATAGACTATAGTCAAGACTATAGAATAGACTATAGTCAAGACTATAGAATAGACTATAGTCAAGACTATAGAATAGACTATAGTCAAGACTATAGAATAGACTATAGTCAAGACTATAGAATAGACTATAGTCAAGACTATAGAATAGACTATAGTCAAGACTATAGAATAGACTATAGTCAAGACTATAGAATAGACTATAGTCAAGACTATAGAATAGACTATAGTCAAGACTATAGAATAGACTATAGTCAAGACTATAGAATAGACTATAGTCAAGACTATAGAATAGACTATAGTCAAGACTATAGAATAGACTATAGTCAAGACTATAGAATAGACTATAGTCAAGACTATAGAATAGACTATAGTCAAGACTATAGAATAGACTATAGTCAAGACTATAGAATAGACTATAGTCAAGACTATAGAATAGACTATAGTCAAGACTATAGAATAGACTATAGTCAAGACTATAGAATAGACTATAGTCAAGACTATAGAATAGACTATAGTCAAGACTATAGAATAGACTATAGTCAAGACTATAGAATAGACTATAGTCAAGACTATAGAATAGACTATAGTCAAGACTATAGAATAGACTATAGTCAAGACTATAGAATAGACTATAGTCACGACTATGGAATAGACTATAGTCAAGACTATGGAATAGACTATAGTCAAGACTATGGAATAGACTATAATCAAGGCTATAGAATAGACCATAGCCCAGAATATAGAATTTACTATACTCAGGACTATGGAATAGACTATACTTAAGAGTATGGAAAAAATGGAATAAACTATAGCCAGCTTATAGGCTATAGTCAAGACTATTAAATAGACTACAGTCAAGAGTATAGAATAGACTATAGTCAGGACTATAGAATAGACTATAGTAAGGACTATAATCAATGCTATAGAATATAGCCTAGACTATAAAATACACTATAGTCTATTATTTAAGAAATTTTAGACGACTTTAGTCTTCTTATAATTTAATATAAAAAATCGAATTTTAAGGAAAAATATTAACCAACTTTTTTTTCATTTGACACGTTATTTGAGAATCTACAGTCCATTTAAACTTTTTCTTTTTTTTTCATTTAAATATTTCACCTTTACCAAAAGAGTTTTTGCTAATGCGTCTTACAGCTCTCTAAATAACAAAAATGTTTATTCTTTTCACAAAAAAAAAAGATATATATATATATATATATATATCGTGAAAAAAATGATGGCACCTCCTTGTACTAACACATGAAATAAAACAAAAAGAAAAAACAAAAAAAGCTTATGATTTATGTGTGAAATAACAACTAAAACTAAAGTAATATTTAACTGGAAAATGTAAAGACTACAAGTAGCAGGCTTAAACTGTTCTTACAATACACTTTCTCCCCTCCTCATCAACCAAATACATATATCACAACTAAAATCTTCGTCACCTTCCTTAAACTCTGGAGAGAGACAAAGTTTCACATTAACTTGAAATCATAACTTTTTTACACATGTTAAATAATGTCTAGCACAAATTTTTATTTAAGAATATTTTTATTTTTTAAATATGAAAAATCGAAAAAAACAGAAATTATGTGAATCAAAGATGTGTAAATATTACACACATTGTTTAATGTAAACTTAGTCTATAACTTACAGAGGAGTAGAGAATAGGGAGGGAGTTAGAGAAAGTTGTATAACAATAAAAAGGACTTCATAGATACACTTTTGTTAAAGGAGTACAAAATGAATAAAACCAGAAGTGTTATCAATGTTATGCAATAGTTTTACCTGTGTTTAAGTATGTTAAATTTTTAAAACACATACATATATACAAATAAGTGCATATATGGCCGTACTAGTGTGTGTAAGTGAATGAAGTTTTGTTTTAAAAGTTGTCATATAATAAATGAAGATGAGATAGAGATGTATGTTTTACAGGTAAAACTTTTGTTATAAATTAAGTTGTTTTATTTAAAAAATCTTTCAACTGCTTACTTTTCTTCAATAAAATTTATACCCTACGCTATGAAATTCACTCTAATGCTTAACAAGGACAAATACAGCCAAAAATCGACCTTCAATCGCATCAGGACCATAGAATAGGTTATAATAGTCAGGACTATAGAATAAACTATAGTCAGGACTATAGAATAGACTATAGTCAGGACTATAGAATAGACTATAGTCAGGACTATAGAATAGACTATAGTCAGGACTATAGAATAGACTATAGTCAGGACTATAGAATAGACTATAGTCAGGACTATAGAATAGACTATAGTCAGGACTATAGAATAGACTATAGTCAGGACTATAGAATAGACTATAGTCAGGACTATAGAATAGACTATAGTCAGGACTATAGAATAGACTATAGTCAGGACTATAGAATAGACTATAGTCAGGACTATAGAATAGACTATAGTCAGGACTATAGAATAGACTATAGTCAGGACTATAGAATAGACTATAGTCAGGACTATAGAATAGACTATAGTCAGGACTATAGAATAGACTATAGTCAGGACTATAGAATAGACTATAGTCAGGACTATAGAATAGACTATAGTCAGGACTATAGAATAGACTATAGTCAGGACTATAGAATAGACTATAGTCAGGACTATAGAATAGACTATAGTCAGGACTATAGAATAGACTATAGTCAGGACTATAGAATAGACTATAGTCAGGACTATAGAATAGACTATAGTCAGGACTATAGAATAGACTATAGTCAGGACTATAGAATAGACTATAGTCAGGACTATAGAATAGACTATAGTCAGAACTATAGAATAGACTATAGTCAGGACTATAGAATAGACTATAGTCAGAACTATAGAATAGACTATAGTCAGGACTATAGAATAGACTATAGTCAGGACTATAGAATAGACTATAGTCAGGACTATAGAATAGACTATAGTCAGGACTATAGAATAGACTATAGTCAGGACTATAGAATAGACTATAGTCAGGACTATAGAATAGACTATAGTCAGGACTATAGAATAGACTATAGTCAGGACTATAGAATAGACTATAGTCAGGACTATAGAATAGACTATAGTCAGGACTATAGAATAGACTATAGTCAGGACTATAGAATAGACTATAGTCAGGACTATAGAATAGACTATAGTCAGGACTATAGAATAGACTATAGTCAGGACTATAGAATAGACTATAGTCAGGACTATAGAATAGACTATAGTCAGGACTATAGAATAGACTATAGTCAGGACTATAGAATAGACTATAGTCAGGACTATAGAATAGACTATAGTCAGGACTATAGAATAGACTATAGTCAGGACTATAGAATAGACTATAGTCAGGACTATACAATAGACTATAGTCAGGACTATAGAATAGACTATAGTCAGGACTATACAATAGACTATAGTCAGGACTATAGAATAGACTATAGTCAGGACTATACAATAGACTATAGTCAGGACTATAGAATAGACTATAGTCAGGACTATAGAATAGACTATAGTCAGGACTATAGAATAGACTATAGTCAGGACTATAGAATAGACTATAGTCAGGACTATAGAATAGACTATAGTCAGGACTATAGAATAGACTATAGTCAGGACTATAGAATAGACTATAGTCAGGACTATAGAATAGACTATAGTCAGGACTATAGAATAGACTATAGTCAGGACTATAGAATAGACTATAGTCAGGACTATAGAATAGACTATAGTCAGGACTATAGAATAGACTATAGTCAGGACTATAGAATAGACTATAGTCAGGACTATAGAATAGACTATAGTCAGGACTATAGAATAGACTATAGTCAGGACTATAGAATAGACTATAGTCAGGACTATAGAATAGACTATAGTCAGGACTATAGAATAGACTATAGTCAGGACTATAGAATAGACTATAGTCAGGACTATAGAATAGACTATAGTCAGGACTATAGAATAGACTATAGTCAGGACTATAGAATAGACTATAGTCAGGACTATAGAATAGACTATAGTCAGGACTATAGAATAGACTACAGTCAGGACTATAGAATAGACTATAGTCAGGACTATAGAATAGACTATTCTATAGTCAGGACTATTTAGAGTATTTTTCTGTCGTTTTTTATCTTTTAAAATTCTCTTACCTGAGTTATTTTTTTTTTTTGACTATTTCTTATATCTTATTATTTAATATTCATAACTTCTGTGGTGTGATGTTTTTATTTAAAATAAAAAAGAAGAAAAACCCTAAAATTATTGTAACTTGATTTATTATGAGTTGTAAATACATAGACAAACGAAAACTTTTAGTTGTATATAAGACAAAAGCAGAAAAGGGAAAAACGGAAATAAGCTCAAGAGGTGCAAAATTAAAAGAGTTGTAATAACAAAGATATGAGTAGTAAGTACTACTAAATAGTTGTTAAGGAAAACACAATACTTTAGAATGAAAAACTAAATAAAAGAGAAATGTTAAAACAAATTACTCCCACAACAAATTACAAATTTTATTTAGTAAAAATTAAATTGCAAACAAAAATCTAAACAATAAAGAACTTATGATACATGTTTATAAAAAATACTAAAATAATAAGTACTAAAAAATTAAAGTCAAATGCTGTATATCCTCACGAAAAATCTTGTTTAATAAATCTAGTGTTTACAAAATACAGGGTGAGTACCTCCCCGTCCTTAACTCAATCTTATTTGAATCCTTGCCTTATCATTTTTAATATTGTAGGAGAACATATATGAACATTTCATATCCTTCGAAATCCTTAACAAATTCATATGGATATATGTATGTATTCATTTATATATATTTTAATTAAATTTGTAATAATCCTATATGAAAATCTTCTAGTGTTACTTGTTGGTGATGGATTTAATCTAAACAATTGACAAGGTGTCAAACGACAATGGTTTTGACAAGGGATTACCAGGAAAATTAAATAAAAGAATCAAACAAACACACACAAAATCTCTGGAAACACAACCCAAAAAATAAAAAAAAATCCAGATTATTTAAATAAAAATAAAACAAAAGTGCTACTTTATTTGAAAAAAAAATAATACTGAATACAAACTTAAATCCCTAACACATCACACTTTTCATAACTAATACTCTCTTAGTTTAAAGTAGAAGGAAAAAGGAAATAAAAAATAAATTTTAAGGGATTTAATTCATATAGGTTCTTTGTTTTTATATTTTGTTTTTGGCTACTATAACTGTTTATTCATATTAATCTTTGTTTGTAGGTATGATTGTTATAAAAACAAAGCATATCCTTTTTTATATATTTATATCCCACTTTCAATTACTATTTGCTTACAGCAGCACCAATAGCTAAAGCGTATCTTATGCATAAACATTTGTTTTACACCTGTAGTATTTTAATGTTTGTTTTGTTCAAGTTTTGTTGTTTTATTTTTTGCTTCTCTTTGTATTCCCCAAACACATTCATTAAAATGTTGCCTTTTCTTATTTTATTTGTATATTATTATTTTTTTCATTTGGGCATTATTTCAACTTTTTCTCATTTTAAGGATTATGAAATCCTTAAAACCAAAATTGATTATTTACTTAAGGTTAGTTTCTTTGCAATTTGTGTGTGTTTTTCAGATGCTAGAGTAATAAAATAGTGGAGGTATTAAGGTTTATTTAGATATTGGTAACGCTACGGTAATAATACATTCAGTTTATATAAAGTGTTACAACTGAAACAACAGAGACTCTATCTGAAGCAACAGAGACTCTATCTGAAGGCCAAAATGGAACTATAATAAGACCTACAAATGAGGGCAAACTTGAAATATATCTGAGATTACAATTGAAACTACGTTAGGACTATATCAAGAACCACAATTGATGGTAAACTTGGACTACATCTAGGTCTAAAAATTAAGGTAAACTGAGACTATATCTTGAATTACAATTGAAGCTTAATTGTAAACTCATCATGAGCTAAAAAACTGCCATCAAGCTTAAGTAGAACCTCATCTAGAGGTACGATTGAAACTCAGATGGAACCTCATCAAAACTACGATTGAAACTCATCTGGAACCAAATCAAAAACTGGGAGCTTAATTGAAGCTACATTTAAAGCCATGATTGAAACTCAGCTGGAACCTTATCAAGAGCCACGATTAATGCTAATCTTTAACTCTATGAAGCTCAACTGAGACCTCATCAACAAATACAATTAAAGCTTAACTAGAAATACATCAAGAACTACAATTGAATCTCAGCTAGAATCTGATTAGGAGCTACGAGTGGAACCTCATAAAAAGCTGGGATTAAAGCTCAATTGAAGCCACATTAAAAGTCACGATTGAAGCTCAATTGGAGAGTCATTAAAAGCTACAATTGAAGCTAAATTGTGACTCTGTAAAGCTCAACTGGAACCTCATCAAAAACTACAATTTAATGTCAGCTAAAAACTACAATTAAATTCCAACTAGAACCTCATCAGAAGCAAATACAATTGAGGCTCAACTAGAAATCCGTCAAGAACTACAATTGAATTTCAACTAGAACATCATTAGGAGCTACGATTTAAGCTCAAGTGAAACCTCATCATTAAGAGCCATAATTAAAGCTAAATTGTGACTCTGTAAAGCTCAACTAGAACCTCATCAAAAACTACAATTTAATCTCAACTAAAAACTACAATTGAATTCCAACTAGAACCTCATCAGAAGCTACGATTGAAGCTCAAATGAAACATAATCAACAGCTGAGATTAAAGCTTAATTTAAACCACATTAAAAGTCACCATTGAAGATGAACTGGAACTTCATCAAAAATTACGATTAAAGCTCAACTGGAGCCATATCATAAGTCATCATTGATACTCAACTGTGACTCTATTAAGCGTCATGGTAGAAGTCAAACTGAGGCAATATCAACAGTTACAATTGAACTTCAACTGGGACTATTATAAATGCTACTGTTAGAGCTAAACTGGGATTATAACGAAAACTAAAATTAAAGCTAAATTAAAAACACATAAAAAACTACAAATGAAGCTTAACTGCAATAATATCAAGAGCAAAGATTAAACTAAACAGTGACAGCAGCAAAAGTCACGGTAAAAGTCAAGCTAGAAGTGTTTTAAGAGCTACATTTGAAGATAAAGTGGAGCTTCGTTTAAAGCTAAAATTAAGTTATATCATGATCAATTGAAGCTAAATTGTGATTAAATCGAGAACTAAGCAATTGTAGTTAAACTTCAAGAACTACTATTTACGGTAAAATGAAAAGATATAAAGAGAGGAGTATATCAAAATATAATTTCAAATCAAACTGCGACTATATGAAGACGAACAATTCAAGTTAAAGTTGATCATAGTAAAAAACTATTTATCAAGTTAAAATTGATTTCCAATACTATGCAATATCTGCAAAAAATACTATATAAATAGATCTACAAGTGTGAAATTTTTGTGACAAAAATTACTTTGATTGGATGTAAAAATTAAAAATGGCATATAAAAACCCCTCCGATAGAGTTTAAAATTAGTGATAATAAAATTGGTGCAAGTAAAAATACTGGGACTGGCTATAAAGTTTGTGTAAGGAATATATATGTATATAACTGGTATATAAAAAGTCTTACGATTGAGTGTAAAATTAGTGTATGGGGGCACTTAAGTTAAGGTTAAAATTAGTATATAAAAAGTATTAAGACCGAGTGTAAAATTGATGTAATTCATTATGATTTATGGTAAATAAAAATTAAACTCAAATTAACATAAAATATATTTCAAAGATACAAAATTGATTTACACAATTAACAGCTATTGTTGTAAAAAAAACAGATCTGTGATTTAGTATACTTATGTCCTATGATTCAGTGTAAAATTTATGTAAAAGATGTCTTTTAATTGAGTATAAAATTAAGATTAATTATAAATACTAATTTAAGTGTAAAATTGGTGTAAGTTTGCATTTAAAAATTGGTGTAGGATTGAGTTTAAAAAACAATCTATATTCCAGTGTAAAATTAAGTTAAAGGAAGGCATTAGATTGAGCGTAAAATTGGTATTAATAATTAATACTGATTCCACTGTTCAAAAAAAAACCTTCAATTTAGTGCAAAATGTTAAAATTTTTTTTCGAATTGTAAAAGGTCTTACGATTCAGTATGAAACTAATGTGAAAGAAAACCTTTAATAAAGCAATATTATCTACTATTAATGAAATAAGTGGACTTTTTATTGAACATAAAATTATTGTAAAATTTGTGTAAAAATTTAGCATAAAATTGATGTAAGTTAGAATTTAAAAATTGATGTAGGATTGAATTTAAAAATCAATATATATTTCAGTGTAAAATTGATATAAAATAAGGCATTAAATTGAACATAAAATTGGTATCAATAATTAATACTGATTCCACTGTTCAAAAAAATTTTCAATTTAGTGTAAAATTACTGTAAAGTCATTATGAAGGTCCTACTATTCAGTATGAAACAGATATAAACATAAACCTTTAATAAAGCAAAATTATCTACGAATAATAGTAATAAATAATAACTTTTTATACGTTTATTGAACATAAAAAAATTTAAATAAGTTTAAATATGATGTTTTAAAAGATCTATTAGAGAGTTTAAAATTGTTATAAAAGACGATTCATAGCTTTAGTGTAAAATTGGTGTAAAAAATATTCAGTGTAAAATTAATGTAAAATAAGATTATTAATTTAGCTTTTAAATAGTATTAGTTATAAATTTTATGCATAAAATTTTGTGTAAAAAATGTTAAGATTCGGTGTAAAATTAATATAAAAGAAACCCCTTAATAGACTAATACAAATTTGATGTATAAAATTATTTTTTGTTGAACATAAAATTTATTGTAAATTTTATATAAAAAATGATCTAATTGGAATTAATATTAAAAAATTTATACTAATTTTTATTTATACTCACAAAAACAAACGGAATTAAGTTTAAATGCGGTGCATTTAAAAATCTATTAGATGATTCAAACAATTGTATTTTATTCATTAGTGTAAAATTACTATAAATTTACAATTTAATTTAAAATTGAAAAGTAGGAATCCTCTGTATCTGAGGAAAGTTTATTGAATTTTTTCCGAATTTTTGCTGATTTAGTTTCTAAATCATTTTAAAATTTGCACATTAACTAATACCAATTTGATGTATAAAATTATCTGTGATTGGTGTAAAATTGATGTGAAAAATACCTGCGAAATACAAAAAAAAGGAAGCAAAACATACAATAGATTATTGATTTTATGATAATTGCAAAATAATGAATATAACAGATGAGAAAAGAATAGTAAAATTTAGTGTAAAATTTATGTAAAAAGAGATTTTTCGTTGAATATAAAATATATTGTCAAATTGGTGTAATTTTTTTTTTTTATTTTATTTGAATTGATGTTTGAAACATTTTGTAGCGAGGATTGAATTTAAAGTGATGCATAATAGATATATTAGAGAGGTAAAAAAGGCGACTAACAGATTAAGTGTAAAATTATTGTAAATTTACAATTTAGCTTAAAATTTCTAAATAAAAATCTTCTGTACCCTAGGAAAGTATTTAATTTGACTTTTTATAAATGTTCTTCCTAATTTTGGGAGTTAAATATTTTTATAATAGGCAACATACGTTTTCAGTGTAAAATTGTGGTAAATTTACAATTTATCTCTGAAATTGTAACAAAAGAGTCTGTAGTATCTGAGAGAAATATAATTTTGATTTTCTGTAATTTTTTTCAGAATTTTAGCTGATTTAAATGACAAACCCTTTAGAAATATTTTTCTTCTCTTAATATTTAGCATAATCTTTTACTTTCTAGTTAAATTCTTTGCCTCCCCTTTTTGCCTTATAATTTCTAAATGTAATTTTAAATACTTTATTTATATTCTAAAACCGGAAAACTGTAAAACAAAAGCAAACCTGATAAAAGAAAATTGATGTATTACTAATTTTGTTATGCATAAATTTTATGGATTACAATGTAAACGAGCCTGGTTGTGTGCAAAATGAAAATAAGTTAAACAAAGTTTTTCTCACTCAAAAAAAAATGATTGATAAGCCACATTTTCGTATAATTTCTATTAAAGCTATGTATATTTAAAAACCGATTATACTCTAATGTCAACAACAGGGGTATAGCTAGCTTCCTCAGCGTTTGGGGATAAACATGAAAATATGAATTGAAATACAAAAAAAAGGAAGGAAAATATACAATAGATTATTGATTTTATGATAATTGCAAAATAATGAATATAACAGATGAGAAAATGATAGCGCAAGAAAATAAGGATATTAGAAAATTAATTTAAAATTGCTATACTACAACAACAAAAAATACATGATGAATAAGATGAATGGAAAATGGATACATTTGTTTAAAAACAGATACATTTAATTAAAAAAAAGGAAAAAAAAACAGCAACATAAGGAATTGAATAATAAAATGCATAAAGGAAATTTTAGAAATTACTCAAATGAGTTAAAGAACATTTCAAATTTTCTAATATAATATTATGGCGTTACACAGTTACTCATTTTGCTGAAAACCGTGCAAAAATTAAAAATTTTACAGAAGAATTTTAAAAAAGTAATGATTAGGTTTAATAGAGGACTTGTCACAGATTAAGAATTTAAAAAAAATTTGAATCGGCTTAATATTGTTGCCATTACAGCCGCTCAAAGTTGGCATTTTTTGCAGTCAAAATAAGCCACTGTGCGTTGATCCATCTCAATTACCTATTCAGTTTTGCTGTGCCAAATAGGGAATTGCACCAATGGCAAATATTTTCATTCCTTTAGCCTCCGTTGCTTCTCTTGGTTTTTTTAAGTTTTTATTTTTATGCACTTCACCTCAGGTGTAAAGGGTATGTATATATAAGCTTGTCATTCCGTTTGTAATATCCACAATTTTCATCGGAGAGCAAAAAAAAATTATATTTTCTGGATCTTTGTAAGAAATGTTGTCGATAGAACGATGTCCGTACCATAATAAAGGGTGGAGATATATGTTTTTCGACTTAACCCTTAAATGCATACTGTACCATATATGGTACATCACTTCTATTTGGTAATAATCATAAACATCAAATTCAATTGTCGTGTAGCATAATTTATATTAATACAGTCAATATTATTATTCATAAAAATTAAATTTTCAATTCCTTGTGATTTCTTTTAGTTATCAGCAAGCCTCCAAAGTTGTCGTATGCACTTTTTGAACATAATTTCAAATGCGAATTTCAGACACACAATAGAAAACATTATAGATATAACTGACTTAAATCCCTAATAAGTTTTGTGATAATACTATTTTAAACAAACGGGTTACAGATCTGAACTCTCAAGACGTGTAAACAATAGAGCGCAAAATTTTAGCACCATAGCTTTCTTTTTATAATCATGATTGTTGTTCAAAGTTCATAAACTTAGAAAAAGGGCCAAAAATTAAATTAAACTTTTTCCCATTCTTCTATACTTTTTATTCGCGCGTTTATACTTTTTGATATCATGCAATCTTATATAAACTAACTGGACCATGTGGATATATTCTATACTATCTTTGTTATTGTACAGACTTATAGGTATAAAGGTTGGTCGAGTTTTGATGAAAAAATTCTTTGATTTTTTAAATTTTTTTTTTTTTGGGTGGAGTCTGTGTGCCCCTCTAGGGCATAAAAAAATTTGAAATATTGATTGATACTTGTTGTAATTGTGCATATTTTACGCTATATGTCATTAATGTATCCGAAATAGCCTCAAAGTTTTTAAAACAAAAGTGAAAATTTTTCAAAAAGTAAGTTTTTCGCGAGACACATTTTCATTTTCATATAGAATGGCATGGATTAGTGTCTGAACTTAGTTTTTTACATAATAAAATCGAAGGAGCATTAAAAATAAATTTAATAAAAAGAATGCCCCGATGGCCTAGTTAGTAGTGAGCTAGTCTGTCAGTCTGGGGTTTGTGGGTTCGATTCCCACTAGAGACTCTGGTCTTTTTCACTACAATGAGCAATGGTCTTCGTTACTCGTACTTCCCTCGGTTAGACTTAGAATATAATTTGTAATTGTATTTAATAAATAAATTTATTAATATTAATATTAATTAATAAATAAATTTAATAAAAAAAAATTATTACGCAAAAATTGCACTTTTTCTTTTTGTATTTTTATATAGTAAATTGCAATTTGTACAAATTTCGGATATATAAATATAAGAATGCAGATAAATATAATTGATTTGGATCATAAATTTAAGATAGTTGAAATCGGTACACTTTTGTCAAAAAAGATTTTACTAAGGTACATCGCATGGACAGCATGAAATTGGCCTTAATTAACATGTAATGCTTCACGGAAATGTAGAAAGAAGCGCATCAACAAATTTTAAAAGATACAAATTTTATGGACCAAAAAATATATTCTTGGTTTAAAAAAGAATCACAACATTACATAGCATTTCTTTGTAATAAACTCTAATAAAGTATATTTTCGGGTAATTTGTGGAGAAGTAATTTAGATTCGAACCAAATTTTTAAAATTTGACCAGGAAACCCTAAAATATGATGCACTAATACCATCAAACATTGAAAATATTACAAATTTTATTTGAGTACCTCAAATTTTTTATATTGAATATAATTTGGACCAGTATTATACATAAACTTCTAGTTTGTAAAAATTGTTATATGTTCAACTTAAAACCGCTTTAACTTTCATGCAAACTGATTCTACATGCATTTGAGTTACTTTATATTTGTACAAATGGATTTTAAATTGCCATCAAAAAAAAAAAAAAAACAAATATATGTATATATATATACAGTAGCGAGCATAAAAGATGCAACGCTATACTGTATGATTTTTGGTCGCATTAATTAGGGCTATAATATTATTTTGTTAGCCAAATTTGTTGTAATTTTATTCTTAGTGGTCTTAACCAACTATTGTATCTTATTTTGTTCCAAATTGTTATACATACAAATAGTTATTATAAATTTTGTTAAAACGGTTATAAATTAATGCGAGCAAAAAAATCAATAGAATTTTTTAAATTTTGATAAAAATAGTGATTGAAAAATGCTGAAAACTATAATTTGATTGCATTACCATCAATTACTACCAATATACATAAATTTAAGTTCATTTTAACTACAAAGGATATTCAGATATTAAAAAAAAACACTCTTTCTCCATTAGTGAGATCCTATTACGACAACTTGAATTAATTTGAATCTAAATGCATATATTTCGATTTTAGACTGTCTAGATAACAGTCCAATAGCCACGAAGGATGAAATTTTAATTATTTAACATAGGAAGATTGTCAAAATAGGTTTAATTTCTAATTGTCTTTCCCTGTGTAAGAATTTGTTCCAAAACCAAAATCAAGGGATAATTGAACATTATTGCGTTATTGAGCATTAAACAATATTGTATCATTGCGAAAAAATTATATCAAGCTGTTGGTTCCATCACTATAACGATCGAAACTGGTCACATTATTTCGGTCCAAAGCTCTTATATCAAATTAAGACAAACTATCATAAATATTTAATCGCTTTTTCATAGAGATACTATATATATATATATATATATATATATATATATATATATATATATATATATATATATTTCTGAAGATTCCCCATTAACATAGATATATATACCAAAAGATAAAAAAATTTTTCCACAACTTTTTTTGAAAACCGGTTCTAAAAGATCGAAGACATTAAAAAATGCATTTTTGTTTGGAGTTGTTTAACCGCAACCCGAATGAGTTTTTGCGGCGTTTTATAACTGTGGATTAAACATGGATCAATTACTGTACTCCGGAGACCAAGCAGCAGTCTAAACAATGGGTTTCTCCGGTATAATCCACATGGATTACCTTCAAAAGGGAAAAACAATAAATGGCGAATATTATGCCAACTTATTAGACCGATTTAATGAGGATTTAAAAAGAAAACGACCCCATAAGGCCAAGAAAAAAAGTTCTTTTTCATCAAGATAATGCACGGGCACACACGTGTTCAGTTTCAATGGCAAAACTCTATGAATTGTGCTACGAATTGGTACCTCATCCGCCAGATTCTCCGGATTTAGCCCCTAGTGACTACTTGCTATTTCCAAACCTAAAGAAATGGCTCAGCGGAAAGAGATTCAGCTCCAACGATGAAATTATTGACCAAAGAAATGCCTATTTTAAGGACCTCGAAAAATCCTATTTTTTATGCAAAGTAAATGAAGGCACTTGCTCAAAATTTGACAGTAGTCTATTAACAAATGGTATTAGATGATGGGAATAGTGTTGCATTTCATATAACTATGAGAAAAGTTCGAAAAGTCACTGACTTATTGATCCGCCCTCGTATAGATATATAGTGTTTTCATAGATAAAGAATAGGTAGCTATACATATGTATTTGTATTTACATCCAATATAATGTATTTAATTTTCATATAACACATCTCAACACGGTGAAGGGTATATAAGATTAGGCAGAACCGCATATAGTACTCTTAACTTCTTTATTTTTTTTTTTTTTTTTTTTTCTAACGCTCTATTTTCTTATTGTTTTAGAAGACACCCATTGTTATTTTAATTTAAAGTCATTATTTATTTAATTTCCCCCCTTCCAATGAGAAAAATTTATCTCAGAAAAAAGTTAACCGACAAATAAATATTAGGGTATATTTAAACAAATTAATATAAATAATTAAAAAAAACTTCAAAAGAAATGCGACAACAATTTGTTTACAATCTTTCATAATGTTTTTTGAAAAATTTCCGTTTTTTACTAAGAAGCCGTTGTTGTCAGTGTAAACACAGTGTGAATAATGTGTGTTACAATAAAACAGCGGCTGCTTCTGTAGCTGCTTAAGAATCTATTTTCTTCGTTTTTTGTTTTTCTTTTTTTTTTATTGTTCCACTATTCCCACTGGATAAGGGAGTTGTTAAGTAAATATTTGTCAAGAAACTGAAATTATTTTATTTTTAATTTTTAAATTACATTAATTGCTTTACAACTATTTAAAATGTTATTAAAGTAACTAGATAATATTTACTATACATTTCCAAAGAAAAAGCCGAAGCCAAGAAAGGTGAAAGATTCAAAGAGTAAAGCGAAAGTCTAAACGTTAGGACACTGACCCGTCATTTTCAAAATGGTGTAGGGCTAATAAATAAGAGTTTTATTTTTATTGCTTGTTTAAAATTTTAAAGTTAAAAAAACGTATATGTTTACGGTATATTCTGTTTTATTAAAAGCTTCTATTATAAGCTTTTAATAAGCTTAAACTCAAGACTCATCGAAGCTTTATTGAAACGTTAATACATTTGCACAGATTAGCATTCTACAGCAATGATTTTTTGATATACATAGCGTGTTTGTTATACTACCACATGTTTCTGGATTATTTTCATAACCAAAAAAAAAAAAAAAAAAGCAATAAGATTGTGCCTACCATAAAAATATGTTTCTCAACAACATTACAGCCCATCTACACGTAACAAAATATGTAAGATTTTTCTGTCAGAGAGTGTCAAATTCGTAAATTGTTAAGAAATCACTAAAAATTGCCAATTAAAATTTTATTTGATTGTTTAACCGAATATTAAAAAACTAACTAAAATGTTAAGTGTCGTAAAATTTTTAAAACTTAAAATTTTGTGTAATTTATAAATGTAAATTCAACTTTAACAAAGTCAACGATAATTGCACTGTGCTAGTTGCAAATTTAAACAAACTGGGCATACTACTGGTAAAGCTAATTCGAATAGGCTTGTATTAGCGATATTTGGGTTTAAACTTAATTATGGAAATAGCGAATTAATTGAAAATTAGATTTGTTATAATGCGTGATCCATTTCGAGGTTCCCTACTTTTTTTAAAGAAAAAAATACAGAAAACTCAAATTTAATGAAGAATGTTTATTATCATTTGAAAGAACATTCTTTGGCATTGATTTTTTGAAGATTATGTCTATCAAATGTTGGCCGTTACTACACCGCATATGGTCCATCCGTTGAGTCCAATTTTCGATGACTCGTTCGAGTATTTCGACTGTTAACTGACGAATGACACGCGTGATGTTTTCCTCTAAGGCCTGAATCGAAGCGGGTTTGTCCGCATAAACTTTAGACTTTACATATTCCCACAGGAAAAAGTCTAACGGTGTGATATCACACGATCTTGATGGCCAATCGACCGGCCCAAAACGTGAAATTATGTGCTCACCGAAGTGTTCTCTCAATAAATCCATTGATTGATGCGATGTGTGGGTAGTGACGCCGTTTTGCTGAAACCAAATGTCGCCGAGATCACGAGCTTCAATTTCAGGCATCAAATAGTCGTTTATCATGGCACGATAACGGTCGCCATTGACGGTTACATTCGCACCGACTTCATTTTTAAAGAAATATGGACCGATGATTCCACCGGCCCACAAACCACACCAAACCGTTATTTTTTCTGGATGAAGTGGCAGTTCTTGAATCTCTTCAGGTTGCTCTTCGTCCTGAATGCGGCAATTTTGTTTGTTTGCATACCCATTGAGCCAGAAATGAGACTCATCGCTCAACAAAATTTGACTCGAAAACGTCGGATCTTCTTGGAACTTTTCAAGAGCCCATAGAGCGAAGCGGTGTCGCTTGGGAAGGTCGAGCGGCTTCAGTTATTGCACAAGCTGTATTTTGTACGCTTTCAATTTAAGATCTCGACGTAAAATGAGCCAAGTCGTTCCATACGTCAATCCGAGTTGCTGCGAACGGCGCCGAATCGACTCTCTACGGTCTTCGTGTACACTCTCAGCTACGGTCGATATATTTTCTTCACAGCATGCTGGACTGGTCTATTCATTCGAATATTATCCAATAATGAATGCTGGGTCTCAAAGTGGGTGATAGTGTTGAGAATAGTACGCTTAGTAGGCCGATTATGTTGACCATAAGTTGAGCGGAAGTGCACGAAACACATTCCTCACAGAACGTGAATTTTCGTAATAAAGTTGAACGATTTGTAAACGTTGTTAAGGCGTAAGTCTTTCCATTATAAAATGCCAAACAATACTAAACAAAAATAACATGACAGCATGACACGACTCACACGTGATCTGTCAAAAAAAGGCTATTGAAAAAAGTATCTGTACTTGAATCACCAATACTTAAGTTTAATTCATTAGAATATTTATTGAATAATCTCATAGCTTTTATTAAAGGTTCATTCAAAGCATATATTGATCTATGAATATCTATATAAAAGATATAATTATTTTTCCTTAGAGGCCTAGAAGGTACATATAGTTTTAATGTATAAAGCAAATCAGGACAATCAATTAGTCCACAAATTATAGGAAATATACAGAAGAAATTTTATGTCTTATTTCTAAAGTTTTCATAGAAATCAAGGCACACTTATCAGGGTATGTAGGAATCGAAATTTGAGGGTTTACAAATGAACAATTTAAGAATGAAGAAGCAAACTTTATAAATTTTACTCGAATTTTTTCAATTCTATTTATGTGTAATTGAGTACACAAAGAAAAATGAAGCATATTCTAGATCTCACAAAGGATGTATATAGAACTTTTTTTGTGTAATGATCAAAATTATTAGAATTACGGCATAAAAAGCTTAACTTTGAATAAGCTTTAGGTATAATATAATTTAAGCGATTATTAAATGATAATTTTTTCATCAAATAATACCCCTAAATCTAAAAATTCATGCACGCATGATAGTAAACGTTAATGTATTATATATCGGGATACAACAGTGTTGCAACATCTATGATGTCATAGAAAAACGTTTGTTTAAATTAAAAGGTAAACCATTGCGGACTCACCAAGAACTCACCCTATCTAAATCCTCCTGGAGATTAAAAACGTCATTGACGTAAGAAATTGTTTTAAATATTTTTTGAAATCATCAGCATACAATAAATAATGAGACTTTCGGAAACATAGGTAAATGTCATTAATAAATATATTAAATAACAGAGGACAATAAACCATAAACCTAAAACTAAAAACTGAATTTTCCTAAACTCTTTTTAGCCTTTCAAAATTAAATATCTCAAAAACGAGAGTTTTTAAAAATGGTTAACACGACTAAATTCAGCGTCGTTGATTTACTTTAACCCAATGCATTAAGCTGAAAATTTAGTCTCACAGTGTAATTGAATAAAAAATACAACTTAAAATACATTTTTCTGTCATATAGCCCCTTTTTAGGTCATCAACTTTTAAAATTTATTGAACATTATATAACAACATTGGTCCTATTAAACTTATAAATTGTTTCAAAGAATTAATTTATTCATGAACGTTTATTTCATTGTGACCGAATAATATAATAATATCCTTAATGCATTTGAAAAATGATGAAAAACAAATTATCAAACATTTCCCAGCAAAAACTTTTTGGTTTTCGGTAATGGCAACTACTTATTAAAGTAGTTTCTCGGTAATGAGGTGTCATTATTATTTGCTTACTCTGTATTATATAAATAAGTACTCAATAGTATAATAGCACAGTAATATTGAAATCACATGGATGAGTTGGCTAGAGCGCTGGATTAGCAACCAGAAGGTTGTTAGTTCAACCCCATTCTGATGCTGTTATTTTTTTATAACAAAATGTTGAAAAAGATATTTTACACTAAAAAAAAAAGTTTTTATCACTTTGAATATTAAGTGTGAGATGGTGTACTAAGTAAGAAGGTAGACATTAACAAAGAATGGTTAATTTTGGCCAAGTTCAAATTTCACTGACGACACAATTTTTTTGTTTTTTTTTTATTTTTATTTTTGTTTAGGTACATATTTTTTGAGTATCCCTAGAGTCTAAAAATAACTACATGAATTTGTGAGCAACTCGAACAAAAATAACTAGTTATTCAGGAAAAAATTGTTTTTTGTTTCCAATTAATACATTTTGGAAAATATATTTTTTGGAGATAAGGCTCTTCATTTTGCTAGATAGGCAAATACTAAAAAGAGTCGAATTCTAATAAGAAAATTTGGTAGTTTTTCTCCACAATTGCCTATTTAATAAAATTTTAAAAAATTAGCCAAACAAATCACCACCATGTTATATATCGTCAAAAAATTCGCCCAGTTGCCCATGTCTTGAAGGGGTTTCAACTGGGGATGAAGAGGAGAAATAAAAATTAAAGGAATACAACGATAAACTTACATAAGTATTTATAAAAGTATAATTAGTTTTAATCATTTTAATCAAAGAATAAAAATCTGTGATCACTTAAATTTCCCAAGAAAATAGAGGCGCTATAGCAAAAAACTGAAAATCTGTGGCTCTTATATTTCTTACCAAAAATCGGTTTTTTTGTTTATATATAAAAAACTAAATTTTCTATTTATAAGGAAACTGGAGGCGCTAGAGCAACAAAATGAAAATCTGTGATCACTTATATTTATTACCAAAATTTTATTTCTTTTTTTTTAACTTAAATCTCATTTTATAAAAAAAATTAAAGGCGCCAGAGCACAAAGAATAAAAATCTGTGACCACTTATATTTATAACCAACAATAATTTTTTTATATGACAAACTAAAATATCCTTCTGTAAAGAAACTAGATGCACTAGATCAAAAAGAATGAAAATCTGTGATCACTTATATTTCTCACCAACAATTACTTTTTTTAATATGGAAAACTAAAATATCCTTCCATAAAGAAACTAGAGGTGGTAGATCAAAAAGAATAAAAATCTGTGATCATATATTCCTCACCAAAATTCGATTTTTCTTAAACTAAAATCTCATTTTATAAGGAAACTAAAGTAACTAGAGAAAACAGAATGAAAATCAAATTTTATAAGGAAACTGGAGGTGCTAGAGCAAAAAGAATGAAAATCAGTGATCACTTAAATTACTCATCAGAAAATCGATTTTTTTCAAAAACTAAAACCATATTTTATATAGAAACTAAAGTAAGTAGAGCACACAAAATGAAAATCTGTGATCACTTATATTTCTCACCAAAAATCGATTTTTTATATGAAAATCTAAAATTTATTTTATAAGGAAACTAGAGACGCTAAATTAAAAAGGATGACAATCTGTGATCAATTTTATTTTTAACAAAATTCGATCTTTATATAAAAACCTTAAATCTTATTTTGAAAGAAAATCTTTTTGGAGAGAAAAAAAAAAAATCTAATATAAAAATTCAGTTAAAAAATCTTTATTAAAATGTCAAAATAATACTGCCTTTTCTTTACAAATTGGTCTTTGGTATATTAGTATTGCTACTGCTTGATACATGATATTCTTCATTTTGTACCATTTTCTTATGATCATCATCCAATAGATTTTCCCATTCTAAACCCAAATTAGAATTCAAATGCATTTTACGTAAAGAGTCAGCAATGTTGGCATCCAAGAGACGTTCCACCACATTGGGCTGTTGCAAAAAATCATAATTATCTGGATTGCTATTATATCCTAAAGGAAATTCTTGGGGATTTGCAACATTATTTGGATCTCTTTGTAAGGATTGTGTAATTTCTTGATTCTTTTGTGACAGTTGACAAAGAGCACATTTGGTTTGTTGTGAAAGTTTAGTTTTAAGAGCATGTAAAGCAATACGATCTTGTGCTAGCAATAAACGTTCCTGTGATAAATTAGTTTCCTTTTCGGCTATTTCATTAGACCTTTGTTGTAATAATTTTACTTTATTTTGATAGAATTGTTCAGCCATTTTGGCTTTTTGTTGAGACTCCTGGGCCACTCGTTCGGCCATGCGGTAAGAGAGAAGCTCTTGATGTAACTCCTCTTCTCTTACATTGATTGAATGTTCTTTATCGCTTAGATCACGCTTTTGCTGCTCTAGTTGTCTTTGCATTTTATAAAAACGTTCTCTTTCCAAATCAGCTTTGCGGGCTGCATCTTGAGCCACTTGCATGGCTGCCTCTACTTCTAGACGTTCTTTTTGCAGGTCTGTATTATTTTGTAAACGTTTTTCTAATTCAAATTTAGATTTTTCCACTTGAAGCTGTGCTCTTTCTTCTTGTAGTAAGACTTGTAACTTTTGTGTTTCTAAAAGTTGTTGCTCTTTTAATTCCTTAATTCTTTCTTCATCTCTTAGCATTTGTTCACGGAAAAACTTCCTTTCTTTATCGAAAGCCATTTTTTCCGCATCTATACTGGCAAATTTTTGCCTGAGTTGCCAATTTTCTTCTGCCGTTTCCTTGGACATTTTAGACATTTGTAATTCTAAAGTGCTAACCAATTCCATTAGTCTTTGTTTTTCGGATTCATTAGATTCTTCATTAAGTTTAAGCCTTCTTTCGGAATCTTCGAGTTTTTTCTCACGCTTTTCTAACTCCTTTTCACGCTCTAGATGTAATATTTCAATTTTATTTTGCATATTTTCTTTGAGTTCACTAAGGCCTCCGGTTAAGTCCGTGAGATTGTTGGAGGCTTGTTTGAGGCAATCTAGGTAAGAGCCATTTTCCTGTACTGCAGCAAATTCCAACATTTTTGCTTGTCTTATATTGTCCAACATGCGACGATGTTCTTCTTTGAGCATTTCCAAATCGTCTTCTTGATTTTTGCGTAATTTACGTATTTCATCTTCATGATCTTGTTTGAGATTGGTGATCTCTTCTTCATAATTCTTTTTAAGTGTAAGTTTTTCTTGTTCCAAATTCTCCAATTTGGTTTGAAAATAAGTTTGTATTTCTTCTACTTCAGATTTTAGACGTTTTTCCACGCTCGAAAGATGCTGTTCGAGAACTTCAATCTGTTTTCTAAGAAAGAAAAAAGTGAACAAATAAACAAATAAATAAATAAATAAATGACTTACTTGTATGATCTTTCCATTAACTCTATTTCCCTTTCGTAATTACTTTTGGTATTGGCTATCAATTCCTCCAAACGCAAATTCTCCAATTCCAAACGTTTATTATCGGATTCTAGTTGCATTAAATCCAACATTACCTGCTTTTCTTTATCCAAATCTCTTCGTGAAGTTTCATGTTCTTCACCATCCTCTGTCTTTTTAGCTTTTGAAGTTTCATCAGTACCCAATTCCATTAAAGGTTGGGACATTATTGGTTGGGTCATCATTATTTGCAGGTGAGTATTAATACGCTGCTGTTGTTGTTTAATTAATTCCTCTAAATGCTGATGCCTTTGCATTTGTTGCTGGAATAAAGTCTGAAATTGTCTCTCCTGTTGCTGTAAAAGTGTATCCTGTTTACGTTGCATATCCATTAGCACCCTCTCTTGTTGTTTCATTTGTGAAGCCATTATTAATTGTTGTTCTTGATATTTTAAATTGGAGATACTTTGATTTGTTTCCAAATTTAAGGTATTCATTAGCATTATATTATGGGCAGTAGAATCTAACATAAGATTATCTTGCTCTCGAGGTGTCACTTCCTTTTCATGCTCTGCCCTCTCATGATGCTGTTCGTTAGGAAAATCCTCTTGTTGGTCATTATTCTCAGGTAATTTTAATACCTCAGTCTTTTCTTTAGGTTCATCTTTATTAACCTTCATTGTTCTGGGTGTCTCTGCTCTTAACTCTACTTTAGGTGTGTCGCTCTCCACATTCTTTGCCAAACCTAGCCAATCAGCTGTTGTACCTCTTTTTTGCGCTTTAGGTGAGGAGATTCTTGAAGAAGGTTTAGAAGTTTCTTTGTCTTTCGCAAACAAACCCAAAGGATCTGGATTTTGTACCCCAGACATATTGGAAGTTCTGCGCCCCTGAGAAGTTTTAGGTCTAGTTGCTTGTGTTTGAAAAATATTTGAGGTATCTGTTGTTGTTTCAGTAGATTGTCTAGATATAGAAAGCTTATTACTGCCAGAAGCTCCTGCAGTCTGTGGCCTTTTTGTTTCCAAAGGAGCAAAAAAATCATCGAATAAATTTTGTGATTTTGTTACAGCTTTAGGTTTTTTAGGGTCAAAACCTAAATCATCATCATCGTCGTCTGCAGCAGGTTCTTCACGAATACGTGTTGAAGTTGAAGGTTTTGTTGCGGTTGTATTGAGTTTTCTTGGAGCTGCAACTCTTGTATCTGACTTTTCTTCTATGCCAAAGAGATCTTCCATAGGATCGCTGATCTTAGAGGTTTTTGGTTGTGTTTTGGATTTTTTATTTGAGAAAAAACTATCGAAATCATCATTGTTGTCATTGAAATCCATTTCAAGTTTTTTTTTTCTTTTGGATTATTTAGGGTTTCTGTTCTAAAAATATTGTAAATAAAAGTCTTGATTGTTTTCACTAATATGAAATGTTTTAGCTCAAGATTAATCTTAGAAATTAGTGTACACTAATTTTAGAGCCAAATATTGCTATATATTTCAATATTCGCCCTAATTGAACTTCTTAATTTGGTTTAGTTTGTAGCTTAATGTAAACTTTAACAGAAATGGTTTTTATATTCCATTTTTTGTTTTAATATTTATAACAATAGAGGATGAACTGCGTTTTTTTACGAATAAATTTTAACTTAAATTGTAGCTCTCTTTGCACTTCAATTGAAGAATATTTACTGAAGAATTTTTATGAGAAAATTTTAGTTTCAATCGTTGCTTTCTTTTTAGTTCAATTGATCACCAACTGTGGACTTCCAATTTTTACATTTTAACATAAGATTTTTTAAATCCTTTAATCGAAGGTATTTTTGAATATTAAATTATGCGTAGGTCTTGTTTTTTTTTTAAGTGGGCTTCAACTTATTTTATTTTAACTCCGATTTTTACGTTTAATCATAAGGGGTTTAATCCTTCAATTTGTGCTTTAACTTAGGTATTTTTTACTATAATATTTATCTTCAATTGTAGGTCTTATTTGACTTTAAGTGCAGCTTTAATTGGAGACTTCCCTTTACTTCAATTTGAGCTTTATCTTATGTATTTTAAACTAAATTTATTAACCTAAATCGTAGATATTTTTTTATGTCAATTGTAGCACTTTTAAGATTTTAATTTGAGACATAACTTAGGAGTTTTGTACCTTTAGTGTAATTCCACATTTTTATACTGAACAAAAGGACACTTATTATAGATTCAATAGTAGGTATTATTATACTCCAGTTTGAGCTTCAACTTAGGTCTTTTTATGTTTAATACTTTGAGTTCTATAATCAATCTTAAGTCGCTTTTTATTACAATTTTTACTTCAATGGTTGATATTTTTTACATCAATTTAGGACTTCGACTTAAATGTTTAAAACTGCCTACAGTCTTTTATGTTCTGCTTTTTATTTTTTATCGGATGTATTTTAATTCCTATTTAAGCTTTAAGAGAAGCTCCTTTTTATTTTAATTTTAGCTTTATTCATAAGTTTTTTATTCTTTCATTATTGTCTTCAATCATTTTGATTTGATGTCTAAGTCACTTTGATTACCAATTTCAACATCAATCGCTGGTCATTGTTGATACCAATTTGAGCTTTAATTTTGGTGTTTTATGTTCATATTTTTACCTTCAATCGGAGATCATTTTTGACATAAATTGTAGCATCTGCTGAAGTCTTTTTTACTCCATTTGTAGCCTTCAATCGTAAGTATTTATAGATACAATTTAAGTTTCATTTGAGCATAAACTTTGGCTTTTTAGAACGTAAATTTTACACCAATTTGAGCTTCAATTTAGATGTTTTATATATTGATTTTTACCTTCAATTTCATCTTTTTTTTACTTTTTTTACGTAAATTTCAGATTAGATTAGGCTTTTAACCTCCGTTTGTAGCCTTCAATTGTATGTATTTTTAATTACAATTTAAACTTCATTCAGACATCTTTTTAAACTAATTCGAGCATCAACTTAGAATATTCATAGTCTGATTTTTTACTTTCAATCTTGGCTCTTATTTGTCTTCAATTTAAGCTTCAACTTAGGTGTATTATGATCTGATTTTTAACTTCAATGGCAGGTGTTTTTTAAACAGCAATGTGAACAGCCATTTAAATAAATTTTATTTTCAAATAATTAAACAGCAATGTGAGCATCCATTTATTATCTTCAATTGCAGATCTTGACTCTTGATTTTCTTCTTTGGCTCCAAATTGAACTTTAATCGTATGTTTTCTTATATTCCAATTTGAATTTCATCTTAGGAATTTTATATTCGTAAGACTTTTTATACTAAAAAATGAATTTCTGATTTTTTGCTTTCTAGAATCTAAATTTAGGCTTCAATTTGAGATCTTTTTCGATTCCTATATAAACATCAATTGTTGTTATCATTAGATTTCAATTGTAGATTTCTTTTCACTTCAAATTCAGCATTTCCCTATGTCTATTCCTCTCTGTTTGCTGCTTTCAATAGTAAGTATTTTTTAGCTTCAATCGCATGTCTTATTTTACACTAATTTGAACATCAACTTTGCAATTTTATACTCTGGTTTTTGTCTTCAAAATTAGCTCTCTTTTGACTTCAATGTAGTTAAATTAAATTTCAATTCACTTTTTACTTCAATTTAATGCTCATTAATAGCCCTTATATACTCTAATTTCCACCTTTAATTTCAGGACTTTTTATACGCGAAAATGAACTTCTAATTTTTTGCTTTTTATGCTCTGATTATAAGCTTCAATTGTTTAATCCAATTGTTGATGATTTTTGAAACAAAATTAAGCTCAAAATTGGATGTTTCGTATATACTTCGATTTCTACTATCAATTGTGGAGCTTAAAACTTACGAAATCAAAATTTTATTTTTAATATCAGGTACATATATTTTTCACTTCAAATTTAACTTAAATTATACTTCAATATGGATTTTATTTGAGGTAAATTATATTGCGAATTTTGCCTTTAATCGAAGGTCTTTTTTTACAGAAATATTTACTTAAATTGAGTTTTTTTATTCTTCAATTCAAACTTAATTCATAGCTCTTTCATGCTTCTATTTCCATTTCAATTGCAAATGCTTTTGTACAGTAATTTCAGCTAAAATCTTGAGTCTTTTTAGTCAAATTTTATCTTCAATCGTATATCTTTTTTTTAACAAATTTTTATTTCCGTTTACCTAAAATTCTAAAGTATTTTATGCCACTTATTTGACTTTTTTAAGTCTAGTCAAATTTAAGCTTTAATTATTTATTTTTCTGTAACGCACAATTTTACCTTCAAAACTTGGAATCATATTTTTTTGATATTACTTTTGAAATTGTAATACACTATTTATGGAAAACTTAAAAAAATGTTTCTTTTAATAAAATTAATTTTAAAATTAAATTTTTACACTAAATTTCTTTTTTTTCCTTTATTTTCTTAACTTTCTTTTAAAAATTAATTTATTTCTTTAAAAAAATCTTAAAAATTTACTTATTCCTATAAAATATCTTATAAAACTACCAAAGAAAAAATTTGGTTTTGTTTACATTTTCCTGCGTTTCCTGGCAACTCTCTGTTTACAAAAAAGTTTAAAAAGCTTTGCTTATAAAACTAAAAGTTTTGAGAAACACTGCTTTTATATACAGTAATACATAACACCTCTGTTATTTTCTCACCAGCTGTTTTAACCTCAATTTTACCCTTAACAGCTGATCAGCTGTTAAGGTAAGATATAAACAGTTTTTTCCTTTACTTTCAGTAGAAAGTTATAAAACTACATGATTTTAAGGAAAAAATCATTAAGTTTGTAAATAATATTTTAATAAAATGTTCAAATTCTATAGAAAATTTTCGACAAAATGTTTACAAACATTAAATAGAAAGCAACAATCTAGATTTTATGCTACACAACCACGCCGCGGTAACAATAATTTTACAGAAGCCGCACAAAAGAAAAATTTAAGATCAACTCTCTACTATGTCACAGCCGGAGGAGTATTAATAGTGGGTTTAAGTTATGCTGCCGTACCTTTATATCGTATGTTTTGTCAGGTAAGGAAATTTAAATAAAATTAAAAATATTAAGTTTAATAAAAAATTAAAGGCTTATAGTTATGGAGGCACCACCAGCCAAGGCCATGATACTGAAAAGGTTGAAAATATGGAAAAAATAGAAGATCGTGTTATACGTGTACGTTTTAATGCTGATTTAGCCGCTTCAATGCGTTGGAATTTTAAGCCCCAACAATATGAAATTAAAGTAGCTCCCGGAGAAACTGCTTTAGCTTTTTATACTGCAAAAAATCCTACAGATTTACCAGTAATAGGTATTAGTACTTATAATGTTATACCATTTGAGGCGGGGGCTTATTTTAATAAAATACAATGCTTTTGTTTTGAGGAACAACAATTAAATCCACATGAAGAGGTAAGTTAAAAGGAAAAATTTTTCAAAAAGTAAAAGAAAAGAAACTTACCTTTAATTTTTGTTATTGTTGTGTTTACAGGTGGATATGCCAGTTTTCTTTTATATTGATCCCGAGTATGTTAAAGATCCAAAATTAGAAAATGTAGATACTATAACGTTATCATATACCTTCTTTGAGGCTAAAGATGGTTTAAAACTTAATTTCCCGGCTTATGCTAAGACACATAATGCATAAAATATTTAATTGTTATTGTAAATAAAATCATTTTAAAGAAATAGTGTAATTTTAATTTTTTTTTCTTTTTTTTACCAGCAGCTTTGAGTTTTAAAAACTAGATATAAAGAACCGGAAGTTGCGGTTGAATATTAAGCAAATAACTTTAGTATATGGTGGCATAATAGTATAGTTCGTGCTACAAATTTCTTTAAATAGTTTTAAATTTTTCCATGAAATTACACTTCTCCAAAAATTTTTATAACTTCGTTTTTGAAATAGATTTTTTGTCACATGTTAAAACTTTTAATTATATTTTCTTTATTAACTCAAAACATAAATCTTTAGTAATTAGTTTAAAGCTCTCCTTTAAATTTTTTATTATTTATAATAAATTAATTTCATTGTTTTAAAAACAATTTTGGCACCGACTTCTAATTATATTTTTTCAAAATTTTTAAACTACCACTTATATTTTCTTTAAAACTCCGTTAAATACATTATTAATAATTTATAAGTAACACATTTTTTATATTTATTCTTTAAAGAAGTTAATTTTGATTATTTTCCTTTTGCCACGAAATCTAATTAGCTATTTTTCAAATGCTTTAAACTTTTGCTTATATTTTATTTATTAACTAGATTAATTATCAATTAATTAATCACATTTTCAACAATTTATTATTTTAAATAATTTATTTTATTATTTTAAACATTCTCTTAATTCCCCGGCTTCTATTTAGTTGTCTGACAAAGTCTTTAAACATTCTGTTATATTTTATTAATATTTATAATTTTTAGTAATAAAATTTAATTATTTTTAACATTTACTTATTATAACCTCTACTAATTAGTTCTTTTAATTTTAACTAAAATTTCCTTTTAAAACCCGAATCTTTAAATAACAAACAATCACAAAAACACTAATAAATTTTTCTCTTAATTTGTTTAATACTTCTCACAAATCTTTTTATATTTTTTAAATTTATTACACACTTTTAATAAAATAATTTATTACGCAAAAACCGCCATTTTTAGAGATAACCGTAAACTAATGCAAAGCAGTGATTTTTAAACAGTGTAGTTAGACTGTTGTGTTTTTATTATTAAACTGTATTGTTTACATTGATATACATAGTCTGAGACATGAATATTAATATAAAACATAATTTAAATCAATTAAACATATTTTAATAATCAGTGGTCGCTCACCGCAAATTTTTCCGTAGTTGCAACATCCTCGATTTAATATTGGTTGCTCAAATCAAGCTCGTGCTCTATCTTACAAGTAGCTGTAATTTATTATTAAGTGTATTAAGTGTCAAAATATACTTAATTACTATTGTTATTTAAATTTATTATATTTAGCAAAAAAAAAAAACGTGTTTTCAAAATACAGTTTAAGAAACATTACTTCAAATGTAACAGAACATTACAATATTATTTTAATTTATTATAATATTTTCTGTTCTTTTTCTATTTATTATTTTGAATTATTTTAATCTCTTGTTTTTTTTATTTATTTAAATAAAATTTGTTTTGTTTGTTTTAAGTATTGTAAATTGTAATTGTAAAAATGTAATAAAATAATTAATTATTACATTTTTACAGTTTGAGAGTATTTGCTTTATTACATCTCCGCATCAGGGTTGTCAGATTTTTGCAGCCTCCGTGGGCAAAAGTTATTCAGAAATTGGCAAAAAAAACCGCCAAATTTAATAGTTAACAAAAATGTTTAGTCTTCTAATTTTAAAATTTATGAATGTATATTCAGCTATAGTAATTAGATAAAAAATAAAATTATTTAAAATATTTTTTTCTGACATATAGCTCCATTTTAGGGCAACATCTTTAAAGATGCGTTTTTAAAAGAATAATTCTAACACCTGCTCTCCTCCAGAATTGCTAAGAATTTACAGGAAAACATTTCCGTGCTCAGAATTTCTTTGTATTTTATTGATTTTCTGACTAAAACCAGTAAATTTAACAAGTACAGGAGAGAGATCACAAATATACAATTGCAAGTTTTTTTCCTGTACGTTGAATGAAGATATCAACAAAATATTTATCTGTTTCAGAACAAATAAAAGATTTTGGCATCGATTTGCCTAATGGTATGTTTTTTAAAATAAATTGTTTAAAAAAAGTAATAGATCCAAAAATAGTTAATATTCAAAATTAATTTTATTGTTGTAGTACCTACAATTTTGTATCTTTAACATATTCGGGATCAATATAAAAGAAAACGGGCATATCCACCTGTAAACAACAATCATGAAAGGCAAGTTTATTTTCTTATAATTTTTAAAAATATTCCTTTCTATATTACTTCTTCATGCGGATTTAACTGTTGTTCCTCAAAAGAAAAACATTTTATCTTTTTAAAATATGCCCCCGCCTCAAATGATATAACATTACAGGTATTAATTCCTATCACTGGTAAATCTGTTGGATTTTTTGCGGTATAAAAACCTAAAGCAGTTTCTCCGGAAGCTACTTTAACTTCATATTGTTGGGGTTTAAAATTCCAACGCATTGAAGCGGCTAAATTAGCATTAAAACGTACACATATGTCTCCATAACTGTAAGCCTATTAACTATTTTATATTAAACTTTATATATTATATATCTGGATTCCAAGGACTTTCCACTATTGGAACCCGTTGCCACTTGTCGTTTGATTTCTTTAGATAGATTGTTATTTTTCGGATATAACGAACGACTTTTTACGCATAAAAATACCGGTCAGTAAATCTGGCATCTCTTTTGCCTACTTTTTCTGGTTTTCTCTCTCTCTCTCTGTCTTTTTATACATTTTGTTATTGTTTTTGCTTCCTTTTTTATGAATGAGATATGCATATCAAAATAGAATTTGTTTACATTATCAAAGTTGTTATTGTATATATACTTTGCTTTGTGTGTTGTTGGTGTAATGATAGTGTAGTAAGAAAGTGAATTCGTAAGCCCAGCTGATTTACAATTTTTTCTTGTACATCGCAAGGCTGTCAAATAGTTTTTGTCTTTTCATGGAAAATTTTTTTCACGTTTTTTACTCTTCTTCTCCTTTATTTACTCATTTTCTGTTCACAAAATTTTGTCATTATGTGCAGGGGTTTTATACCAACAAAATCCCAGCAATTGTTGTTTTTGTAGCCACTTTATAATTACATTATGATAATAATGATAACAAACTGTCATGTTGCATACATATATTTCTTTTAATACAAAAGAAAATCATAAACAAAACGTATAAAAAGTAACAACAAAACCCTTAATGATTAAAAACAAACCAGAAAAACATGATAATAATTAAGTTAATAAAAGAATATATTAAATTGATTGTATACACACAATATTATCATACTGCTATATAAATTAAATCCAATAAAAACAAATGAACTGGTCGCTGCTAGCGGAGTAGAAAAGAAAATCAAAGAAATATAGAATAGAATAAAACAGAATTGTCAAGAATAAATTGAAAAAACGAAATCATACACCAGTGCATCCGGTTGGAGTAAAGAAGTGTTTTTTCATCGTACGGTCTACAAATTATATAGAATTATTTTCCGAATTGAATTTAAATAAAAATTAAATGAAGATTTTATGGTGTTTATTAATATCCTGCTCAGTATTATGGGTTAGAGGACAAGAAGAACAATCAAGGCAAACAACTTTAGAGGATTTACAAAATTTACTGCCCGTGGATTTAAGTGATGAGGTACCTACCGTAGTAGTGGCCTTAATGGTGCGTAATAAGGCTCATGTATTGCCTTTGTTCTTAAGTTATTTGGAAAGACAAGATTATCCCAAAGATCGCATGTCCTTATGGTAAGTTTGAAACACAAAAAAGTACTTTAAAATTATGAAAAATTTAATTAATTTGTTTTGCTTATGCAGGATTCAATCTGATTTCAATACTGATAACAGCATAGATATTCTAAATGAATGGTTATTAAATGTGGAGCCTTTATATCATAGTGTCCATAAGATATTAGATGCTACCACGCAACGTCACCAAAATGAGAGTTCGCCTTTTGATTGGCCGCGTGCACGCTTCGAGCATCTTATCAGTCTTAAAGAACAGGCAAAGCGGGAAGCTAAACAAAACTGGGCCGACTACATATTTGTAAGTTAAACGAGCTCACACATATACACGCTAAGCTTATCATAAATCTTTTAACTCTTGTTTTATTTCTTTTGTTATTTCATAGCTTCTTTAATTAATAGATTAAATAGTGACCTTTTTAAACACTAGAACAAAAGTAAAACATGTCTTAATCTTGTTTCTCTTCTCCTTCCCCCTCTAGTATCTAGATGCCGATGTTTTGCTTACCGAACCTCATACTCTAACACATTTGGTTGAGTTACGTTTGCCCATAGTGGCGCCCATGCTACTTTCCGAGGGCCTTTATTCCAATTTCTGGTGTGGCATGTCTTCTGATTATTATTACTTGCGCACCGACTTATATCAAGATATTTATAATGTCAATCGTGAGGGTATTTTCCAAGTCCCTATGGTTCACAGTGCCGTTTTAATTAGTCTTAACTATAAGGGTTCCAACTATTTAACCTTCGATCGTGATCAATTTTTGGCTCAACAGGAAAATGATTTAGAATATATGGCTACTTTGGGACCACAATGTCGTCTTTATGATGGTCCTTTAGATGATATAATTGTTTTTGCTATTTCCGCCAATTGTTCAAAGATTCCTTTATTTATCACCAATGAAATACCTTTTGGTTATATTTTACAACCTTTGGAACCTAGTGATAATATTGAACAGGACTATAAACAATTGGCAAATATTCAGGCGAATATTATTCATGATTTGGACGCTGTTGTGGAGGTTAATGAATATTTTAAGAAATTCCAAAGGGAAGAAAAGAAGTAAGTACAAAAGAATTTGTGTTTTATTTCATTCATGAAAATTTCCTCTAGTGATTCTACCTTCTTTTATTATATTATCGCTCATTTACTTTAAGAACGTCATAACTCAAAAAAGGAAATTTTTGAGCTAATGATGTAGAAAAATGTGTTATATCAAGCTTTATCATCAGTAAATATATTTTCTGTACATATATTTTATGGACACAGTTTGAGAAGAGAATTTGACGTTATTTTATCTATTAAGGTTATTTCAAAACTAGTTTTTTTTATTTTTTTGATATGACGTTCTTGAAGTAAATGAGCGTTATGATTTAATTTTTGAGAGTTTTTTTTTAATCTTGTGTTTCATTTATGTTCATTATTATTATTATTTTTTTTTTTTCATTTTGCAAATTAAGCGATTTTTTATTAAGATTTTTGCTTGAAAAATTTACATTTTTTGTCGGGTTTCATTTTTTTTTTTTTTTTTCTTTTACTTTGTGAAATTTGAGATCATATGAATTTTTTTGTTTGTAAAATAAGAATTTTTTTCCAAATATTAGTATTTTTCTCTTCTTTTTAAGAAAAGTATTTTTTATTTTAAAATTAAAGATTTTTTTATTATGACGACTTTTTTATGGGAACTTAACGTAGTACACAATTTTTTTCCGAAATTTTATTTAAACCATTTTTATGGTAAAAACTTTGCAAAAAGTACGTTTTCTGAGTACGTTATTTTTTTGAAGTTAATGGAATTAATTATATTATAGAATTATTAATTTTTTACCAACATAAGGGATTTTAAAATTTTAATTATTGATATTATTATTATTATTTTTTTTTTAAGAAAATAATATGAAAATAATGATATACTAATTATTATTTTTTAGAATACTACATTAATTTTATTTCAAATTAACATAAATATTTATTTATTTCTTTATTAAATTAAAAAACGCTAATATACTTAAAAATCTCTAAATCGCTTTATTCCAAAATAAATCGCTCCAATAAGTCAATGATTTAAAAAATCGCCAAATTACAAAAAATCGTTAAATCATAGAAAAAACGTTGAATTAGAAATAACTTTAAATTCAAAAAGAAAAATTTGCTTAATTACAAAAAGCCGCTAAAAATCGCCAAATTAAAAAAAATAAAATGCAGCAAAATATTTTAATTAGATATAATCAAAAATTTACAAAAGATCGTTAATTTTCAAACTGCAAATTAAAAAAATTCAATAAAATCGACAAATTGGTAAGAATCTCAAAATTTAAAAAATCGCTAAATCTTGAAAAACGTTAAATTTCAAAAAAATAACTAAATTCGTTGAAATAAATCACCGATTTAAAAAAATCACCAAATTACAAAAAAATTTGCTTCATGTCTTGGCAAACGTATTAAAAACTAAATTCAAAAAGAAAAAATTGCTAAATTACAAAAAATCACTCAAATCGCTAGAAATAGCAAATTTAAAAAATTACAAAAAATTAGTAAATCACAAAAACCACTAAAATAAATAAGAAATTAAAAAATTACAAAACTGCAAGAAAAGCGAACATTTTATAAGAATCTCTAAATTAAAAAATTTCAAAATTTATAAAAAAGATAAAATTACAATAAAATAGCTAAAATAAGAAAATAAATGCAAATAAACAAATCTTATTACAAAATTTTAACTACGAGAAAAACACTAATACATAAATATAAAAATTCAGTGAATTAGAGAAAAAACGCCTCTAAGTCAAATTATGTTAAAAAAAAATGCAAATGTCTAAAAACGCTACAAAAAAGTAGCTCAATTATAAAAAATCGTTAAAACGCTAATAAATTGCAAGAATATATAAAAAAAACGCAAAACTACAAAAAATCGCTGTAATCCAGCTTAAAATAAAAAAATCTATTATTTAGAGTGAAAAATCGTTTTCTTTTATACAGAAAATTTGGTTCTTTTATTGATGAATAATTTTATTTATGTAAAAAAATCGTTTTTTTCTTGCCTTCGAAAATTCGATTTTCAGTCAAAACCCCGATTTTTGGTTAAAAAAAATTCTTTCTCTATTAATAATTGGTTTTTAAATATAATATTTTGTTTCTTGTAAAAAATTAACAAGAATATCGAAAATTTTATTATATTAATGATGAATAAATTATTTCTGGACTGATGGGGTTTTAAGTGAAATATAATTTCACGTGAAATATAATTTTTTTGGGTATCAAGTATTTTGTTTATCGTGAAAAATCTGATAACAAATAAAATTTGTTGAAATACAAAGAAATCGCCAAATAAAAAAAAGATAGCTTTAATGCAAGTAAATCGCAATTTTTTTTTTATTAAAAACTCTATTATAGATTTTCAGGTGTAAATTTTTTATTTGTTTTTTAAATCAATATCTTGTATAATAACGTTTTTAATGAAATATGAAATTATGATTTTGTAGTCTTTCGTCAAATTTACTTTTTTCCAAATAGATTTGTTTTGAAAATTTACAATTTTTCTAAACTAATGATTTTTATTTATTTATTTATTTTTTGTAAAATTATATATTTTTATAAATTCTATAAAATTGATTATTTTAAAATTAGTATATAATAAAGGTTTTGAATTGAAGATCTATTTCCATAAATTTACAATTTTATTCTTAATTAGCGACTTTTTAAAAATGCGATTTTTCTTGCAAAATTGAGAATTTTTAAAAATGTTTTTCATAGAAGTGGGTTAAAAAAATGCGTTTTTTTTTAAGAATATTTTTGTATAATTTGCTACTATAGCGTAATTTTGTCATTATTTTAAATGTTGAAATTTTTTAAAAGTAAAAAAGTAAATCGTCCGTGCGCTAAAAAAGAGTGTGTAATTTTTTATTTTTTTATTTTCGTATCTTTTATCGTTATTAGTCATGCATTCACCCATCAAAGCGCTTTCCATTATATCAACGGGTTTCGAAGTTACAAAAAGTCCTGTGTAGATTTTCTTAAAAAAACATTGTTTTTTACTACACATAGGATTTTTTAAGAACAACAAAACAAAAATAATAAAAATAAAATAAAAAAATCCTTTAAAAAATTTTTTAAATTTTTTAAAATTTCTTTTACCATTCGCGGATGACATATGATATCGATTTTATTCAAGAACATAAAATTAATAAATATCCTAATGAAAAATACAAAAATAAAATATGGTTGCGAATTGACAAAATAAAACGGCTTTTCTTTCTCAGTTATAATATTAGAAGATAAAATTTAACCTTAAAAGATCCTTGCGGTTAAGAATTAAATTTGACTTTAAAATTATGTCTAGCTAAATTTCAATCGAGACCAAAATTCAATTATAAAAAGACTTACGGGCTCATTTTATACAATTAAATAGAGCTACAATTTATTTAAATACCACTGTGGTTACAAAATTAATTTAAACTCTAAAAGGACCTACTATTGGATCTTAATTTAGACCTACGCGTAGTTCTAAATCGTAGCTACGATTGACGCCTAATTTAAATGACTCATAATTGAACCTAAAATTTATGTTCAACAGACCTACTGCTGATACGACATTTTACTCTCAAATAATTTTAAATTAAAACTTTAATTAATGTTTTTTAAAATCTACAACTGATTTTTATCATCAAATTCTAAAAAATCATACGATTAAGGCTGGAATTTAACTCTGAAAAGACTTTTGATTTAAGTTAAAATTTTACACTAGAGTTATAAAAATGTTTTTAATTCCAATTACGCTTTTGGTATGTCTTTAATATTTCTTTAAATTTTTTACTTTTTTCCAGACACAAACTGTCACTCGATCACATTTACATGATCAATTTGGAACGTCGCCCGGAACGTCGTGCAAAAATGGACCAACTTTTCAAAGTTTTAAATTTAGATGTAGAGTATTTTCCCGCAGTAGATGGACAGTAAGTTAAAACATTTAAATTATTAGTCATCAAACAAAATTTTTAATAATTAACTTTGTTTTCATAGACAATTAAACCATGATTTATTACAAGAAATGGGTATTAAGTTCCTGCCTGGCTATGAAGATCCTTATCATCATCGTCAAATGACTATGGGTGAAATTGGATGTTTCCTCAGTCACTATAAAATCTGGGAAAAAATTGTAGAAAATCAATATCAAGAAGTTTTAATCCTGGAAGATGATATAAGATTTGAACCCTATTTCAAGGATAAGGCGGAATCGGTGATGGAACAAATACGTAATGTTATAGAATATGATTTGGTGTAAGTTTGAATATGACATTCGAAGTATTTTTTATTAATTGTTTTTTTATTTATTCAGTTACTTTGGCCGCAAACGCTTGAAGGAAGAATCTGAACCCTGGGTAGCTAATACCGAAAACTTGGTACATGTTGGATATTCCTATTGGACTTTGGGTTATGTTATCTCTTTGAAGGGTGCCCAAAAACTATTGGATGCCAAACCTTTGGAAAATCTTTTACCAGTAGATGAATTCTTGCCAGTTATGTTTAATAGACATCCTAATAAAACCTGGGCTAATGCTTTCCCTAAACGTGATCTTTTAGCTTTTAGTGCTAGTCCTTTGCTATTATATCCTACACACTATACGGGCGACTATGGTTACATTTCAGACACTGAAGATTCAGTGGTAATAAAGAGTGATGAAATTGCCACAGATGCTGATGGCCAACAGGTTCAATTAAAGAGTGATCGTGAAAAGCAATATTTCAGAGAACCTAGATTAGATTCACCTCCTATGGAATTAAAAGATCCTAAATTTGAAGCAGCTTCTAATGTTAAAACTCATGAAGAATTGTAGTTTTTTTTTTTTTTAAGGAGAAAAAAAGAGGAGGAGTAATATTAACTGAAACCAAAAAGAAATTTTTATAATTTGTTTTAGATATTTGAAATATCTGACTCTCTCTTTAATTAGTTTATAAGTTTAAAAATGGAGTTATTATGCTCTGTTCATTTTAAATGTGCCTTAATAGTTTATAGTGTCAAAAACAAAATAACATTCTAAAATTTTAACTTTTTTTTATAATTAAACATTTTATAATAATATTCTTCTACATACTTATTTGTTAAAATTTTTATGTCTGCCATTTATGTTATAATACATATATTTAAGAATCTCATTTGTCATTTCAAAAGCTAATGTGTTTAAGAATCGTTTGATTTTATAAGTTTAACACCAAAAATATAAAAAATAAAATATAATCAAGCATTTATACCAACAATAAACTATTGATATGTTAAGGAATTATTTAAGGGAATTAAAGTAGTTTACTTCTTTTACTAAACTCAAAGGATTTTAAACAACTTTAAATAAAACCCCAAATTTATTTTATTTAAATCTCATAATTTGCTTCATATTATACAAATGACATTTTATTTAATTCCGCAAATATTTGCTTAATGTGTATTCGTATAATTAATTTAATGAAATGCTGTTTTTACTTTTAGACAAATTAATGTGAGTATTTACTTAGTTGTTTCTTTAATTATTAGCAGCAGAATATTATTTAATTAGAAATGTAACTAAACAAATTCTAATAGGTTCTTCTTAGGTCATCTGTCTAGTCAGTAAGAGACAGCTCACTTGGTCTCGTTGTGAAAATAGCTGACATATATAAAAAAAAGTGTCTGCTTTTAACATGAACTTTGGCATGAAAACATACACTGATGACAATCGTAATTTTCGTCTGGTATTATAGTGATTTTTGTATTTTAATAATTTTTGCTTTAAATATGGTTCTTAAACTTTTAGAAAAGTCCGAATACAATTTAATATCAAAGTGTATTAAAATTAAAATCAATCTAACAAATCCTAAAAATTTTAAATGAGCGAGTTTTAAAATAAAAGAAAGTTGCACTTTTAGTTAAATTCGTTATGCAATATCAAGTATAGCAGGAGAAAAGTTAAAAAAATTTTACCTTCATTTCCAAACTTTTTCAAAATTGATTATTTTGTTATCATGTAAAAGGTGGGAGTAGCATAATCCGTTTGAGTTGGTATTTTTTATTTGATTGTATGATTTACTTTTTTTAATATTTATACTTTTTTGAAAAATGCTTACTTTTTTATGACAAGAAAAGTACCTTTTTTGAAAATTAGGTCTTTTATTATTTTTTAATTGTATTTTTAAATGTATTTTATTATTTTTTTATGTATTTTTGTGAAAATTCTAGCTGAAAAAATGCGTTTTTTCAAAAAAGAGATTCCTTTTATGAACTGTATTGAATTTTTTTTTATACCTCACGTTTGTTTTTGCTGATATTTGTAACGCACAGAAAAAATCATGTGACACCCACCTTAAAGTATACCAATCAGAATCACTTTTTGGTTCGATCTAATGATGTCCGTCCGTCTGGCTGTCCGTGTAAACCTTGTGCACAAAGTACAGGTCGCAATTCTGAAGGTAATTCAATGAAATTTGGCATGACACAAGGACGAAGCCTATTAATATTGGTGATGATCGGTCCATTATTTCAGCTAGCCCCCATACAAATGTCCTCCCAGGATAGGGGTTTAACAATCATAAATGCCTTAAATATAGCAATATTTTAATGAAATTCAGTGTAAGGAAGTTTTGTATAAATATCAATCTTTGTGCCAAATTTCATGGAGATCGGTCGATAATTGACCATAGTATCAGGCTTAAATTGGGCACAAATAAGTAGAAATCATAGTGACAAATTTTATGAGAATCGATCCATAATTTACCATAGCTCCCATATAAGCTCACTTGCGGGATTCACCCTAAAGTGTATAAATTCATATAAATATTAGTATTAATATAATATTCTGTATTCGTATATTTTATTTTACAATTAGAGAAAGTATCGGTCCACAATTTTCCACATGTCTAATATAAGACCATTCCACGAATTTTGATGGACATGTACAATGGTGTGGGGTATCATATGGTCGGGCTTGATTGACTATATCTCTCTTACTTGTTTTTATTATTTTTTATTTATTTTATTTATTTATTTATTTATTTATTTTTTTTAAATTACCTATTTTTGAAAACTTGTACTTTTTCTAAAAATTGCTATTTTTTTATTTTTTTATAATTGCTTCGTTTTGTTTTTTGAATATGAAAAATGTTTGAGAATTTGTGGATTTAGAAATTTAGAGATAGGATATTTAAGGAAAAATGCTTTTAAAAATGCAGTTGCTTTAAAATGTTTTTTTTATCTTTTGAGCTTATTATAAAAAAATAATAATTTAAAATTTTTCTTCCTAAGATTTTCTTCCTCAAGAGGACTTGTTAGTGTATTCTGTTGAATAAATTTGTTTAAACTATTTTATGAAGGACCATAATAATTACTACAAAATAACTTTTCCATATTTTACTTATAAAAGGAATATAAACATCTATCTATACCCACCATTTGCAACTTTTTGTGCACCCTAGTTTTCACCTTATATGAGAGATGAGCGATAAAGTGAACAGACACATTTATTTTTGGTTTCCGAGTTTCTTAAACTATTTACACAAAATTTCGAAGGCTTTTGTTTAAGAGATAAAGGCGGAAAATTATGATCTGTTTTTCTAGTATTTGGCCCATAACTTTTTTGTTTATGAACCGATTTTGATCATTCAATATCAAATAAACCTTATATAAGACAAATATTTGAGGCCCATCCTGCTCTCAACAGAAAGACAGACGGACATAGCTAGATCATCTTGTATTTTTTAACAAGGATGATTATTATTTCGATATGTTAAACAAGGAATGACATTTTTTTTTTGATGGCAGGTATAGCAGGTATAAATAGTTATGTACATCCCCAGCAAAAACTTTTTGTTTTTCGGTAATAACAACTACTTATTAAAGTAGTTTCTTGGTAATGAGGCGTCATTACTATTTGCGTACACTGTATTACATTAATAAGTATAATAGCACAATAATACTGCAATCACGTGGATGAGTTGGTAGAGCACCGGATTAACAACCAGAAGGTTGTTGGTTCAACCCCATTCTGAAACTGTTAGTTTTTTATAACAAAATGTCTAAAAAGATATTTTAAACTAAATAGAGTTTTTGTCGCTTTGGATGCTATGTGAGAGATGGTGTAATGAGTAAGGCGTTAGTCGGTAAAAACGAATGGTTAGTGTGTGTCCAAGTTCGAGTCTCACTGAAGGTAAAATTTTTTTGTTTTTTTTTTTTTTTATTTTTGTTTTCGTTTAGCTACATATTTTTTAGTACCCCTAGAGTCAAAAAATAACTACATGAATTTGTGGACAACTCGAACAAAAATAACTAGTTATTCAGGCAAAAAATAAATAGTTTATTTACGTTTCCAATTATACCTGCTAGCTTACCAGGAAAGCAAAGATGTTTTTCATATAAATTAAATTTTGGAAAAATTGAAAGAGGGTCAGCTCTAATACGACTCTATTTGTTGGCCTATATAGATGCAGAATTTATGATTTCCTTGATGAATATTTAAACAAAAATTGCAAACGGAATGATAAACCAATATACCTTTGTCACCATTGTTGTAGATATAAAAAAGCCTCCCAATGGGACCTCAAAGTTCTGTATATATTTGTCTATAATTAGGTCTATAAATTTTTTTACAATTTATATATGCGACAATTTAATTTTAATTTATTCAATTTTTCTCCCGTTGTGAATTTATTAAGTTGTAAACACCTTTATATTAACGCTTTAATTAATTCGAATTAAGTGCAAAACAATTATTGTTTCTATTATTGTTTCATATGAAAAAAGATAAAAACGTGCTTGGTAAAGCAAATGATAACACGTTTTCCTAATTGTTTGCAAAATTTTCAACTTTAATAGATTAAGTCATATAAAAATATTAGATAATATATAATTGAAAGCGTTTTATTTTTATGCCGCTATTATTGGTTTTTACCTTATTTGAGTGTTATTATTTAAATTACTTGTTAAAGTAATTTAAATAATTAATGGTGATTTTAAAAACTATAGTGCGCAGTGATGCATATATGAATCAGATATTCTTTTTCTTTTGTACTATTTTAATCGAATAATACTGGCATAAAATACGATGGTGGATCAATATTTCCGTGACTTTTCGAACTTCCCTCGTAGTTATATGAAATACAACACTATTCCCATCATGTACCACCTGTTAACAGACTACTGTCAAATTTTGAACAAGTGTCATTTACTTTGCATTTAACAGCTGTTCAAAACATACAACCTAGTGTATTTTTCTAAAAATAGAGAAAAGTGAATTTCAAGTGCTCATTAAACATTATTTTTTGCGAAAATAAACCGTCAATGAAACCAAGGAAAAGCTCGATAAATACTATGGGGACTCTACACCATCGTTTTCAATGGTAAAAAAGTGGTTTACTGACTTTCGTTATGGTCGCACAAGTACAAATGACGCTGAACGTTCTGGATGGCCAATTGAGATCAGTACACCCGAATAATGTCGAAAAGATCCAGATATGGTGTTGGCCAACCGAAGAGTAAAAGTGAGTGAAATTGTTGATGCCACAGGCAGTGTGGTTTCCATTTTAAATGATCAGCTGGGTTTAAGAAAGTTGTCTGCAAGATGGGTGCCGCGTTTGCGCTCAATTGACCATAAACGTAAACGTGTGACAACTTCAAAGGATTGTTTGGAGTTGTTTAGCCGCATTCCGAATGAGTTTTTGCGGCGTTTTGTAACGGTGGATGAAACATGCATCCATTACTATACTCCATAAACCAAAAAGCAGTCTAAACAATTTGTTTCTCCGGGTTAAACTGCTCCGAAGAAGGTCAAGTTAAATTTGTCGTCCAATAAGGTGATAGCAACAGTTTTTTGGGATGCACGCGGTATAATCCACATCGATTACCTTTAAAAGGGAAAAACAATAAACGGCGAATATTATGCCAACTTTTTAGACCGATTTAATGAGGATTTAAAAAGAAAACGACCCCATATGGTCAAGAAAAAAGTTCTTTTTCCTCAAGATAATGCACGGTTGCAGACGTGTGCAATCTCAATGGCAAAACTCTATTAATTGGCCAACGAATTGGTATCTCATCTGCCATATTCTCGGGATTTAGGCCCTAGTGACTATTTCCTATTTCCAAACCTAAAGAAATGGCCCGGTGGAAAGAGATTCAGCTTCAACGATGAAATTATTGACCAAACAAATGCCTATTTTAAGGACTTCGTAAAATCATATTTTTTGGTAGGAATACAAAAACTAGAGAAACGTTGGACTAAGTGTATTGAGTTAAAAGTAGATTATGTTGAAAAATAAATTTTTGTTTTGCAAAAAAAAAACTGTGTTACATTCAAAAAGTCACGGACTTATTGATCCGTCCAAGTAAATATTTTTGCGACAGGTTATCGTTTAGTTTATGGAGAAATATTTTGCTCTTACATTTATTAAAAAAATATATATTAAAAAATTTTTAAAAATAAAATTTTCATTATTTCTTAATTCTTATATAAATTTTCTTTTGACTAAATTTTCAAGAAAAATAAATTTGAGAACATTCTTTCTAATAATTGTACCCTTCCAGCAAAAACTTAGCTTTCCTGGTAAGCTAGCAGATATAATTGGAAACAAAAATAAACTACTTATTGTTTGCCTGAATAACTAGTCATTTTTGTTCGACTTGTCCACAAATTCATGTAGTTATTTTTTGACTCTAGGGGTACTCAAAAATATGTACCTAAACGAAAATAAAAATAAAAAAAAACAAAAAAATTTTGCCTTCAGTGAGACTCGAACTTGGACACTAACTAACCATTAGTTTTTACTGACTAACGTCTTACTCAGTACACCATCTCGCACATAGAATCCCAAGCGACAAAGAACTCTATTTAGTTTAAAATATCTTTTTAGACATTTTGTTATAAAAAACTAACAGCTTCAGAATGGGGTTGAACCAACAACCATCTGGTTGTTAATCCGGCGCTCTAGCCAACTCATCCACGTGATTGCAGTATTAGTGTGCTATTATACTATTGAGTACTTATTAATGTAATACAGAGTAGGCAAATAATAATGACGGGTCATTACCAAGAAACTACTTTAATAAGTAGTTGTTATTACCGAAAACCAAAAAGTTTTTGTTGGGCTGTTATTTATTGTACCATGGATGAAAAAAGTAATTATATTTTAAAATAAATATCAGTATGAAAGAATTTTCAAATGATATTCTCCACTATTTTATTTGTTTGAATTTTTTTATGTATTGTGTGAATAAATTTTAAATGTTTTTTTTTTTATTCAATGAAATTGTTTTTAGAAATTTGAAAATAATTTTCAACTTTTTTAATAAATATCACAAATGATATTTATATTTTTTATTTCGATAAAAATGAAAAAACTTAAATTGTTGATAAAAAAAAAATATGATGAATTTTTATTATTTTTTGTATGCCAAAGATTGTTTTTTGATTGAAATAAAAAGTAGGTATTTTTAGATTTAAAATCCGGTCTCAGCTTTTTAATTATTAACATTTAAATAATCTTGTCATAAATAATATAAACACATTTAATGAATAATAAAAAATAAATAATAATAACCAACAATAAATAATAAATAATAATTAATAAATTTAACTTGTCAAATATGTAGGAAATTATTATACAATTTTTTATATTCGCTAAATATTCTCTTGTGTATTATTAATATTTTATATAAATATATGCGTATATAATAGGGTATCCAATCGATTAACCATTATTCGATTATTCGATTAAATTTGAGTGTACAAACTCTTCGAAATTTAGTTTTCTGGAGTTATAAATTATAACATTTTTTATTTTTGTAGTAAATTTATATCAACTACATCTTTTTTATGCCAGCAAACACAATTAAAAATAATTTTTAGGGAAGTACTTTTTCATGACTTCTAAGGTATCAATAAGTGTACGTTTTCTTGTGTTTAGGAAGTAATACAAACTGTAACCAAAGATGTTATTGAAAAGAAATTAAAAGGATTTGTTCTGCTATAAAACGTTGAGATTCGGTTGTTATTTTTGCAAATACTTGCTTTGGTTTAATAAAAATTAAAACTAATTTACCTGCGCAGATAAAAAAATATTGGGATGTTCATTGCAAATTTGCATTAAATCTTGAACATGACTTCCCAGTAAAAACTTTTTGGTTTTCGGTAATAACAACTACTTATTAAAGTAGTTTCTTGTAATGTATGGTAATGTATTACATTAATAAGTACTCAATAGTATAATAGCACAGTAATACTGCAATCACGTGGATGAGTTGGCTAGAGCGCCGGATTAACAACCAGAAGGTTGTTGGTTCAACCCCATTCTGAAGCTGTTAGTTTTTTATAACAAATTGTCTAAAAAGATATTTTAAACTAAATAGAGTTTTTATCGCTTAGGATGCTATGTGCGAGATGGTGTAATAAATGAGAAGTTAGTCAGTAAAAACGAATTGTTAGTTTGTGTCCAAGTTCGAGCCTCACTGACGGAAAATTTTTTTTGTTTTTTTTTTATTTTTGTTTTCATTTGGATACATATTTTTTAGTAACCCTAGAATCAAAAAAAAACTACAGGCAAAAAATAAGTAGTTTATTTACGTTTCCAATTATACCTGCTAGCTTACCAGGAAAGCAAAGTTTTTGCTGGGTTCCTTCTCAGTGAATAGGTATCAAAAAAGAGAACATCTTCTAATAATAAGCCTATGTTAAATTCATTGAAGATGGTCCGAATTTGCACTACTTCTAGATCACAAGTTCAGAATCTTGTTGACTTCTTTGGATGTTATTTTTTGGTGGGAATAGAATATTTAATAAAATGCGACATAAAAAGTTTATAATATTATATCTTTATAAATACTTAAACTTGTGTTAATAGAAATTTTGAAAACATTGTTTTAAGTAAAGTAAAGGGTGATTCAAGTAGAGATACTTTTTTCAATAGCCTTTTTTTGACCGATCACGTGTGAGTCGTGTCATGCTGTCATGTTATTTTTGTTTAGTATTGTTTGGCATTTCATAATGGAAAGACTTAAACCTGAACAACGTTTACGAATCGTTCAACTTTATTACGAAAATTCATTTCATCATGTATTTCGTGCACTTCGCTCAACTTATGGTCAACATAATCGGCCTACTGAGCGTACTATTCGCAACACCATCACCCATTTTGAGACCCAGCATTCATTATTGGATAATATTCGACCGAATAGACCATGTCCAGCACGCTGTGAAGAAAATATAGCGGCCGTAGCTGAGAGTGTACACGAAGACCGTGGAGAGTCGATTCGGCACCGTTCGTAGCAACTCGGACTGACGTATGGAACGACTTGGCGCATTTTACGTCGAGATCTTAAATTGAAAGCGTACAAAATACAGCTTGTGCAACAACTGAAGCCGCTCGACCTTCCCAAGTGACATCGCTTCGTTCTATGGGCTCTTGAAAAGTTCCAAGAAGATCCGACGTTTTCGAGGCAAATTTAGTTCAGCAATGAGGCCCATTTCTGGCTCAATGGGTATGTAAAGAAACAAAATTACTGCATTTGGGACGAAGAGCAACCTGAAGAGATTCAAGAACTGCCACTTCATTCAGAAAAAACAATGGTTTGGTGTGGTTTGTGGGCCGGTGGAATCATCGGTCTATATTTCTTTAAAAATGATGCCGGTGCGAACGTAACCGTCAATGGCAACCATTATCGTGCCATGATAACAGACTATTTGATGCCTGAAATTGAAGCTCGTGATCTCGGCGACATTTGGCGCCACTACCCACACATCGCATCAATCAATGGATTTATTGAGAGAAAACTTCGATGAGCACATAATTTTACATTTTGGGCCGATCGATTGGCCACCAAGATCGTATGATATCACACCGTTGGACTTTTTCCTGTGGGGATATGTAAGGTCTAAAGTTTATGCGGACAAACCCGCTTCGATTCAGGCCTTGGAGGAAAACATCACGTGTGTCATTCGCCAGTTACTAGTCGAAATGCTCGAACGAGTCAACGAAAATTGGACTCAACGGATGGACCATCTGCAACGTAGCAACGGCCAACATTTGATAGGCGTAATCTTCAAAAAATAAATGCCAAAGAATGCTCTTTAAAATGATAATAAACATTCCCCATTAAATTTGAATTTTTTGTGTTTTTTTTTTTTTTTTTTTTTTTTTCTTTAAAAAAGTAGGGAACCTCGAAATGGATCACGCTTTACTATTAACCGATTAATATGAAAAATGGAATAATTGGATACCCTAGTATATAATAACAGTGCGAGTATTATTTGAGTTTCAAAAAAAAATATATAAAACAGGTTTAATGCAAAGAAAGTGCAATAATTTTAAAAGTGTGCTTTTACACCTGATCATGCTGATCATGCTGATCGTGTTAAAACAGAATTTAAAATTTAAATTTAACAAAATAAATAACGTATTGTTTAAATGTTAATGATGTTATAAAACATATTTAACGTTTTTTATTTTAGTATAAAGATTTTTAAACAAGCAATTATGAGAATATTTAAAATAAATTACTTCTAATTACCACACTTCCTAAAAAAGTCACATTGTTTTTTTTTTTTTTTAGTAAAACTTCTTATAATTAAATTTTGCACAAATTAAAAAAAAAACAGAAAATGTTTTTTTCAGAGTAAATTATGAATTAAGACAATTTTATCTCTTTTATTTACTATTTTTTTATACCCACCATCAAAAAGTGAAGGGTAGGGGTAAATTGTATTTATTATTTCATGTATAACATGTCCAAATAATCATCTAAGACCTTATAAAATATATATTGTAAATTCTGGGTCTTCGTGAAAATCTAAGACGATCTAACGATGTCCATACGTCTGTCCATCTGCCTGTTTGTTGAAAGAGCACGATAGGGCTTGGAGCGGACAACTTACAGGAAAAAAAATTTGTTTCAAATATTTATGTTATATAAGGTTTGTTTGGTATTGAAAATAAGTAAAAATGGTTCGTAAACAAAAAAAACTTATGGCCAAATACTAGAAAAAAAGATATCCGTTGTAACTCCAGTCTACCTTTTGGCCGATATCTTTTACAAAAAAGCATATACATCTACGAAAATCTGTTCAAATAGTTCAAGTACTAAAAAAAAAATGAACGGGAACCCCCCACCTTCTATATAAGGACAAACTTAAACAAAATTTTGAACAAATAGTTCAATAACCAAAATGGGCATGGTCCGCCCACTTCACCTCCCATATAAGGTGAAATTTGAAAAAGTTACTGGTGGCGAATATAACATACTCACTTGTTTAGTAAAGGTTCCTAAACAATTCCATAATCATCAGAAATTGTTGCTACCTTTAACACCAGCTAAGCTCTTTGCAAATTGAAGAGATTCTTTTACTTTTCTACTAAATATAAACTAGCTCGTTACTATAAGATTAAAACTTAGGTAGGCAACATCCTTTTCATTGTTTAAAATTTCACTTTCGTTTCTTTGTAAACACCGAGAGAAAACTTAAACACATACGTGTTTATAACGATACCAATCAGTGTCAATAGTGAATCTGTCCCGTTTGTGTTCAAATTCAACACTTTGTATTCAAATCACTAACGAAAAATGATACCAATTGGCATCAAATTGACACCACTTCAGTGTCGAATTATTAAATTAAATTATGTTTATTTAATTTTAAATTGTCTATGTAACCACAACCGTCGTGGATTTTGAATCGAATTTTTTTGCCTTAGTGCATGTTAAAAAAATTTTATAACATGTTAATATTTTTACTAACTAATTACACTGTGTGACAAAAAGGAAAAAGTAGGATATACTTTTGTAATAACCTAGTGCACGTTGTAGGTAGGGTGGCCAGATTGCCTTGAAAGAACTTGATTGTTGAGATATTTTAGAAGTTGTTAAGTTACAAGTTTAAACGTAATTGTAATTATATAAAAGTCTTAATGAAATCATTAGTTATAATTAAGAAAGTTTTGTTTATGATAGTAAAAAGCATATTTTATCAAATACAATGCCTTTCGCTTTATCACAACCCGAAAGCAAAATTTATACACTTTTAGAACTACACAGTTTCCTCGAGATAAATTTGCAAACTACCAAAAGACATTCGTTAATACGATATAGTAAATTTTTCGATTTACTATATCGTAAATCGTGAGTAAAAGCTTAAAAACTATATTAAATTATATTAATATATCCATTCGTATTGAGTCAATATAGATAAGCTCTACATTAAAGAGTCCTGAGATTCTGTTCTAGGAAGACCACTCAAACGACTGTACCAACGATTGAGAATCCTGGATCTGATATATTTAGAACAAAAAAAGTTTTTATTTTTTCGCGAAATGAGTCTCAAAAATTCAATGTTGTTATGGAAAAAATATTTAAAAAAATTTCTCCAGAAGATTTCAGTCTTCCAGAGGACTTTTTGTTAACAAATTTTTAATTACTACAAAACAATTTTTCAATATTTTACTCATAAATGAATCTAAAGATTCTATTTTGAGTGATCTTCCTTCAACAGAATCACAAAAAAGAAGTATCTCGGGACACTGTAGTTGTTTGTCAAGTTTGTTTTCGAAATTAAGCCCCTTTTTCTAGAATTTTAAACTCGATCATAATTCAAATCTGGCAACCTTAGTTGTAGGTCACATTGAGTAGATCATTAAGTTATTCTTAAAATTTTCGATACATCTTCAAAATCTGAAGTTATCGAAATAAACAAAATAAAAAAAATTACTTTTTTACTAATTTCGAATTTTTAACGGTTTTAGATGGAAAAGAAATCAAATATATATATATATATATATATATATATATATATATATATATATATATATATATATATATGTATATATAGTACATTTTTCACATTGCTCGAACTTTTGCTGAAATACTGTTAAGAATATCCGGTATTTTTTCTATTATTTTATAATAATTCTTCCTATTATAAAAAAATCATAATAGGAAGATGCCAATTTTCCAAAAAATAATTAATTTTCAAAAAAGTTTTCTATAAAATTAAAAAAATTAAAATTTAAAGAAAGGAAAAAAATTAAAATATTTAGGAAAAAAGTACTAATTTAAATATATATGCCAAAGTACCAAACTTCAAAAATGTCGATTTTCAACAATTTCAAAAGTACCTTGCATAAAAAAAAATTTAAGAAAAAGTACCAAATTTTAAAAGATAATAAATTAAAAAAATTTTCAGAATATATACAATTAAAAAAGTATCAGAAAAAGACAAAAAGTGTCATTTTTCAAAAATGTACCCATTTTAATAAAAAAAAAGTCTTGGTTGAGAAGAAAAAAATAAAGTTTACAACAACGACATACATTTTCAAAAAAAGAAAATCAAAATCTATTTTATCAAATAGTACCTACTAATTAAAAAACCCTAAGAATTAAGAGTGTCTTAAAAATCTAAATAAAATTAGATATAAATTTTAATAAAAAGTGTCGGTTAAGAGGAAATTGTAAGAATTTTCTGGAAGATGCCAATTTTAAAAAAGTACTAATTTTTTAAATAAAATGCTATTTTTGAAAGTTAAAAGTGTTATATTTCGAAAAAATAACTTTTTTTTATAAAGTACCATTTTTTTTTTTTTTTTTTTTTTTTTTGTTTTTTTATTATTAGTTGAAGACATTTTTTACAACGAATTTGTATTTTTATTTAAAAGCAGAAGTTTTAATTAAAAAAAATTTACATAAAATGTTAAAATTTAAAGCACAAATGGTCCGAAATAAATAATGTTTTTTTTTTAAAGTACCAACCTAACAAAAAATCAATCACTTTTAACAAAATATCAATTAAAAAAAATTAAAATTTAAAGTACAAATAGTGCGAAAAAAATTTGTTTAAAAGTACCAATCTAATAAAAAATCAATCACTTTTAACAAAATATCAATTAAAAAAAAACAGTTAAAATTTAAAGCACAAATAGTCCCAAAAAAAAGCTTTTTTAAAAAAGTACCAACTTAACAAAAAATCGAACACTTTTAACAAAATATCAATATAGAAAAAAAAAAAAACAGTCCACTTAAAAAAATACAAAAAGATATCTGTTGCTTTCTTTATATTCTTCAAAGTTCAAATGATAAATATAAGAGATTTTGAAGATTTGGAAAATTTATTTTGTCTACTAAAATTAGTTGGATTATTGAAAATATCGAAAAATAAATTTCAAACCTTTTATCTGTTGCTTTCTTTATATTCTTTAAAATTCAAGTGATAAATATAATAGATTTTAAAGATTTGAAAAAATTTACCTTGTTTTGTAAAATTAGTTGGATTATTGAAATTATCGAAAAATAAATTTCAAACCTTTTAAAATTTTACTCAAAAATGATTTATTATACTTAATGGTTTATTTTAAAATTTGATATAATTTCTTACCAAATTTAAAGTTTTTAGTTTTTAATTTATTTCGAAATTATTTCAAAATTTAATAAAATTTTTTACAAAAATTTAAAAATTTTAGTTTTTAATTTATTTCGAATTTATTTGAAAATTTAATAAATTTTTTTTGCAAAAATTAAAAATTTTAATTTTTAAAAAAATCATAAAAAATCAAAAATGCTAATTTTTTACTTTTATCGAAAAAAAAGCGTTCTTGAGGACATAATAAATCAGTTTTAGAGGTTTTCAACACACTTTTAAAATATTGAGTTATGCTCAAAAAACTATTTTTGGTTTGGATAAGTTCTTGTATGAACGTATCTCTAATTAAGTTATTCTTTTGTTGATTATTTCATTTTAAACTTTTTTGGTAAGAAGAAAAATCATTATTTAAAAAAATGGATCTCCCTATATAAATTTTAAATGAGATACCTTCACTGAATTATAAATAAAGTAAAAAATTATACATCGATTTTAATTAAATATAGATTGTTTTATTTGTAACTATCCAGTTTTATGATTAAAGGGAAAAAAGGAACATTTTTTAGTGTTTTAGTTTTTATTAAAAAAAAATGGATCGCCCTATATACATTTTAAATGAGATACCTTCACTGAATTGTAAATAAAGTAAAAAATTATGCATCGATTTTAATTAAATATGGATTGTTTTATTTTATGATAAAAGAGAAAAAAGAATCATTTTTTAGTATTTTAAATTTTTAACGATTTTTTGAAAAACAAAAATTTTTAAATTTTGTAGAAAATTAAATTTTTTTTAATATCTTCGAAATTATTGAACAGATTAAAAAATGATGTATATATAATTTAGAATATGTTGGTGTTTTATTTAGGTTTATTTATTTTTAATTACAAGATTTAAACTCTTTTAGTATTTTAATATTCACTTATTATATTTCAAATCTACAACGATTTTATTACAACAAGTTTTTAGTTCAATACCTTGATTTTATTTGTACTTTGGTTTTATGCTTAAAAGGCATTAAATACCATTTTCAAATTCCAATCTAAAAAAATGTCTTAACTTTTATTTTTGTATTTCTTTTTTTTTACACGGTTTATAATAACAAGTTTGTGTCTTAAGTCTTTTGTTTTTTCGCTAGTAAAAAACAGGTCTGGCCATAAACATTTGTCCAAGAATGCAGTTTTACTTACCAACATTCAAAGTCAAGGTTAAGGTTAGTTGCAAAAAGTTTTTTTTTAATTATTATTTATTTTACCATTTAGTGACAATTATAAAGACTACATGCAACAAAGTTATTGGTCATAAAAAAAGGTGTGTGTATGTTCTAAAGTTGTATAAATATAAAATAAATAGAACCTGTTTATTTTACAGCCAAGTAATTTGATGTAATTTTTAGTCAGTAGATTTGTGTGTTTTTAAATACAAAGTAAATAAATTAAGGTATTAATTGATATTTATTTTGTAAGTTAATTAAACAGTCACGTGTCACGTGAAGAATGTCAAATTTCCTCCAAAAAGGACTTTAAAGTTTCGAAGGATACACATTTTTAAAATAATCTATAAACTATTTACGAATATTATATCAAGCTAATATATGTAGATATTAAATTAGAGCTATGAATCCGTGCAATACAATAATATTTTTTATTTAAATGTTGCAGCAAAAAAAAAATTAAAAAAGTATCCTTTTGAAAATGTTAACTTTTACGTGAAAAAAATGTTCACATGGATAAAACTAGAAACCAACCGCGACAAAACTGTGTAACCAATCTTGCTTCAGGATTTAAAATTTCCTCTCGAAATTATTTCGAATTTGCGAAAGATGGGCAATTTTTAAGAATATAATAAAATATTTTCGAATTTCATATCAGCCAAGTATAGATATTAAATAAGAGCTAAGAATCCCTACAATATAATAATATTTTTGTTTTAAATATTGCGCTACAAAAATTTAAGAAAATATCTTTTCGAAAATGTAATCCTGTAATATTATATTTAGTACTTACCGAGCAAAAACTTTGCTTTCCTGGTAAGCTAGCAGGTATAATTTGAAACAAAAATAAACTACTTATTTTTTGCCTGAATAACTAGTTATTTTTGTTCGACCACAAATTCATGTAGTTATTTTTTGACTCTAGGGGTACTCAAAAATATGTACCTAAACGAAAACAAACAAAAAATTTTGCCGTCAGTGAGACTCGAACTTGGACACACACTAACCATTCCTTTTTACTGACTAACGTCTTACTCAGTACACCATCTCGTACATAGCATCCTAAGCGACAAAAACTCTATTTAATTTAAAATATCTTTTAAGACATTTTGTTACAAAAAACTAACAGCTTCAGAATGGGGTTGAACCAACAACCTTCTGGTTGTTAATCCGGCTCTCTAGCCAACTCATCCACGTGATTGCAGTATTACTGCGCTATTATACTATTGAGTACTTATTAATGTAATACAGAGTAGGCAAATAATAATGACGCCTTATTACCAAGAAACTACTTTAATAAGTAGTTGTTATTACCGAAAACCAAAAAGTTTTTGCTGGGTAATTACACATTTTATATAAAGGATTTTTTTCTTAACATTTTGTTCTGCAACATTTAAATAAAAAGATTTTTTTATTGCTTTGATTTATAGCTTTCATTTGACATCCATATTGGGTTGATATAATTTTGGTAAATTTTTTATATATATATTGTTTTTTAAGTGGCGTATTTTTCGAAAATTTGAAGGAAAAAAATTTGACGTCCTGGAAAAAATTTTACGTCCTGGTTTTATTATGTATGTGCCTATTAGCCTGTTGTCTAATATATTAAAGCTGTTTGAGAAACTATTAATGAAAAAGTTGAAACAAATAGTGAATCGTTTCGATTGTATTCCAACACATCAATTTGGTTTTAGAGAAAAACATAGTACCATAGAACAAAATCACAGACTTATAAATATTATATCTAAGACGTTTGAAGAAAAGATGTATTGTTCTTCTCTCTTCATTGACGTTTCTCTAGCCTTCGATAAAGTATGGTACGAAGGATTATTATTTAAAATTAAACAATATTTACCCACAAATAAGCATAAGCTGCTGTAAAGCTATTTAACTCATCGAAAGTTTGTTCTTCAAGAGGAAGACTTTATAAGCTTACCAGAGTCCATTGAAGCTGGTGTACCCCAAGGCAGTAACTGAATCCCTTTTTACATTTAATATACACTTCTGATATGACAACTAATAGTCGAACCCATATATCAACATTTGCAGATGAAACAGCTATTCTAGGTGTTCATGAAAACCCCCAATAAGCATCTAAACTCTTGCAAGATCATATCATACTCTCTCTAGCAAAATGGTTAAAACAATGGAGAGTAAAAGTGAATGAACAGAAATGTATACATATTACCTTCACGTTGCGGATTCATACCCCTCAATTCTGATAAATAATCAGATTATACATCAAAAAACGGAAGTAAAATATATTACGTGAAAATCACATATAGATACAAAATTAAACCAAATGAAGTTATTGGTAGAAATTCAAAATTAAGTCTAGACTGCAAACTATGAGGTACGGCCTCAGCTTCAAATGTTGAAAAAAATTCAAAGACTCCAAAATAAAATACTACGAATGATAACTGCAGCGAAGAATTGTCACACAGTGTAATAAATCAGTTTTTCTTATTAACCGTTAAATTCTTTACACGTTTTATTAAAAAAATAATAAATAAATAAAAAAAATAAAAAATAAAGAAATAAAAAAATAAAAAATAAAGTAAAATAAAAAATTGCCTAAATTTTCTTTTATTTTAAAACAAAATAATTAAATTAAAAAAAAAACAGCAAATTATAATAAAATATAATTTAATACACAGAAAAAAAATGAAGTCATATGTATGTTTAAGGATTTTATAATAAATTGATATAATTTTTAAAAAACGAATATTTTACAATATATGTAAGAATATAGTATTTCTTATGTTAGAAAATTCAGAATATTCAGATTTTGAAAAAGATAAACTTTCTTAGGAAATTTAAAAAAAAAAAAATAATTTCAATAAATAACTTTTATTTTATTTTATTTTTATTTTTTATTTCTTTATTTTTCATTTTTTTAGTTGATTATTTTTTTTTAAATGGTTAGTTAAGAAAATAAATATTACCAGAAGCATAAATGTATCATAAAAGCTATTAATTCGTGTAAAATTGCGACAAAATTCGTTTATTATCGCGTTATTAAAATAATTTATTATAATTTTCATAAATCCACTGATTCTTAAGTATAATAAACTGATATCAGACGATCCTACAAATTGTCTGACAGTTGTAGTGTCTTTCAAGCAGAGATTCTTGGCATTTATAAGGCTCTAGGCTTGATTGAGGGGAATGTTGAACAAGGGTCTGAGATTACTATCTATGTTGATAGTCAGGCAGCGTTATTGGCTCTGACTAGTCATTTTGTTTGGTCCAGATTGGTACTTGAGTGCAGAAGGGAATTGAGAAGGTTAATGGATTCCTATATGATGAGACTCTGTTGGGTTCCTGGTCATTGTGACATTCTTGGCAACGAAATAGCCGATGAGCTAGCTCGCAGTGGCTCGGACCTAGATAGGTCTTTCATAGAGTCATCTGTTAAGATTCCAATTGGGTCCTTCTTTAGGGCCATAAGGGAGTGGACTCTGGACAACACGAATCGAGCCTGGAATGACAGATCGGACTGCAGAGTTTCTAGGGCATTATGGCCTAGCTTAAAACTGGCGGATTCCAAGCATCTTCTAGGTATGAGTCGTGGTAGTCTTAGAGTCATAGTAGGTATGGTTACGGGTCATTTCTCAATAGGGAATATGATGAGTAAGTAGGACATTGGCACATCAGACTTTTGTAGAACTTGCGATGATGTTGAGGAGCTAGAGACAGTGGAGCACATACTCTGTCACTGTGTAGGGCTTCAGCGTAATAGGTTGAAGTGGTTTGGAAGCCATACACTACATGAACTAGGTGAGGTTAATGGCAAAGGACTTGTCAACCTCATAGGGTTTGTAATGGGAATAAAATGGCTTAGGAACAATCATAACTGATTGATTGGGTATTGGTTTCACTTTTCTTTCTCTTTCTTTCTTTCATAAAGGGATCACAATGGGCCTTTCGGCCTCTGGGTGTAGGAGTGAATACGCCACCCTTTCTAACCTAACCTAACCTAACCTAACCTAACCTAAGTATAATAAATACTTCCTTACAACTTATTTGGAAAAATTGTTGATTTGGCTGTTTGGGAACAAAATTGACCCTTTTGCTATTAAAGGGTAAAATGTTCAATAGTATTCAATAGTATCCAATGGTAACGTAAAACTCAATACATGTTAAAAAATGTTAATAAAACCGTAATATTCCGCAAATGAAAAGGGATGTAACAATTATTTGAATGGATATTCCAGGTGTTAGCAGATGTTAGCAGGTGTTAGTCTTTATTATATTTTCAAATTATTTATCTTATAATGAAAATTTTGAAATTTTGAATGAAATGGTCCAGCACACGGAAATGAAAACATTCAGATGTAATATTTTGTGAATCATATAAAACATACTAATCTTCATTTCTGGATGGCTACATTTTCAGCTTTAATATACAGTTTAACCTTAATCCTTTCGCATCAAGTTGTATGTTATCTTTCGCCATTTCAGCAGGGATTTAAAAAAGGATGTTCCATTACTACTAACCGTTTGGAGTTCACAATCTCAGTTATAATCGCATTTGATTCCGGTTTATAGACAGACGCAATATACATAGATTTCATTAAAGCTTTCGATAAAATAAATCACGATCTCCTATTATTCAAATTGGATAAATTCGGATTTTCTCCTGTTTTCCTTAAATGGATTTCCTCATATTTTAAAAATAGATGCCAATGTGTATTATTCAGAGAATGTACAACAAAAACCATTCCTGTTTTATCTGGTGTTCCACAAGGTAGTCATCTTGGACCCTTATTATTCCTAATATTTATAAATGATAATGATTTACCAGCTTGCATTAAGACTTGTAGAATATTAATGTATGCTGATGATATTCCTATCAATGTTCCTTACTCCAATCAGATCTTGACAATCTTTATGTTTGGTGTATGATGAATCTAATGGATCTGAATTTAACATCAAGTGTAAACACATGATGTTCTACAGAAAAAGTCCAGTACTCTGTAGATACACAATAAATGAATATCAACTTGATCTAGTCGAAGAATTTCTTGATCTGAGTGTGTTGCTTGATTGTAAACTATCCTTTAACTGCCACGTTTCGCGCTGGGGAACAGAGTTTAATGATCCTTACGTTTCCAAGCAATTATTCATATCTCTTGTAAGACCAATCCTGGAATATGCTTCCGTGGTCTGGGATCCTCAATACGAAGTTCATATAAAGAAAATTGAATCGGTCCAGAAACAATTTCTCTTATTTTGTCTTCGCAAACTTCCATGGAATCCTAATATTAATTTAGATAGATAGATAGAGAAGGTAGATGTGATACCAGATAGTACCACATCTCCACTCAGAGACCGATCCCGGTCCATTGTGAGTCCCTTCAACAGAATAGCTGTGAAATAAGAGTATAGAATACAGAAAATAGAAAATACAGAATACAGAAAAAGTAGAGTGAAAGATAAAAAGGGAATAGAAATGTAACGAATCATAAAGGGGGACCAGCAATGCTACCAATCCCCCTAGGGTTAAACCCCTGATTCTCTCTCAAGCTGTTGATTCCCATGACGAAGCCTATGACGTCAACAATATATTTAATAATATTAATTTACCATCATATGAAAGTCAATTACAGCTTATTGATTTCCCTACTCTTGAAAGTAGGAGAAAATATATATGAATATTTCATTTGTAATTAATTTAGTAAACGATTCAATTAATTCTGAGTTCCTGCTTCGTAAGATCGAATTCGTAATCACAAATCGTCCAACTAGAAATTATACTCCTTTAAAAATTAAATATTTTCGAACCAATTATGCCAACTTTGATCCCATGATCCCATATATGCAATCAATTCAACAGTTTCTATTCATATATTGATTTCTCATTAAATCCATTCCGCATTAAGAGGAGTATTTTTAACTTAGTTAAATAATAATTGTTAATAGCTTTAAGAATAATATATATGCTAGACTGTAAGAAATTGTAATTTCATTGGCTATTAAATAAATAAATAAATAAAAAACGTTTAATAAGAAAAACTGATTTATTACACTGTGTGACAATTTCTCAAAGGTATCAAACTAGAGCACATTTATGAAATAAAAAACAAAATTTTCTTTAAATCGTAATAAATTAGATTTAACGCTATAATATTGATGACTCATATTTTTTTTTTTAATTAAATTTTTTTATATGAAATTTTTGTATGAAAAAAAAATCTAAAATTTTTTGTTTTGCGGTTAGTTTTGGTTGAATACATAATATATTTTTTTTATAAAATTTGTTTAAAATAAATTCAAATTTCATCATAAATTTCAACATCATGATAATGATCATCATTAGCAGCATCATGTAATCTAACTATCTGGCTATTTACGTTTTATTAATTAATTTACTAAAACATTAAGATAAATTAGAAAATCGCATTAAGATAAATAATAATTTATTTTTAGAAATATATAAATAATATGATATTAATAATAGTTATATTAAAAAAAAAACTGTAATTTAAAAAACGCTACTATGCGCAAAATGATTAATAAAACAATAGTAATATTAATTAATATTTGTTGTCATCTATCTCACCTATAACATCTAAATTATAATAATTATAATGCAATTTATTGTTAAATCAAATACTTTGTTTAAAATTTGTTATTATTTTAACTTAAAAATCAAAAAGCATGACTATCATTGTAATTAAAAACAAGTAAGAAAGATATAGTCGGTCAAGCCCGACCATATGATACCCTACACTATCAAAATTCGAGTGTTCTTATATTAGACAATTTACCAAGTGTAAAATAAAATATACGAATATTGAGTATTACTTTAATACTAACATTTATATGCATTTATGCACTTTAGGGTAATTCCCGAAAGTGGGCTTATATGAGAGCTATAGTAAATTATTGAGCGATCCTCATAAAATTTGTCACTATTATTTCTACTTATATAAAACTTATTTGTGTCGAATATAAACCAGATACTAACATGTGTATGCGATTTATGCTCGTTGAAGTGATTTTCGGAAGACGGTTTAATATGGAAGCTATGGTCAATTATGGACCGATCTCCATGAAATTTAGCACGTAAATCGGTACTTAAACAAAACTTACACCGAATTCTATATTGCTATGTTTAAGACATTTATGATCGTTAAACCCCTAATCCGGGACAACATTTGTATGGGGGATAGGCGAAATAATGGACCGATCATAACCAATAGGCTTCGTCCTTGTGTCAGGAAAATCCTACATGCCAAATTTCATTGAATTATCTTCAAAATTACGACCTGTACTTTGTGCGCAAAGTTTACATGGAAAGCCAGCCAGTTGTCCAGTCAGCCATCCGTCCAGCCAGCCATCCGTCCAGCCAGCCAGCCAGCCAGCCAGCCGTTCAGCCAGCCAGCCGTCCAGCCAGCCAGCCGTTCAGCCAGCCAGACGGACGGACATCGATTGATTCTGAGTCGATTGGTATACTTTAAGGTGGCTGTTGGATGATTTTTTCTGTGCGTTACAAACATCAACACAAACGCATAATATCCCAACCACCTATGGTGTTCTAGGGTATTAAAGCCCACAATTAAATTAATTAAATTAAAAATCTAGCATGATTAATTTTTGATTCAATTCGCTTTAACTATCAAAGTTTAACTGACAGTTAAACGTAATGATATTTACAACAAAACGAGCAATTAGTTTGAACAAAATATTTTAATGTGAAAATTTAAACTTTTAAGTTTAACGGAAGAGTAACTATTGCCATTTGAATTTAATTGAAGACAATAATAACTGTAATTAAAATTATATTGAAAATTAAAGGTTTTCAATTAAAAACAAAAATAAGTAAATTATATGTAAATGTATTTATTTATTTACTTATTTATTTACTTATTTATTTATTTAATAATTACAATATAAGTATAAATTATATTCTAATGCTAACCGAGCAGAGTAACGAAGGCTATTATTTCCCGTTATAGTATCTGACGGGAATCGAACCCTTTAACCATCAGGGGTGTCAAATTAGTTCACAGCCAACTAACCCATCGGTTTAACCAAAAACATATTTTAATAAAAAAGCAACCAAAATACTCACCAAAAATAATCAACAGCTGATCTTAACTAATCTGGTAACACTTTTTTCGTTATTAAAATCAACAAGAATACCTTTAAACTACAATTATTTTAACAAATTTTATTACTTAATTACACTTATTCACTTTATTAAATAAAGGATATTTATAATAATTGAAAAATAAAATTAAAAAGTTTTCGGGTGCTTGCTTTATTTCTTAATTTTTTATTTTTTAACAACTTAATTTAGTCATTTTTTCACTCTATGTCGAGAGCTGTGAATGCAAACAAGCATGTTTACACACGCGTAGTAAATAATATAACACAACTTCAAGTGTAAATAATCAAAGAGAGATGTAAACAACCAAACAAACTAGTATTGAGTAATGTAAACAAAAACAAACGTACAAACTTATATTAAAATACGCAATTGGTATTTGCATATTGCTGTTGTTGGTTTTTTGTTTATTTATGTTTTGAATTGTTTTGATTTGTAAAAATGCTGCCAGATTTAAATGAAATTGAATAAAATAGAATGTGGGTGATTTTGAGGGATCTGAAAATGTAAACAAACACACAAATCCGTAGTTAAATTATTATTATTGTTGTGTTTCGATTGTTATCTTCTTCAATGATGTGTCAAATTCATTTTGTGGATTGTTGTATTGAAAAGTGGCCTGAGACACTGGGTCTATGTTGCCACTTTTGGTAGGATATCGATCCAAATAAAGTTTCAGACGACCTTTATCTTCATACAGGAAGCAAGACCGCTTAGATCTCTTTATTTAGGGTGTTATCGATTCGAATTCCAGAATAGGAATCTATAACACTCAGCTGAAAGTTCACGGTCAATATAAACGACTCACAGTGTACTTTTTTTGGGTATGAGTGATCAAAAATCAACAACTTTTAAACGAATTAACATTTTTGTCCGCGACCTTTTTTATGTAATTGTGCACAAAATTAGCTATCTTACACAATACAATAATCATTAATATTTTTCATATTTGTCTTGTAAAATTTCAACAAAAATGATGCAATCTGTATATTTTAGTAAAAGTCATTCAAAGCTTATGAATTTGGAAATGTGTAGGTCAAACAACTTACAATGCTAACGGAACGCGTATTGAGATCAAATATTTAAACTTCGAATGGACGTCCGGACGGACATATTTAAACAAAATTTAGTTATCAAATGACGCAAAAAGGAACTAAATAATGTTCGCTATTATGTTCCCCATATATCTATTAATTTTCAAAATATTTTCTTCATTTGTTTCTGATTTATTAACAAAAGTGTACATTTAATAAAAGATTTTCAAACAAATTTTTGTGTTTCATCAGAAGTTGCAGACTAGCCGCAGTTTTAAAACAAGAATATATTGGTATTTTGGTTATTGTTTGATTTTATGGAGTATTTTTTTATGAAATATTAAGAGGTTCATTTTCTTTTCCTTAGGGAAAGTTAAATTCTTTTTTTTTTAGAATAAAAAATAATAAGAATTAAAACCATTCCTACATCCAGCCTTGCACTTTCTTATAGCTAAATAATATAGAGAATAACGTAGCATAAGTTACACTTTAAGCCAGTATAAGTCAAATTTTTTGCTGGTTTTCGCAACATAGTTAAAAGTTTAAGTGAATATAAAAAACTTTGCAAAAAAAGTTTTTTTTACCAAAAATTTATGTTGAAATTTTTAGAAATTAATAATGATAAATAATTAACTTTTGATTCAAATAAAAGAATAAAAAATTAAATGTATATAACCGTTAAAAAATTATGCGCCCCGAATTATTAAAAATTTTTTTATCAAAAAATATTTTTTTATTCTAATTAGTATTAAAATTTCTAAAGCAAATATCTTTGTAACTGAAAGAGTAACAATAAAACCAAAAACAAATTTAAAAAACTGAGCATGTTTTACATCAAGATCAATGTTACATTAAGATCAATGTTAAAATGTTGTTCTCCGACTCAAACTCTTATGACTCTTTTTAGATGTTTTGATTTGCAAAGATGCTGCCAGATCAATAGAAACTTAAAATTTATAAATACACACATTAAAATTAAAATTAAAAAATGGATGGAATGTAACAATTAATTTAAAAAATTGAAACTGTATTATATTTTATAAAATTTTTATCAAATTATTTAAAAACAAAATTAAAATAAAAACAAAAAATATTTTATTATTTTATTTTATTATCTTTAATTAAATTTTTTATTAAATCACCCGAGTTTTTATAATCGAATATATTTGAGTTCTTATATGTATTTAATTTTTTAATTCCAATTACTTATTCAACCTTTAAATAGAAAATAGTTTATTTTTAATAATAAAATAAAAGCCCACAATTAAATTAATTAAATTAAAAAATCTAGCATGAAAATTTAAACGTTTAAGTTTAACGGAAGATTAACTATTGCCATTTGAATTTAATTGAAGACAATAATAACTGTAATTAAAATTGTATTGAAAATTAAAGGTTTTCAATTAAAAACAAAAATAAGTAAATTATATGTAAATGTATTTATTTATTTACTTATTTTTTTATTACTTATTTATTTGTTTAATAATTACAATATAAAGATATTTTAAATATATTTTAATAAAAAGTAACCAAAATACTCACCAAAAATAATCAACAGCAGATCTTAACTAATCTGGTAACACTTTTTTCGTTATTAATATCAACAAGAATACCTTTAAAATGCAATTATTTGAACAAATTTTATTATTTAATTACACTTAATCACTTTATTAAATAAAGGATATTTATAATAATTGAAAAATAAAATTAAAAAGTTTTCGGGTGCTTGCTTTATTTCTTAATTTTTTATTTTTTAACAACTTAATTTAGTCATTTTTTTCACTCTATGTCGAGAACTGTGAATGCAAACAAGCATGTTTACACACGCGTAGTAAATAATATAGCAGAACTTCAAGTGTAAATAATCAAAGAGAGATGTAAACAACCAAACAAACTAGTATTGAATAATGTAAACAAAAACAAACGTACAAACTTATATTAAAATACGCAATTGGTATTTGCATATTGCTGTTGTTGCATTTTTGGTTACTTATGTTTTGAATTGTTTTGATTTGTAAAAACGCTGCCAGATTTAAATGAAATTAAATAAAATAGAATAAAAAATATTTTATTATTTTATTTTACTATCTTTAATTAAATTTTTTATTAAATCACCCGAGTTTTTATAATCGAATATATTTGAGTTCTTATATGTATTTAATTTTTTAATTCCAATTACTTATTCAACCTTTAAATAGAAAATAGTGTATTTTTAATATAAAAAAATTCTCCTAAATACTTTTTTAATATTAGACTAAATTTTTTATCACAGTTTAAGGAAATTAAATTTAAGAAATTTGTTTTTAATTTAATTATTAAATACGAAAATCATCTCGACTATTGACACGTGTCATAATAAAGGGGTGCTCCTCGGTGGGACACAAAAATTTCGAGTATAATTTCGGTGAAAATGAAGATTTTTCGTTGGGCTTTTCGAAGAGATTATTCCAGTAGGAATTTGTACCTAAAATAAATTTAAAAAAAAAGTAGATTTCAGAATTGAATTGAAAATAAAGAAAATTTTTTTGAAATTTTTAAAAAAGAGTTAAAAATATACGCATTTTTTTAAATTTCCAACTTACTTGCCGCATGACCTCTTTGGCTTACATGAAAACAATCCTCTGAAGTATACGAAATATCGGTATTGCCATTAGGTAAAGTGGGAAATACAAAATTCTTAGTAAAATGTTGTATGTTAATGGTAAAAGTCTGTAAATTATAAAATATTTAAATACCAAATATATTTTCATTTTTCAAAAACCCCAAACCCACCTCTGAATTAAACTCTTCCCGATTAGCTATTTCTATATCCTTCTCTGCCCATTTGTCCATTAATCTACCCATAAATTCCATTTGTTTTTTGGATTTTCCTACAATACAGGGACATTCAAATCTCAATGTGGTATAACACTGTAACGGCAAACCCTTGAGACGTGTTAACAATAACAAATTGGGAGCGGGTACTACATTTAACATAAGACGAGGAACATTATCTCTTAAGTAGCGATAAGTTTTTAACATATTTTGTTCATGCCATTCAATGGCTTTCATAGGATTCGGATGATAACAGACATCAGTACAGAAATCATTGTTGCCTATGAGAAGAGTAACCAGTTTCCAATGATGTGTCATGTTAACATGAGGATCGTGTTTCATACGTTTCACTAAGATTTTAGCCATGTAGGGCATATCGCGGGACATGGCACCTAATTCGGCCACATTGAATCTGAAAGGGCAGTAAAAATTAGATGTTATAAATGGAGATTATAAGGTTAAATAATAATAGTACATGGTGCAGGTTATATTCTATATTCTAGACAGGGATTCCCACCTCTTCATGCTTCAAGGACCCTTTAAAAAACTTTTGTTTTTCCGCGGACCCCTTGCCGCATTTTGATTTTCAATATAGTAGAAACGGAAAATTGTAAAAACTCAAAAGGTATTTATTTTAAATAAAATTACTTTACCAAAGTTTATTTATTTATTAAATATTAAAATTATGTTTTAAACATTGGGAGACATTTCTGACAAAGCACATCTTACTTCATTTTCCACATCCAAACGTGATCTAAATTTTTATTTTATGAACGTTAGGACAGAAAAACTATTTCCGCACAAATATGTAGATACAAACTGTAGAAAAAGTTTCAATGCTTCACTCCCAACCAACGTGAAATTCATTCATAGCCTATAGTCTAGACTATAATTTAGTCTATAGTCTAGCCTATAGTTTAGTCTATAGTCTAGCCTATAGTTTAGTCTATAGTCTAGACTATAGACTATAGACTATAGACTATAGACTATAGACTATAGTCTAGACTATAGACTAAACTATAGTCTAGACTATAGACTAAACTATAGTCTAGACTATAGACTAAACTATAGTCTAGACTATAGACTAAACTATAGTCTAGACTATAGACTAAACTATAGTCTAGACTATAGACTAAACTATAGTCTAGACTATAGACTAAACTATAGTCTAGACTATAGACTAAACTATAGTCTAGACTATAGACTAAACTATAGTCTAGACTATAGACTAAACTATAGTCTAGACTATAGACTAAACTATAGTCTAGACTATAGACTAAACTATAGTCTAGACTATAGACTAAACTATAGTCTAGACTATAGACTATATTTTAGTTTATAGACCGGACTATAGTTTAATTTATAGTCCTTTCATAAATTTATTGAAATCTTTCACTCACCTTGATGTTCTCTCTGTACTCAAACCATCCTTTAAGGCATAACCATATAAATCCGGATTAAATTCCTTTAGTATATTAGGCAAAGTCAAATATTGCTGCCAAGTACCTTGACCTCCTATAGACCAACTAGCACCACGATTTTCTTGAACAGTATGTAAAATATTATTGGCAAATATTCCATTACCAGCGGTTAAAGAATCTCCCAAAGCGCCTATAATATCTATATCGCCCGGACGCAAACGATGAACTGAAGTGGGAGGTTGAGGGCTACGTTTACCAGGACCATTTTTGGCATCACAAAATTTCATTAACGAACGGGCTACTCTATCCATTTTTTGGGTTTTCTAAAGTAGAAAATAAAACAAAACTATTTTTAGGAATTTCTTTTAATAATGCATTAAGTAATTAAAGTTTTGTTACCCCTCTTTGATGTGACATTGCTATATTATTGGGGTCATCACCTGATCTACCCATAACATTAAGAAACATGGCTCGTATATTCCTATAATTAGAGCGTAATAGGGAATCCAAAGAAGTGCGTTGAGCTTTAGCATTTTGTTGATGCTGAAGCAATAAAACCATTAGCAGCAATAAACACAAACGCATAATTTAAAATAATTTAGCTGAAACAAAAAATTTATATTTATACTCACAAATGAAAACGAAAATTATTATTTTTTTATTGAAATACATATTGAGAGCTTTAAAATCTACATATGTATAATTCTCTTGTCATGGCGTTTGTAATTGAACTCCTCCGAAACGGCTTGACCGATTTTTATGAAATTTTTTATGTGTATTTGTAAAGTATGAGAATATGTCGTGAAGTACATTTCATATCGCTAGAGGGTGTAAAATAGGTAAAAAGCGGTAAAAGCTCCCTATATCTACTTAATTTTCTTAAATATCTGGAAGGAACTATAGCCTACAATTTTTATTATTTAGGACATGAAATAGGGCAAGAGGGTTAAAGGCTCCTCCTCCCTCTATCTTCTTAAGTAAGCAACTAATTTTCTTGAAATTTGGCAGGCAAATAGTGTAACATTTTTAAGGAACTATAGCCTATAATTTTTATTATTTAGGACATTAAATAGGGCAAGAGGGTTAAAGGCTCCTCCTCCCTCTATTTTCTTAAGTAAGCAACTGATTTTCTTGAAATTTGGCAGGCAAATAGTGTAACATTTTTAAGGAACTATAGCCTACAATTTTTATTATTTAGGACGTGAAATATGGCAAGACGGTTAAAGGCTCCTCCTCCCTCTATCTTCTTAAGTAAGCAACTGATTTTCTTGAAATTTGGCAGGCAAATAGTGTAACATTTTTAAGGAACTATAGCCTATAATTTTTATTATTTAGGGCGTGCAATAGGGCAAGAGAGGTAAATCCTCCTCCTCCCTATATCTGCTTAACTAATCAAACGGTTTTCTTAAAATTTTGAATGCAGACAATGTAACATTTGAAAGGAACTTAAAGATATATATTTTTTAGAAATTCCAACATTTAGGGCAGGGTGTAAAATAGAGCAAAACGGGTAAAAGCTGCCCCTATCCATGTTTTTTTAATTAATTATCCAATGATTGTTTCAAGTCTTAAAGGAACTAAAGGCTGTAAATTTTAACATTTAGGGAGTAAAATAAAGCAAAAAGGGTAAAAACACGCCCACTCACCAAAATATTCACTAGAAATAAGTTATATGGCAAAATAACATTTGCCGGGTTAGCTAATAATATATATATCTCAATTAGTAACAATATTTTTTTTTTTTTTTATTAACATTAATTTTGGTTTCGAAGCTTACGTTACTAGTTATTGTACTATTTTTATTAGATTTTCTTTTTTATTAATTAATTTTTTTTTAAATTTATTTAGATTGTTCAACTTGGTCATATTGTTAATTTGTTAACCTAAATTTTTAAAATTAATAAACATAATACTTTTTTGAATAATGTACTATATACTTTAGTTAAAAAGTTTTAATTTTAAAACGTTTAATTTTTAAAAATATATATAATATAATAATTATAAAATTAATGAGTTTTTAAATAGAAAATCATCAAATCATTATGATAAAACTAAAGTAGAAAAACATATGTTTGAAAAATGTGAACAACACTTTAACAGCCCGTCTAGACGTAACATAATATGTAAGATTTTTGTGTCAGAGAGTGTCAAATTCGCTCTCTGAGAGAATTATTTCACGTGTAGATTCAAATATTAGTATTATAAGATGTATTATGAGACTGTTGTGATGAGATTTCTCTACACAACCATCTTATAAGATGAATTGTCAAAAAAAATACACATACACGAAAAGTAGTAGGGAAATGGGAAGGCAATAGTTGTTTTTGTTTTTAATGAGGAGGAAGAGCAATTTTGAAGAGCAAATTGTTTGTATGAAATTGAAAACCAATGAATTTGTTTTTGTAATTTTTTCTTGTGAGTGCATTAATAGGATGAAAAATTGTTTTGCATTTTATGAAATTGAAAACCAATGTATGTATGTATATATGTATGTATGTATTTATGTAATTATGTTAAAAGTACATACAAACAATTTAACAGGGGAGACAATTTTTATTTATTTATTTATTTTTTTGCCTGTGTGTGTGCATGTGTATTTTGGAAATTATTGAAAAACAATGTTATTTTGCAAAATTGTTTCCTTTTAGTGTTTGTTTTTTTTAATGTTAAAAATAATTTTTATAAAATTTGCGTTAAAAAAGTGCGAATTGCTTAAATAAAAAGGACATGTTTACTCTGTAACTGATTGAAAATAATAATATCTTATAGGATTTATTAGAATACGTGTACACCTTATTTAAGATTTAACATAATATAAACAAAATGGTTACTCTCCTCTGCCGGCGTTATCTCAAATATTATATCAGCGTTAATCTCAGTTGTAGACCTGGGGTAAAGTTTATTTAATATTCACAAAAACAAGAATCTATTACCATAAAATTGTTTACTACATTTTTTTTTTTTTTTTTATTTAACAAAAATATAAATAAATAAAAAAAAATTATGTAAATTTTAAACAAAATGCTTCATAATTTAAGCTACCCAGCAAAAACTTTTTGGTTTTCGGTAATAACAACTACTTATTAAAGTAGTTTCTTGGTAATGAGGCGTCATTATTATTTGCCTACTCTGTATTACATTAATAAGTACTCAATAGTATAATAGCACAGTAATACTGCAAACACGTGGATGAGTTGGCTAGAGCGCCGTTTTAACAACCAGAAGGTTGTTGGTTCAACCCTATTCTAAGGCTGTTAGTTTTTTATAACAAAATATCTAAAAAGATATTTTAAACTAAATAGAGTTTTTTGTCGCTTAGGATGTTATGTGCGAGATGGTGTACTGGGTAAGATGTTAGTCAGTAAAAAGGAATGGTTAGTGTGTGTCCAAGTTCAAGTCTCACTGACGGCAAAATTTTTCTGTTTTTTTTTTATTTTTTTTTTTTTTTTTCAAAAAATAACTACATGAATTTATGAACAAGTCGAACAAAAATAACTAGTTATTCAGGCAAAAAAAAAGTAGTTTATTTTTGTTTCCATTTATACCTGCTAGCTTACCAGGAAAGCAAAGTTTTTGCTGGGTATTTATATAGAAAATTAGTATGCAGAATTTTATAGAAATATTTAAATTTGTTAAAACTTTACCAAAAAAATAAATAAATAAAAATAAAAAATTATGTAAATTTTAAACAAAATTCTACATAATATAAGTTATTTATATAGAAAATTTTATGGAAATATTTAAATTTGTTATAACTACCAAAAAAATAAAAATAAAAAATTATGTAAATTTTAAACAAAATTCGTCATAATTTAAGTTATTTATATAGAAAATTTGTATGCAGAATTTTATAGAAATATTTAAATTTGTTATAACTTTAAAGCAACTTTAATTTACGTAATAAAATATTATTAATTTACATAAAGTAATCTTAGGAATTTTGTTTATTTTGTAGGAAAATAAATAGAGATTATTATATTTGGTTTATAATTTCCTTTAAAGTCTTTGTGGAGATTTTTTATAATAAAGCTTTAGAAAGTTCCTTTGCGGCTTTAATTGTAAGACTATTTAAGGTACGAGTATCAAATGAAATAGGAGAGAAAAAATTATTGCAACCTTGAAGTTTATAACTATAGCTGTTATGTCAGTTATAAAGACGTTAAATGGTTTAAGACAAAAAATTATTAATGTTAAAGTCTTTAAATACAAAAGCTGTTTTTAATTTATTTGAATTAATTTCATTATTTTCCTTTATTTACCATTTAAAAATATTTTTCATTATCTTCGATAATAAACACTCCTTTAAATACCACTAATCTTCAAAAAAGACTAAATATAATTAAATATTTGTCTTCTCAAAATAGCCAAATTCATACGAATACCCTAATTAATGCTTCAAAACTATTACTAGGCTCCAAAATTGACTACGGCTTAACGATATATGGGAAAAGCTCTCAATCAAACGTACAAAAAGTAAAAGCCTAATATAACTCCGCTATAAGATGCAGTTTAAGAGCATTTAGAACAACACCCATAAAAAATATTCTTGTTGAAGGAGGAATACAAACGTTAGAAGAAAGAACTCAAATTTTAAAATGCAATTTGATTCCAAAAATCAATCAAAACAACAGTTTGCTATATCACACAATTAACAATTTGAAAAAACGAAAAACTGAATTAAAAATCATATCTACTCTAACTGATATCTGGCAAATGTTTAAACCTTTCGATTATAAAAAAATCAATCTATCCAAAAAAATCTATTCCACCTTGGATGCTAAATAAAAATATATTCTTAGATGACCTTATTAGACTCAAAAAGGAATCAACACTAAACTCAATTTATAGACAAATGTACAATGATATTGCAAACCGATATTCATTAGAAAATTGGAAAATATTTTACACGGACGGATCTAAAACTAAACATGGAACAGCATTTGCAGTTGTTGATGAAAATGGAGTAATTATCACTCACGGTATCCTAACTGACCCCGCAACAATTTTCGATGCTGAAGCTCAAGCTGTATTTGAATGCTTACAAATAAATATGAAAAATAAGCAAAAAATAATCATAGCTACTGACAGTCTTAGCCTATTTCAATCACTTAAAAATACAAACGCAAAAAATGAAGCAGTCAAATCCATTCAGCAAATGACTCTTGCTTTCGGCGACAGAATAAAATTCATATGGATACCAGGTCATGTTGGAATCATAGGAAATGAAAATGCTGACAAACCTGCAAAAAATGCAATACTTTCTCCCATATTTTATAAAACATCTTTACACAATAGATCAGTGATAAAAAAATTAAAAACTCAAATAATTTTGGAAAATATAAACAACTGGGCACAATATACCCAACCTTATAAGGAGATCAACCCTGATCGAACCCCTATTACACTTCCGCCAAATACTAATGCTTTCCAAAACAAATTGTTCACCCGGCTAAGACTAGGACATACCCGTCTCACACACAGCTATCTAATAGAAAAAACAACACAACCTAATTGTAATTTTTGTAGATTACCTTTAACCATTAAACACATACTCAATGAATGCAATTCGAGAAAACCTATTTGGAAATATGAACCCCACAGAAGCCTTGAAATCACCAACAAGAAATAACCTAACACTAATTTCAAAAGCCTTAGATGCTAGTGCTCCTTTTATTTTTTTATAATTTTAATTATAACTAAATAAATAAATAAAAAAAAATAAAATAAAATTATCTCAGCAAAATTCCACTTTTTAATTATCATAATAGATATAAGAATTTATTAACAATTAATAATATTCTTGTAATATTTGTTTTAATTTTTAATAGTTTCTATAATCGTTATAAAACATTTATAATTTAATTAATTGTTTGTTTACTTCCAACACCATTAATTTTCTATTAAATGTCTGTCACAGTTTAAGTTCACGTGTTTAACTTGTAAACACTATTTTCACTTGTTTTTTTTTTTTTTTTTTTTTTAATTGTATTTAACAGAAAAAAAAAACATATTAATAATTTTAACATGTGTAGGATGAGTTATTACATTTTAATTAAGAGATTTAATTGCCCCAATTAAATTAAGTAATTTAATACCCCACACCACCATAGGTGGTTGGGGTATTATGCGTTTATGCTGATGTTTGTAACGCATACAAAAAAATATCCAACACCCATCTTAAAATATACCAATCGACTCAGAATCACTTTTTGAGTCAATCTAATGTTGTTCATCCGTCCGTCCGTCCGTCTGGCTAACTGTCCATGTAAACCTTGTGCACAAAGTACAGTTCGTAATTTTGAAGATAATTCAATGAAATTTGGCACGTTGGACTTTCATGACACAACAACAAAGCCTATTGAAATTGGTGATGATGGTTGCATTATTTCAGCTAGCCCCCATACAAATGTCCCCCCGGAATAGGGGTCTAATGATCATAAATGCCTTAAATATAACAATATTTTAATGAAATTCGGTATAAGGAAGTGTTGTATAAGTTTCAATCTTTGTGCCAAATTTCATGCAGATCGGTTCATAATTGACCATAGCTACCATATAAAACCTTCTTCCGAAAATCACTTTAACGTGCATAAATTACATACACATGTTAGTATCAGGTTTATATTCGACACAAATAAGTTTTATATAAGTAGAAATCATAGTGACAAATTTTATGAGGATCGCTTCATAATTTACCATAGCTCCCATATAAGCCCACTTTCGGGAATCACCCTAAACGGCATAAATTCATATAAATGTTAGTATCAACGTAATATTCTTTATTCGTATATTTTTTTTACACTTAGTAAAAGTATTAGTACACAATTATCTACATGTCTAATATAAGACCTTTCCACGAATTTTGATGGACATGCACAATGGTGTGGGGTATCATATGGTCGGGCTTTACCGACTATATCTTTCTTACTTGTTTTTTTTTTTATATTGCTTATCAACAGTAATTTGTTAGGGGGCGAGGGGGAGGGGAGAGGTGATATCGGAAATAATTAATATTCTCTCTAGATATTTATTTGTATTTTGTAGAAATTTCTTTATAATATTAATAAATTTAAATAAAATAAAAAACTCATTTAACTCGATTTAATTAAAGTAGGGTTTTTTTCTAAAATTATATGGTAAATGAAATATTGGTGTCTATTCTTGAAAACGCGTCGAAGAAGTGAAAATTTCCATTAAAACAAAAACAAAGTTTAAAAAATTGTTTTTGTTTACCATACATTTCTAAAATGGAATTTACCGTTTTTAAAAGAGAGAAAAACACGATAAAGTTCTCACGTTTATTACATTTTAAAAATATATGGTAAACAAAAACAATTTTTTAAACTTTGTTTTTGTTTTAATGGAAATTTTCACTTCTTCGACGAGTTTTCAAGAATAGACACCATTATGTAATATTCTCAATATCATCATTAATATAAATTAAATAAATGTAAGCTTTGATTGTGGGCTTGTATATAGACCAAACCTAAGGTAAAACGTAGATCTTTCTTAAGTCCCAAATTAGTTTCAATTGTAGATCTTTAAATAGCATTAAAAAAAATTAGCTTCAATCTAAGAATTCTAGCTTTCTAACAGTCGCAGCAAAATTTTATAAAATCTATTTACGGAAATAAAGCAAATGTTTAGAATACGGAAAAAAGTTAAAATATACATGATTTTTCACTGAGACATCCTTGACCTTTAGAGGTATAAAAAAAGGGTTCTGTAAATCGATTTTCTAATAACACTGTGCTAGCCGCAAGTTTTAACAAGCTGGGCACCTCTCTGTTAAAGTACGTTGAATTCAATGGTTACAACCGTTTTTCGAAATTAGCACTAGCGTTTGCAATATTTTGTTTTAAACTTTATTATGAAAGTAGTACTAATAGTAGAAAAATAGAAATAATAGAGACATTATCTATCTAAATTAAACATTAAGTAGTTTGAATATATATTCCAATCATAAATTAAATCAATTTCAGTACGATTTTTAATGTATTTATATTTTTATTTGAAAAGCTGCTCATTGGTAACACATACTTAAGGAAATGTAGTAATATTTTTTATTAGTTTAAATTTTTGATAATAAGAATTCATTATCTTATACTTCAATAGAATCTCAATTGTTTATTTTGTTTAAATTTAACAACAAAATTATACAATTTAAGCAAAAAAATTTAATTTTCCTAAACCCTCTTCTAGCCTTACAAAATGAAATTTCACAAAAACGATTAAATTCAACGTCATCGACTTAGTTTTATCCAATTGGTGCCCATATTGTTAAAAAAAATAAGTCTCATTTTCGAGCACAGTGTAATCGAACAATAGACATTTTTGTTGAAAAAAAAGTCATAAAGTCAAGTAATAAAAAAAAAAGTCAAGAATCGCAAAATCTCGAAAATATTACGTAAAATCATAAAGTGGAAATTAATCGAAAAGTCAATTAAAGTTTGAAAAATTTTTAAAATATTGAAAACTTGATTATTTTAAAATTTAAAAAATCTAAAAGCCGAATTTTTGTTTCATCTATTGGACACTAGTTTAAATGGTATTAAATTAGCTTAAATCTCAGGTGTTTAAATAGTGCTAAATTAGCTTAAATTTTAGATCTTAAATAGTGTTTAACTATCTAATCAAACAGTGTTTGATTAGATTAAATCTTAGGTCTTAAAATAATTTTAAACCAGCTTTAATCTTACGTCTTTAAATGGTATTAAATTAGTTTCAAATATTAGCTCGTAAAATATTGCTAAATTAGCTTTAAACTTATGTTTGATTAGATTAAATCTTAGGTCTTAAAATAGTTTTAAATCAGTTTCAATCTAAGGTCTTCAAATGGTATTAAATTAGATTCAAATATTAGCTCGTAAAATACTACTAAATTAGCTTTAAAATTGTATTTAATTAGATTAAATCTTAAGTCTTAAAATAGTTTTAAATAAACTTCTTCTTAGCTGTTTAAATAGTCTTGAATTTGCTTTAATCGTAGTCTTACAAATAGTCTTAAATTAGCTTCAATCTTAGGTCTTAGCCTTAGCTGTTTAAATAGTCTTGAACTTGCTTTAATCATAGTCTTATAAATAGTCTTAAATTAGCTGCAATCTTATCCAAATAATCATAAAATCGTATAACTCTAAATAGTCTTAAATTATCTTCAATCTTAAATCTTAGTCATAGCTGTTTAAATAATCTTGAATTTGCTTTAATCATAGTTTTACAAATAGTCTTAACTTAGCTTCAATCTTAGGTCTTAGTCTTAGCTGTTTAAATAGTCTTGAACTTGCTTTAATCGTAGTCTTATAAATAGTCTTAAATTAGCTTCAATCTTATCCAAATAGTCATAAAATCGTAGAACTCTAAATAGTCTTAAATTATCTTCAATCTTAAGTCTTAGTCTTAGCTGTTTAAATAGTCTTGAACTTGCTTTAATCGTAATCTTATAAATAGCCTTAAATTAGCTTCAATCTTATGCAAATAGCCATAAAATCGTTTAACTCTAAATAGTCTTAAATTATCTTCAATCTTAGGTCTTAGTCTTAGCTGTTTAAATGGTCTTGAACTTGCTTTAATCGTAATCTTTTAAAATAGCCTTAAATTAGCTTCAATCTTATCCAAATAATCATAAAATCGTAGAAGTCTAAATAGTCTTAAATTATTTTCAATATTGGGTCTTTGATTATTACTAAATTAGCTTCAATCTTAGGTCTTAGTCTTAGCTGTTTAAATAGTCTTGAATTTGCTTTAATCATAGTTTTACAAATAGTCTTAAATTAGCTTCAATCTTAGGTCTTAGTCTTAGCTGTTTAAATAGTCTTGAACTTGCTTTAATCGTAATCTTATAAATAGTCTTAAATTAGCTTCAATCTTATCCAAATAAACATAAAATCGTAGAACTCTAAATAGTCTTAAATTATCTTCAATCTTAAGTCTTAGTCATAGCTGTTTAAATAATCTTGAATTTGCTTTAATCATAGTTTTACAAATAGTCTTAAATTAGCTTCAATCTTAGGTCTTAGCCTTAGCTGTTTAAATAGTCTTGAACTTGCTTTAATCGCAGTCTTATAAATAGTCTTAAATTAGCTTCAATCTTATCCAAATAATCATAAAATCGTATAACTCTAAATAGTCTTAAATTATCTTCAATCTTAGGTCTTAGTCTTAGCTGTTTAAATAGTCTTGAATTTGCTTTAATCATAGTTTTACAAATAGTCTTAAATTAGCTTCAATCTTAGGTCTTAGCCTTAGCTGTTTAAATAGTCTTGAACTTGCTTTAATCGTAGTCTTACAAATAGTCTTAAATTAGCTTCAATCTTATTAAAATAATCATAAAATCGTGGAAGTCTAAATAGTCTTAAATTATCTTCAATCTTAGGTCTTAGTCTTAGCTGTTTAAATAGTCTTGAATTTACTTTAATCATAGTTTTACAAATAGTCTTAAATTAGCTTCAATCTTAGGTCTTAGCCTTAGCTGTTTAAATAGTCTTGAACTTGCTTTAATCGTAGTCTTATAAATAGTCTTAAATTAGCTGCAATCTTATCCAAATAATCATAAAATCGTATAACTCTAAATAGTCTTAAATTATCTTCAATCTTAGGACTTAGTCTTAACTATTGTTAGCAAAATGTCTTAGCAAAATGTTATTTAAGTAGTCTTTAATTAGCACTTATTTATTGTTAAATCAGTTTCAATCTTAGGTCTTTAAATATTCTTTCATTTGCCTTAATTTTTTTTTATTTAACAATGCGCGAAATAGAATACAACTAGAAGTTTATGTGAGAGTCAAAAACCTAATTCATGCAACAACAAAAATGCACGTAGTCACATATATTTTGTTTTTGTGTTTTGAAAAAAATGAGTCAATTTTTTTAAAATTTAGTTCGAACTGTCTCCCACATAAACTTCTAGTTATATTCTATGATGCGGGCTATGTAAAGGAGTACGGACTTGTTGTGTTTATACATTTAATATTATAAAATCAAGTGTGTATTTGTTTATTTGTTTGTGACAGAATCACAACTAAACCGTTGAACCGATTTTGATGAAATTTTAAATATAGGTGAATTTTAAGTTGGAAGGAACTATAGGCTATAAATTAATTGCATATTGCTGAAAATGGTGAAAATATTGCAGTTTTTTTTTGCACTTTTTTTTTCTTAATATTTCGATAAAAATTAAGTTTTAATAGAAGAAGCATTACGGGAAATAATGTTTTTTTGAAAATAACTGGATAAAACTGTATTTTTACGTGTTTTTCAAATTTTTATTATTATTATTTTAATTAAACTTTTAGATTCCTTGCAGCGCAGGGGGGGGGGCATTCAGCTAGTAGGAAATAAAATTAAAAAATTATTTTCAAAATAAACTATAAATTTTTTGAATTCAATGTTCATATTAGCAAAGTTTACTTTCGTAATGATTTCATATTTAAAACACATTGAAATTAACATGCAAATGTTAATTGAATGGTAATTTTATTTACTAGAATTTATTTATATATTTAAAGTAAAAACATTTCTTAACAACTTGTGTCATCAGTTGAGGAAAAAAAATTTAAAATAAGGGAAAATAAATAGAAAATAAAAAATAAAATAAAAATTTTAAAATTTTAACTTCAAAAACTAAGTTTAAAATTATTGAATCTTTTTTTAAATTATTTCACTTTAAAAGTTTCACTTTCGATTAAGCAAAACTAAAATATAAAGTAAAAAAAAAATCTTAACAACTTATGTCATCAGCTGAGGAAAAATAAGGGAAAATAAATAGAAAATAAAAAATAGAAAAAACTAGGTTTTCAAATTTTTTAATAACTTTGTTTTTTTAATTATTTCCGTTTAAAAATTTCACTTTCAATTAAGCAAAACTAAAATATAGAGTAAAAAATTTCTTAATAATAGAAAATAAAAAATAAAATGAAAATTTTAAAATTTCAAAAAATAAGTTTTAAAATTTTTGAATAACTTTTTTTTAAATTTTTTATTTCACTTTAAAACTTTCACTTTCAATTAAGCAAAACTAAAATTTAAAGTAAAAAATTTCTTATGTCATCAATTGAGGGAAAAAATGAAAAATAAGGGAAAATATAAGAAAATAAAAAATAAAATACAAATTTTAAAATTTAAATTTCAAAAAATAACTTTAAAAATCTTTGAATAATCTTTTTTAATTATTTCCCTCTCAAATTTTCATTTTCAATTAAGCAAAACTAAAATATAAAATAAAAAAAATTTCTTAACAATTTATGTCATCATTTGAGGAAAAAAATGAAAAATAAGGGAAAATATAAAGAAAATAAAAAATAAAATACAAATTTTAAAATTTAAATTTCAAAAAATAACTTTTAAAATCTTTGAATAATCTTTTTTAATTATTTCCCTCTCAAATTTTCATTTTCAATTAAGCAAAACTAAAATATAGAGTAAAACATTTCTTAATAATAGAAAATAAAAAATAAAATACAAATTTTAAAATTTCAAAAAATAAGTTTTAAAATTTTTGAATAACTTTTTTTAATTATTTCACTTTCAATTAAGCAAAATTAAAATTTAAAGTAAAAAATTTCTTATGTCATCAATTGAAAAAAAATTAAAAATAAGGGAAAATATAAAGAAAATAAAATACAAATTTTAAAATTTAAATTTCAAAAAATAACTTTTAAAATCTTTGAATAATCTTTTTTAATTATTTCCCTCTCAAATTTTCACTTTCAATTAAACAAAACTAAAATATAAAATAAAAAAATTTCTTAACAACTTATGTCATCATTTGAGGAAAAAAATGAAAAATAAGGGAAAATATAAAGAAAATAAAAAATAAAATACAAATTTTAAAATTTAAATTTCAAAAAATAACTTAAAATCTTTGAATAATCTTTTTTTTAATTATTTCTAAATATAATATTGCGTGTTTCTTAAGTCTTTTGTTTTAAATTTTTTTATAAATTTAATTGTTTAATTTATCTTTAAATCACTAAACTACAACATATGCTTTAAATTAAGTTCATGGTACAAACTTTAAGCAGTTATTTATTATATATTGTCTAACTTTCAGCTCTATTTTATTATTGCTGTTCTATTTTATTATTGATAATAGTCAATGAACCTAAGCATAAATAATATCAAAAATAAAGGTCTTTTTGTGGTCTAATAATTAAGAAAAGATTTAATTAAAAATAAACAAAAACTAAATTAAAATAATAGTAAAATAAAGTAAAGCTATAGTTTTAATGTTTAAATTAATTAAATGTTTAAAAAAATTATAGTAAATATTTAAAAAAAAATCTATTTTATGTGCATATTGAGATTAAAAAAACTATAAAGAATTATGTATATATTATTTATTTTTATATTTAATTAATTAAATTATATAATAAAATATATTTTTGTTTTTTTTTTTAATTAAGTAAAATAAAATCTAGTTTAATTTTAATGCATAAAAAACTGTTGCTTTACTAATGTTTTATTTTGTATTTACTTCCAGTTTTTTTTTTTTTTTTTTTGTAATTAAAACTGCTTTAAAAATTAAGAACTTAATTAAAGTAATAATTTTTAACACACCTGTTCAATTAAAATAAAATAGATGTTTCGTAACATTGATTGTTTTGATATTGGTGTCTATTCTTGAAAACCCTTCGAAGAAGTGAATATATCCATTAAAACAAAAACAAAATTTAAAAAATTGTTTTTGTTTACGTACATTTCTAAAATGGAATTTACCGTTTTTAAGAGAGAGAGAGAGAGAAACGCGTTAAAGTTCTCACGTTTATTTCATTTTAAAAATATTTGGTAAACAAAAACAATTTTTTAAACTTTGTTTTTGTTTTAATGGAAAATTTCACTTCTTCGACGCGTTTTCAAGAATAGACACCATTATTTTAAATAAAAAAATAAATTTACAGAACACATCCTAACAATTTATTTCCTGCCTGTTTTTATAACAAGAGCGCAAAAACGACTCGTCTAACTTACATTTAAAACAAAAACAAAATTTCCAAAATTTATTTTTGTTTTAAATGTAAGTTAGACGAGTCGTTTTTGCGCTCGTGTTATAAAAACAGGCAGTTTTTATAACACGATGAGTATCGTTTTTTTTTCTTTCTTTAATTTTAGGACAAGGACTCTTATATATGTCATATAATTTTTTAATATTTTAATTGTTATTTAAATTGACTCAGTAAATAAGAAATTTTAAAAATCTAACCGTTTCCCACTAAGAACTAGCATAGTCAAAATTAATTAATATTACTCATACGCTTATAGGTCAAAATATAAAAAATCTTTAGAAAACTGCATTTACTTTTTTTATATATATTTATATATTTATTTCTTGTTTATAAATTAATGAACTGTTTTAACAAATAAAATTTTAAAAAGTTACAAAAATAATATTTATTTTCAATTTTTTGAAAATCAAATTTAGTTTGTAGTAATTGAAAATTCATTTGTTACCATAGAGACATTTACAATTACTAAAAAATTTTTACTAAAAAAAATCCGTCTTGATTTTTGCCTATAAATGAACTACACAGTGCTACACTGAAAAAATACATGGAATGTAACATAGTGCAGTTTATAGATATGGGTAGTTTATAGATATGAATATTATACCATTTTTAAAATTTTCAATATACCCCCAAAATCGGGAGTTATATCTAAAAAAAAAAACATTTTTTTTCAAATATCTGTTAACCAAAATTCAGTTTTCTCAACTAAATTATATATACATTTATATTCATAGCAAAATTTTACAAGTTAAAGACACAAATACAAATTCTTATTATTATTATTATTATTATTATTATTATTATTATTATTATTTAACTAATCAGCCAATTTTGACCCACACTTTATTACAACGGTTCTCAAAGCCCGTCCATACCCCACACCATTGTGCATGTCCATCAAAATTCGTGAAGGACCGATACTTTTACTGAGTGTAAAATAAAATATGCGAATACTGAATATTACGTAAATACTAACATTTATATGAATTTATGCACTTTAGGGTGATTCACACAAGTGGGCTTATATGGGACCTATGATAAATTTTGGACCGATGTTCATGAAATTTGCCACAAAGATTCAAACTTATACAGAACTTCCTTACATCGAATTTAATTAAAATATTGCTTATTTATTTAAGGCATTTATGATCGTTAAACCCCTATTCCGAGAGGACATTTTTATGGGCTTCGTCCTTGTGTCATAAATGTCCTTCGTACTGTCAGCCGTCCAGCCAGACAGACGGACGGACATCGTTAGATCGATTCAAAAAGTGATTCTGAGTCGATTGGTATACTGTGTGGTGTTGTGTGGTGGTGGGTGTTGGATAACATTTTCTGTGCATTACAAACATCAGTACAAACGAATAATACCTATGGTGGTGTGGTATAATTTACATATTGCAAAAACTAAATTGTGAGCATATTTTTTAAATTAACAATAATGTTTTCATAGTTGGCATATTATTTTAGCGAATCGAGTGATTCTAGTGATAATGGTGTTAGCGACACACGCATATGTTTATAGTTTTGTCAACACATTTCGCTTCACGATTACATTTTACCGATTGTTTGTATTTGTCATTAATTTGTAAATGCGTTAAAAAAAAAACACTAACTGCCTGTTTTTGTAACACGAGTGTAAAAACGACTCGTCTAACTTACATTTGTTTTGAAATTTTGTTTTTGTTTTAAATGCAAGCTAGACGAGTCGTTTTTGCATTCGTGTTATAAAAACAGGCAGAAAATGTGTACAACAACGTTAGTTCTTACGTTTTTACTCACAAAAACCCGACACATGTCTTACAAAAACGAAAAATAAAACACTAACTGCCTGTTTTTGTAACACGAGTGTAAAAAACGACTCGTCTAACTTACATTTGTTTTGAAATTTTGTTTTTGTTTTAAATGCAAGCTAGACGAGTCGTTTTTGCTTTCGTGTTATAAAAACAGGCAGAAAATGTGTACAACAACGTCAGTTCTTATGTTTTTACTCACAAAAACCCGACACATGTCTTACAAAAACGAAAAATAATTTTTTGCACTCATTTCAACAAAAATTTTGAGTGACATGGATTATATAAACAGGCCAAAAGATTTGTTCTAGGATCATCGACATAAATGGCCTTGTAGCATTTTGTTTTTGGGTCCGTACTAGTGAATGGTATGAAAAGTTAATAATCGATTAGTCGAACCCCACAATCGAGTATTTAATCGATTATTATTTGTAAAATTAATAAAAAAAAAATTAATTAGTATTAAATTATATTACGTCGGCATGTTTAAAAATAAAACCGGCGATGAATACCATAGTCGTACGACTGTTCGAAGAAGATCAAAAGACAATAAAGATAATAAGAATTTGAATTTTTGTCTTTAATATCTTGCAAAATTTTTTCTATGAATATGAATGCATATATAATTTAGTTTAAACAAATAAGAAAGATATAGTCGGTCAAGCCCGACCATAATGATACCCCACACCATTGTGCAGGAGTCTTATATTAGACATGTGGACAATTGTGAACCTATACTTTTACTAAGTGTAAAATAAAATATATGAATACAGAATATTACGTTAATACTAACATTTATATGAATTTAATCACTTTTGGGTGATTTCCGAAAGTGGGTTTATATGGGAGCTATGGTAAATTATAGAGCGATCCTCATAAAATTTGTCACTAAAACTTATTTGTTTCGAATATAAACCTGATACTAACATTTGTATGTGATTTATGCACGTTAAAGTGATTTTCGGAAGAGGATTAGGATAAATCCTGTTTTCTAAAGAATTTTTATATTTTTTCCTATGAGCGTATGAGTAATATTAATTAATTTTGACTATGCTAGTTCTTATTAAATTATATTATGTTTTAAAGGACCATTAAACGTTTAAATATGCACATCAGAGAGTATTCTCTTCGAAATAAAAATTTTTGGCAATGAATACCGTAGTCGTACGACTGTCGAGAAGAAGATCAAAAGATATTCTTAACCTTAACTAACGTAGATCACTCTAATAACGTCAATAAATGTTTTAAATTTTGCACCATAGAATTCAAATACATGCATTTTGTAAAAATATTTCGTGAAATATTCAATTACATAAAATATTACATATAAAACTGACACTAGAACCGGACTCGGTTAGACGGGGCACTTGTTTGGAAAGTTATAGACTATCGACTTTTCTTTGAACGATCATGGCACAATTAAGGCCTAGTGAAGTCATAATATCTACTCAATTGCACTCAATCTCTATATCTATACTTCTTAGACTAGTCTAGGATCGAAATGGATAATGAAAGCGCAAGAAATTGGTAACCTATAGATATAAAGGTAACATAGACGAATGATCATATTGCTTTGATCTGGATTACTGCCGAAGTTTTTTTATTGAGTATTAGGAACATTCTTTATATGACTGTTCGGCACTGAGAGAATACATACTCAAGTATCGTTCTCTTATGAAAGTAGATTTTAGATAACTCGTACTCAAAATTGTTTTCAAAAATAATTTTTGTAAAAAAAAATAATAATAATAATATTTGTATCTTTAAAAACACTTATTGGAACAAATTAAGATTACCGGCACTGTTGAATTTTTAACAAATTTTCTTTTCGGCAAAAGCACTATTTTTGGTTAAAAAAAAGTTACATAAAAAATCTTTTCCCGCTCTCTGTTAGTTTTCGAGTTATAGGTACTTTAAATTATGATGTAAGAATGCAATTTTCTTCTTCCTCCTTTAATGAAAACGAACAATATGGTTATCATTGGAAAGGTCTTGAGAAGGCCTTTCTATTGATATATAAAATGTGTCAAATCATTAACCCATGATGAGACAATATGATATTTTATTAATTTTTATTTTAACTTTTTTTGCAAAAGTACCGTTATCTCAAAAATATATCGATATAGCGGTAATCTCCTATACATCAAATCATTTAGAGAACATTTCAAGCTTTCATATGATACCCATATTACACCCCTAGCCCACTAAATAACAAGAATTTAGCATTTTAAAATTTAATATTCAGAGAAATGAATCGATTTTTACTCGTAATATATTTGTTTATATTATAATTTATGACTATATATGTAATATGTATATCATTAGAAAGGTCTTGAAAAAGCCTATAGTCATATATATATAATAGGGATATAAATCTCAAAAATAAAAATAAATAAATAAGAAAATACTTAGTAAATATTATTTAATTTACATTTTTATTTGAATTATAGATAAAAAAAATTGAAACAAGAGTTTAAAAAATGTTTGGAACAAATCAAGGTGACCAGCACAGTTGGAATTAAACTATATTTTTTTAATGTTAATAAAGGTATTTCTGCGTAGCCTAAAGAGCTTTCTCTTCTATGTATGTCGAACACCGGCTTCGCTGAATAAACATTTTTTGAAAAATAAAATTTTTTTGTAAGTGCCGGTATTCTTTTTAAATAATTTTTCATAAAATTGTAAAAATGATAAAGAAATTTATTTATTTAAATTATACTAACAAATATATTAGTAGTAAAAATCTATTAATTTTTCTAAATATTAATTTTTAAAGTACTATATTTTTGTTATTTAATGGGCTATGGGTGTGACATGGGGATCATATGAAAGCCTGAAATGTTCTCTAAATAATTTGATGTATAGAAGAGTACCGTTATATCGATATGTTTTTGATATAACGGTACTTTTGTAAAAAAAAAGTCAAAATAAAAAGTAAAAAATATCATACTGTCTCACCATGGGTTAATGATTTGGCACATTTTATATATCAATCGAAATGCCTCTTTAAGACCTTTAATATGTTATCCATATTGTTCATATTAATTATAGCAGAAAGGAGAAAATTGCATTTTTATATTATAACTTCAAGTACCCATAACTCGTAAACAAAGAGGGAGCGGGCAAAATTTTTTACATTGCTGTAATTGTTGGGGTGTACTTTTAATTTAAAACACTTGTTTTAATTTCATTTTCAAATTTAAATTTTTCAGATGCAAATCTTTTGTTTTCAAAATTTTATAAAAAATTTTTTTTTAGGTATCTTGATTTAAATTTTAAAATTTCGGAAAAATTTAGTGTTTCATTGGGTTGATTTTTTTTTTTTTTTTTTGGTTTTTAAATTTGTTTAGTTGCCTTAGTTTTTGGAAAAATTTTTGGAATATTTTTATGTAGGTAAATTGCTTTTTTTTAGAAATTCGAAAATATGGGAAAGAATATTAGACATACTTGTGTTAAAATTTTTATTTTATCATGTAGGTTATGGAATTGGAATTTATTAGATTTTTTTTTTTTTTAAGATTTTGGAAAATAAAAAAAGAGGGAGGCATTCAATTTTTGAAAGTCGAAGTACTTGAGAGGAACGGAAAAAAAATAAGGAAAATGATATAAACAATTGTGATTGTGCGCGAAATAAAAAATTTAAAGAAGAAAGAATAAAAATCCTTGTTAGATAACAAGGATATAGGGAAAAAAAATATAATAGTGTGAATTAAAAGAACACAACAAAGATATAAATAGAAAAAATGGAATATAAAAAGAATGTTTTAAATAAAAATATAATTTGAATAAGAAATTATAAAAATAAATAATAACAATAATGTGCGCATAAAGTATACTTATATTTCTAAATAGTAGTAGAGAAATGGGAAGGCAATAGTTGTTTTTGTTTTTAATGAGGAGGAAGAGCAATTTTGAAGAGCAAATTGTTTGTTTGAAATTGAAAACCAATGAATTTGTTTTTGTAATTTTTTCTTGTGAGTGCATTAATAGGAGGAAATATTATGTATAAAATTTAACTTTAAATGCCGTTAATGAAAAAAACAAAAAAACAAAAAGAAACTACAAAATGAAAATAATTCAAAATATAAGGAAAAATAAATAAGATTCATTGAACGAATTAAAACATGATGAAAAAAAAAATAATTAAAAAAAAAGAAACGATTTTTTTTTTTAATTACTGAAATAAATGCAACTATTTTGGAAATTTTAATTTTATTAATCTGAGCTGATTAATTTATGGATTAATTGAGGATTTCATTTGTAAACAGAGAAAGAAGAAAAAAAATTCAAGCTGAATAAATTAATTTAGTTATAATTTTGTGTATGAATAATTTAATTTTTTTTATTATTTTATATATCTTAAAATTGTGTTTGTGTTAATTAATTTGTGTTTAATAATTTTTTTTTTTTTAATATGTTTAAATTTGATTTTATTAATTAAAAAAAAAATTACAATAACTTTAAGATTTCCCAGATGCTGATATGTACATGTCATCGTTGGATTTTTAGTCAATATTGTAAGTTATATTATATAACAAATTGAACTATTATATACAAATTTAAATTTATTACATTTGTTGTTAAAGATTTTAAATGATAATAACTTTGAAAATTTTGATAGTTTTTCCTATAATTTAATTTAAAATAACATTAAATAAAAAAAAAATGTTTTGCTTTGAATAATATTTAAAAGAAAATATGTTGCATTAAATTTTTATTTTCAGTTGTGGAATAGAAGGGAATAAATGTGATAAGTTATGGCAAAATGATGGTGCTCTTAGGGATTATATTTAAAGTTTGCCAAAATATAATCATGATGGTATACTAATACCAAGGGGTGGGTTATGGCTAAGGGTATCTAATATCTCTATCCTAAAAGTATTCAAATCAATGGTAAAGTTGTACTCACTGATTGGAAACCAAAATTGAGTTGTTTAGAAAATCAGTGACGTTACATAATCATAAATAAAAATTCTACTGAATCATTATCAAAATTATTTAAAAATCAAGTGTGCTGGTAATCTTGATTTATGCCCAATTATTTTAAAAATAAATTAAAATAAAAACTTTTATAAAATATTAAATAGTACACCAAGCTAAACTCAAAAAATGCTGATATTTTAAATTTTCTATTTATAATTAATATCGTTTCACTACAGCGCTAAATTAAAAAAAAACAAAATAATAATTTCACATTTTTTTTTTTTTTTTTTTTTTTTTTGTAAAGTTTGTTGCTTAAATCTCACCCAGAACACTTGTTAAAATATTAGAAATATATTTCAATCACACTGAATGTAAACAAAATTATAAAATTTTATATTTTTCTTCATATTTAATTTCAAATAAAATTATTTTTAAAAGCTAATAAAGCACAAATTCGCTTCTTTAATTTAATACCGAAAAATGTAAAAAAAAAAATCAAGAAATTGTTAAATTTATCAAGATTTTCATAACTTTATTTAATAAATAAATATTTATTTTTCAACATTAAAATATTTCAAATTTTAACCAATTCATTTTAAAAAAGAAAACTATCAAAATAATATAAAAAAATTTTTTAATTACTTTTTTTCTATTTTTTCAAAAATAAAAATTGTATATTTTGTTTATTTTCACTTTTCGTTTCTATTTTTTCTAAATTAACACTCGCGTTATGATTTCTTCTAAATCTCGTTAGCACAACTTAGCAAGCGGACACAACAACGCGTTTTAATACTTTAATACATTCAAGTTTAAGAATCAACTAAAATATTCTTGATTGTGATGATTTTTTATATAAAAATTCTAAACAGCTACGATTTATGTTTGTGTTTTCTTTTTTTTTCTCTTTTTCTTTCTTCACTATTGCGGACATACATACCTCTTTCTTAAGTAATAGTTGTTGTTATTGTTATTTAGCATTTTTTATTCTTAAAGAAAACTAAAAATAGCAGTTTGTATATAAAAAAAAAATTATAATAATAATAATAATAATAATAATATAATAATAATAAAAGGTGCTTAAAATAATGACGGATATTAGCTTGTAAATTGAGTGAGTAATTACTTCTTTAGCATTATATTGATGATAATAAGAAGAATAGTAAACAAAACAATTTGTTTATCAAATGAGATAAATTAAACAAAACTAGAAGCAGGGCTGCCAGATGTGGCGATTTTTCGTCAAAAGTAGAGATTTTTAATTGCTTAATGACGACTGAATTTTCTGTTTGACGACATGGCGATTTATAAACAAGTGGCGATTTGTTTGGCTAATTTTTTGTGGAGAAAAATTATTAAATTATTAAATATATAAATCGACTATTTTTAGTATTTGTCTATCTAGCTCTAATTTATAAATAACTTCAAATTAGTTTATAAAATTTTATATCCAAAAAATATATTTTAAAAATAATATATTTTTTAATACTTATGTAGTAAATGATTGATCACTTTTTTTCATAATTTTCCAAATATATTAATTATTTAGGTCACAATGAAATAAAAACGTTCATGAATAAATTAATTCTTTGAAACAATTTATAAGTTAAATTGGGCCAAAGCTGTTACATAATGTTGGATATTATTCTTTTAAAGATTATAATAAAGTTCAATAAATTTTAAAAGTTTTTGATCTAAAATGGAGCGATATGTCCGAAGAGTCTATTTTAAATTGTATTTTTTTATTTTTTATTTTTTTTTTTTATTTAATTATTATTAGCCATTGCAATTATCGTTGGCTTTATGAAAGCTGAATTTACATTTATAAATTATGTCAAACTTTCAGTATTAAAAATTGTACAACATTTTTAATATTTTAGATAATTTTTTAGTATTACTTCAAAAAAAAAAAAAAGATAAAAGAAAACGAATAAAATTTAGATTTGAAGATTTTTGGCGATTTCTGATTAAGAATTTGGCGACGGAGGTTCAAAAAAAATCTGACAACCCTGACTAGAAGCATCAAAGAGAAAAAGGAAGGAAAAAATAACGAAAATAAAAGAATTGATTACACTTATTATTGTTATGATGATAAAGTTGTTGGATGTTTAATAACAACTTAAAAAAAAAAAAATAGTTGGTAATTTATTGGTGGCAAATAGACTTTAGACTGTACTATAGACCAGACCATAGTCTAGAAAAAACTAATAAAATACATTATAAAATAATGTCAACCATAGTCTTAACTAAAGTTTCTACTATAGTCTTGACTAAAGCGTCGACTATAGTCTTGACTATAGTGTTGACTATAGTCTTGACTATAGCTTCTTGTTCTGTCGACTACAGTCCAGACTGTAGTATCAATTATAGACCACACTATAGTGTCGACTGTAGACCAGACTATAGACTAGACTATAGTGTCAACTTTAGGTTAGACTATCAGGTCGACTAAAGACTAGATTATAATGTCGACAATGGCTAGATTATAGTGTTGACTTTAGACTAATCTATAGTTTCAACTATAGACTGGACAATAGTTTCGACCAGACTATAGACTAGACTACTATAGTGTCAGCTTTAGATTAGACTACAATGTCGACTAAAGACTGGACTATAATATCGACCAAAGACTAGATTATAGTGTTAATTTTAGACTATAGACTGGACTATAGTTCCGACTATAGTTTCGGCTATAGTCGTGACTATAGCGTCGACTAAAGCCTTGACTATTGTGTAGACTAAAGTCTTGGCTATAATGTCAACTATAGTCTTGACTATTATATTGACTATAATCGATGTCGACTAAGCTTGATTCAATGTCGACTAAGCTTGACTATAGTCTTAATTATAGTGTCGATTATAGTCCTGACTATAGTATCGACTATAGACTAGACTTTAGACTTGACTATAGTGCCTATATATAGTACCCAGATTATAAAATAATGTCGATTATGGAATAATAGACTGTAGTCTTGACTATAGTGTCGACCATAGTTAAGATAATAAAATAATGTCGATTGACTATAATTATAGTCATGACTATAATGTCGAATATAGTGTCGACTATAGTCTTGACTATAGTATCAACTATAGTCTTGACTATAGTGTCAACTATAGTCTTGACTATAGTGCCAACTATAGTCTTGACTATAGTGTCAACTATAGTCTTGACTATAGTGTCAACTATAGTCTTGACTATAGTGTCAACTATAGTCTTGACTATAGTGTCAACTATAGTCTTGACTATAGTGTCAACTATAGTCTTGACTATAGTGTCAACTATAGTCTTGACTATAGTGTCAACTATAGTCTTGACTATAGTGTCAAGACTATAGTGTCAACTATAGTCTTGACTATAGTGTCAACTATAGTCTTGACTATAGTGTCAACTATAGTCTTGACTATAGTGTCAACTATAGTCTTGACTATAGTGTCAACTATAGTCTTGACTATAGTGTCAACTATAGTCTTGACTATAGTGTCAACTATAGTCTTGACTATAGTGTCAACTATAGTCTTGACTATAGTGCCAACTATAGTCTTGACTATAGTGTCAACTATAGTCTTGACTATAGTGTCAACTATAGTCTTGACTATAGTGTCAACTATAGTCTTGACTATAGTGTCAACTATAGTCTTGACTATAGTGTCAACTATAGTCTTGACTATAGTGTCAACTATAGTCTTGACTATAGTGTCAACTATAGTCTTGACTATAGTGTCAACTATAGTCTTGACTATAGTGTCAACTATAGTCTTGACTATAGTGTCAACTATAGTCTTGACTATAGTGTCAACTATAGTCTTGACTATAGTGTCAATTATGGTCTTGACTATAGTGTGGATTGTAGACTAGACTATAGATTATAGTTTGGCATATAGTGGACTAGTTTTGACTATAACATTGACTATTGTTAAGTATACTAAATTCGTCTCACCCAACCATTAACATTATTTCTCAATTCATGTGTATTTGTATTATTTATACAAATAAAAATATAAATAAATATAATTGTATAAAAACCAACTACAAATAATTTAATATTTAACAAGCGTTGCTTTGCTCGCATGTTTCTTGTATAATAAGTTTTATCTTTTCCATACAAACAAAAAAAAACCTACACTTTATTTATAAATAATGCATAATCATTCTTTAACTAAAAAATCAGTTAATTATGCCGTTTTTTTTTATTTGTCTGTAATAAAAAATATTTTAATATAGTGCTTTAAAGAATTTCAATTGACCAGTCAGTTGGTAGTCTTACGACGAAAGGCAAATGCTATTTTTATAGATTGACAAGATGAATTTGCACACAATATAACTTCCTTTAAAAGTTCTCATAACAAATTTGGCATGATATAGAATGACATAATGAAAGGTGGATCCACATATAGAATAACTAAAGGGAAAACTATTTCTGGTTTTGTTTAAAATAGAACTTAGACAATATGACGGATGACGGAATATAAAGTTGTGGAGCAATATTATAATGAAAATTTATAAAAGACTTTTCTCTGAAGGCCTTGGGGACACATCTGGTGATATCCAGGCTAGTTGCTGCCTGTAAGAAGTCACTGAGAGAGCTGATGGAAAACTACATGGTGAGACTCTGCTGGGTGCCTGGCCACTGCAATATATCAGGCAATAAACTGGCTGATGAACTGGCAAGGCAAGGCGCAGCAAAGGATATCTCGGAGGGGGAAACCTATGTGAAACCACCGCTGAGTTTCTTTCATGGGAAGATCAATGATTGGATCTTGGTCAGAACCAATTCGGCTTGGGAGAGTAGAGAGGACTGTAAGGTGTCGAGGGCGATATGGCCGGTACTCGACAAGGCAGGCACAAGCACTCTTCTGGGCTTGAGTAGGTGGAGCTTAAGATTCATGATAGGGGCCATAACGGGTCACTGTTTGATAGGGAAGATGAGGTCTAGATGGGACGCTAGCAATTCCTATTTTTGTAGAATGTGTGGAGACGTCGACGAAACCGAGTCTATTGAGCACATTATGTGCCATTGTCCACAATTGCAGCATCGTATGATGAAATGGCTGGGCAGCCAATTTCTCGGCGGGCTAAGTGACGTTCGGGACGTGGAGCTTGTAGACGTCATATGCTTCGTCTCTGGGTGGAGATGTGGTATATTTGGTGGAGATGTGATATATTTGGTATTATGTCAACCTTCTCTATCTATCTATCTAAAAGGCTTTAAGTTGAAATACAAATTGAAGATTTTATTCTACTTAAACTTTATTAAAGACATATTCAATAGCTTTAACTACTTGAATTTATCTAATTCAATTGCTACTTTAACAAAGAAACCTTTCATAAATATTCTCTTCTTTCCCAAATGCGAATTTCGATTTATCATTTATAATAAACAATATTTTTATTAACTATTTTTTGCCAAAAAAAGAACTTGTTAAAATGACTGTGTAAAAATTTCATTTAAATCTTCCGCTCGTTAAATATTTCCTCTTAATTAACCCTCTAACGGTCAAGGCTGCCTCAGGGCATCTTTTATTATTTTAATTTTTTTTGAAAATAATTTATATTTTAACTTCTTTTTGTATTTTAATCATTTGGTTAATTAGTTGACATAATAAATATCTGGACCTTAAATCCTACAAAAATTTCACATTAATTATATTTTTAATTTGAAAATTGATTTTATACATTTTTGCTTCGACCATTAGGGGGTTAAATAACAAATAAATGCAAAAAAAAAAATAGTCAATTATAATGGGAAATTAATTAGTTAAAATAAAATAGATAAACCACAAAAAAAAAAAGAAAAAATAAAGATGATTTATTCATTGTAGAAAAGACACAAAAGTCTTTTTTAATTTTATTTTAGAAAACAAAGAACTACTTGCTTTTGTTTAAAAAATGTTCATATTTTAGAAGAATTTAAGCAAGATGGATGAGTTTTTAATACCAAGGAAGTTCTTTATTTAAAAATTAACATAACAAATTAAGAAATAAACTATTATAATTTTCCTAGTTTTAACCAAAACTGTTATAATGCATTATGTAGTATTACTTATTCTACTGCATTATGAAATGCTTAAATTTCAAAATAAGCTGTTATAATTTTAGAATACATTTAAAGGTTTTTCTAAATTTCTTGTAATGTGAAACCGTCTGAAAGTGTGATTTTTTTATAACAGTTTCAAAATAAACTGTTATAATTTTTGAAAACTTTTGCAAAAAACTGTTATATTTTGATATATAGTTTTTATAAATATTTCACGCCATTAAATGTTCAAAACTGTTTTATTCTTTATAACAGTTTCAAAATAAACTGTTATAATTCACATAAAGTTTAAGTAAAAACTATTATACTGCAAAATATGGTTCGTCTTATTTTGCTACATTAGGAAATGTATGAATTTCTCACATTTGTATAACAGTTTCAAAATAAACTGTTATAATTTTTGAAAACTTTTGCAAAAAAACTGTTATATTTTGATATGTAGTTTTTGTAAATATTTCACGCCATTAAATGTTGAAAACTGTTTTATTGTTTATAACAGTTTCAAAGTAAACTGTTATAATTCACATAAAGTTTAAGTAAAAACTATTATACTGCAACATATGGTTCGTCTTATTTTACTGCATTATGAAATGTATGAATTTCTCACATTTGTAAAACAGTTTCAAAATAAACTGTTATAATTTGCTCAATATTTTAGTAAAAACTGTTATACTGTACCAAATAATTTTATTTTATTTCTTATGATAATAAATCATTCAAAAGTGTTATTTTAATATATATCAAATATTTCTTTTTAATTTTTATATCGTTAGGTGTTTAAAACTGTTATTTATTTGTATAATAATTCCTAAATAAACTGTTATAATTGTTATACCAAGCTAAATTAGTTTGTTTTATTTCTTAGAATAATAAATTCTTCTAAAGTCTTATATTTGTACAATAGTTTCAAAATTAACTATTATAATTTTCAAAAAGTTTTAATTCAAATCGTTTCTTTATTCTTTAAGTGTTCCAAAAGTGGTAACAGATTTTCGAAACTATAGAAGTTATTCAATGTTCATACTTGAGTTAAAAAGAAAAAAAAACTGTTAAACATCAATAACTGAAACGCACTTTATTATAGACTAGACTTTAACCTTTGTCGATCTTATTACAAAAATTCCTTTATTTCTCAATGCAAAAATAAAAATAATACCTAATAAATTTCCACTAAAATCTTAAACCATAACATCCCATATTTTTTAAATATTTAATTTAACACTCATTACATTCCGTCTTACTTCAATAATTTTTCAGTCACAAGTTAATATTTAAAGTATTTCTTTGCTCATCCATGATTTAATGTATTTAATATGAGTCCATATATAAACTTAATATAATAAAACCGGATTTTATTACAAACAACTTTTTATTTATGTTTTTGCCGCCTTTTTTTATTATTGTTTTATAAAAATATTTCAAGTGCATGGTCGAATTTTCCACCAACCAACTAACCGGCTTTTTGTACTAGTTTAAATAAAACGAGAAAGATATCACAAAGTCGCTCAAAACCGATTTTGTGATACCCTACACCATTGTGTACGAGCATATTACACCTGTAATCAATTTTGCTAAATGTAAAATAAAATATACAAATGCAGAATAATGCGTTGATACAAACATCTAAATGATTTTATGCACTTTAGGGCGATTCCTGGAAGTGGGTTTATATGGGAGCTATAGTAAATTATGGACCGATTCTCATAAAATTTGGCAATGTTGTTTCTGATTACATAAAACTTATTTGTGTTGAATATTAACTTGATACTAACATTCGTTTGGGATTTATGCACGTTAAAGTGATTTTCGGAAGACGGGTTTATATGGGAGCTATGGTCAATTGTAAACCGATTTTCATAAAATTTGGTACAAAGATTAATACTTTAAGCCATTTAAGCCATTTTTGAGTGTTTAAACTCTATTCCGGGGGACATTTGTATGGGGGCTAGGTGAACTAATGGACCGATCACAACCAATTTCATTAAGCTTCGTCCTTGTATCATAAAAGTCTCACATGCCAAATTTCATTAAATTATCTTACTTTGTACACAAGATTTACATGGGCAGCCAGCCAGACGGACGGACGGACATCATTAGATCGATTTAAAAAGTGATTCTGGGTCGATTGGTACTCATTTAGGTAGGTGTTGGATAACTTTTTCTAAGCGTTACAAACATCAGTACAAACGCATGATACCCCAACCTTCTATGGTGGTGTGGGGTATAAAAACACTTGGTTGAATCATTTGTGAGTTACTACGTCATGGCTGAAAATCAACGTTAAGCAGTGTTAGCATGTTAATTTTACAAAAAAACATGATTTTGATTTGTAAATGTTAATAAAACAATACAAGGCTATAAGTATAACTGTAATATGCGTAATTTTGAATGTAAAAAAATATATATATATATTAACAAGTGTTGGAAAATTATTTTGTGATCTTCAAGTTCAACTTTTTTACTTTCAAGGTCAATGTAAGGCAAAACGTTATTAAGTATTTTTCGACATAAAAATTAATTACATTAAATACTTTTTAGAAAATAATCTCAATTTTAAAAGTATTACTTAATATTTTAACAAAAAAAAAGAATAATTTTTCGATTTTAAAATAACTCATTTTTATAAAATACTTTATATTATCGTAAATTTCCATTTGTCTTTCCTTAAAAAAAATTTCAAATTTTTATATTTCTATTATTTTTATAAATTTATAACTAATATTAATTTCAATAATTTTTTTAACAATAAGTATTATATAATTTCCCTTAAATAAAATAAAGCATTTTAAAATAAAATTAATTAAATAAATTTAGGTTATCGAAAAGCATTTAAATTTCATTTTATAAACGGTTTTTTTAGTATTTCTGTTTCAATGTTTATGTCAGAGTTGTATTTTGTTTGTATGTATATAACAACCCTGTCTTACTGTTAATGAGTAAAACAGTGTGACCAACACTTCTTGAGAATTATTTATAACTATTTCAAAAATTCATTAAATAAATGCTTGGATTTTTAAACAAAAACTTATAAAAAACAATAATGCCGAGAAATTATAGCTTTCATTAAATATTAAATATTGTTTAATATTAATTAATTCACTTTGATTTTAAAAGTAATAAATTTGAAACAAATAATTCTCTAGGGAATTCATTTAAAACAATGGACAAAAGGATTTTAATTTCTGAAGCCGCACTTTTTGAGTAACTAAATCTAAATAGAATTATTTCAAATAAATTTTATATTTCAAATTTATTTAAAAAGTCTAATTTATAGTGAAAAATTCAATTTAAATTTCAATTTGGGAAAATTTAGATTGTGTAAAGTTAAATCTGTTTTTTTAACAAAAATTTTTAGTGAAAGAACGAAATGAATTTTTTTATTTAAAATTTTTTTTGTCATTATTTTAAAATGAAATATATACTTAAAATTTATTTAAAAAAACTAATTTCTAATGAAAAATTAAGTTTCAATATCAATTTGTGGAGTGTTTATTACTATTACTATTTTATTTATTTCTTTTTTTTTTTTTTTTTGAAAAGTAGAAATTTTTAGTGAAAGATCCAAATGAAATCGAGTTTTCATTGAAAAATTCATCTGCATCTCCTTGCCATCCAATTTTGAAATTGAAATTTATATAATTTTTAATTTATTTTTTAATTTAAATAATTTATTTACTTGACGCATTATATATTATATATCATTTTAAAGGAAATAGTATCTTCTTTAAAATGATGATACTTGATAATTTTGTGTAGAAGACTTAGTTCAAATAAAACAAAAAAATTAAAGAAAGCACTTAACCAAGCTTCAAATTAAAAAACATACACTCTAAAAATTAAAAAAAAATGTAAAACTTAAAAAAATGTTTTCAAAATTTATGTTTAGAATTTTTAGCAAACATCATTGTCATCTATAAATAATAATGATAATTAAATTATAGTTAAGCAATTAATGTTCTTTTCAAAATTATAAAAGTAAGAAATCAAATAAGCTTAAGTAATACTTATAGTATTAAATAAGCAATTATTGTTTTTTGTTATTAAACAAAACTATTTTTAAAATATAAGTGATTAAGAATTATAAATTTTTTATTTTTTATTTTATTTTAATTTTTTAGTTTGTATTTAGTTTATCAAATCTCGAATATTTAAGTTTATATTATAAACTCCTCGAAATTAATTGAATGCGATTTAATATCAAGGAAATACAGATTTAAAATCAAAGTGAAGTTTATAAAATATTCTAAAACTTCCCTTTTTTAGTTAAGATTTAATGTTAATATCAAATTCTCAAATATTTAATGTTGTTAATTAAATCTAAAACTAAAATATGATCTTAAGGAAAATGTGTTTCCATAAACAAAAACTAGAGTTAGAATTTTAAATATCAATATTATAATTTACATATTTACTGGCAGTTCTTCTGAGAACTTTTGCCAAAACAACTTAATTCAAATTTTAGAAATTTTCAGGAGAGCTAAAAAACTGTATTAAAAAATCAACAAATACTATGCTAAATTAATTTTTTGGTGAGCTATATCTTTAAATCCATTAACACTACAAAGACACCGATTAGTGCAAATTATATGCCTTTAAAATGTAACTTTTATCATTGAAACCCCATTAAAAATGGCTTTATCTCGACATGAGATGTTTTGTCAAAAGTCCACAGATATAGATTTTGAAATAAAAAAATGTTATGCACTGGAAGGTCCAAGTCAGCAGCTGCCCAGCAGGAATACGTTTTGCCCAAAAGGAAAATAGATATTCTCCTTTTAAATGAGTTTTTTTTTTTTTTTTTTGAAACGCTACCACAAATTTCAACTTGGTAGCTATAAAATTTATAGAGAAGATCGATCTATGCATGGCGGAGGAGTTCTTCTACCGAAGATCAAAATAAGTACTGCAGAGAACATTTCAATACAAGTTATGATTAATAGAAGACCAGTTATACTTACTTCAGCTTAGAATCCAATTCACACTTCCAATTTTAAGGCTGATTTGGATAAACTAACTTTATTTTCGAACGATTTTTTATCTTCGGTGACCTGAATGCTCAACATACACATCGGAATTGTGTGTCAAGTAATTCGGTCGTTAAGGAGCTCTACAGTCACTGCCTTCAATCGAGCTACTGCATATACTACCCAAATTATTATACTCGCTTTGGACAAAATATCATCCCTGTACATCCGTCTTTAATTAACAAACTTTTAACAAAATCATTTCTCCTTTTTTCAAACCTCGAGACACATCCAAATGTTTTACAGTCGGATCATGTAACTTGTGTTATTTCTGGTCATATTCAGTTCTCTTGTATTATCGTGCAGACTAGTTAGCAATAAGAAACTGGGTGGAAAATGAAATTAGGAGTCAGAACATTGATCAACCTGTTATCTATAGTTTTATCTATAGTTAATGAAGCTTTTAAAAAAATACCTGTTGGTCGTAAAAAATCCTGGCATCGAGAAATATATGATGTTCGTAAAATGTTAATTAGTCGTAGAAATAAATATAAACGTAAATTTCAAAGATGTAGGAATTTAAATATATATTTTGAAGCTATTAAATTCCATCTTAATAAAGACCGAAATGAATCCTGGTCAAAATTTATCTCAAATTTACCTCCAGACTCTAAAAAATTTTGGAAAGTAACAAAAGTCTTTAAAAATAACAATAAGTCATTACTGATCGTCATGTAAATGGTGAAGTTTAAAAAACTGGCAATGAAAAGGCTAATTCAATAGCAAACGATTTGATAATTCACACACTATAACTTTAAATAATTATTCATCTATGGACACAGCTGTCTCAAGATTCATTCATGATCTTAACAATACAATTCTTGACAGATTCAACGTGGAGCTTACCAATTTAGCGTAAGCTAAATCGTTTGTACTTTTATTGAAAAATAATAAAGCCCCTGGTTTAGATGGCATTAATAGCATTATCCTTAAAAATATGTCCGATTGCTTTTTTTAAACTTTAAATAAACTTTTCAACTCTTGTTTAATGGGAGGCAAAAGTTATCTCAATTCCAAAACCAGGTAAGGATTCTAAATTACCGTCTAGCTATAGACCAATCAGCATCCTAAGCCTATTGGATAAAGTTTTAGAGAAAATAATAAATAAAATAATAAATAAGAATATAATAAAAGAGGAATCAAGAAGTTTTACGCAGACGACAGTGCTTTCGTTTGCTAAGTTTATCCACAAATAAAAACAAGGGATAAAGTTAATGTTAGTAAAACACAAGCTATTACATTTCCATATAATAGGTCGCGGAAACGTATTCCTACAAAACATTTATATTCTAAGGGAGTTTTTATCCCACTGCAAGATAGTATAAAATATCTAGGAATTATCTTAGATAAAAAAACTATAATTTAAACAACACATACAGTGCTCTTTACCCCTTATTCAATAGAAAATCTAAAGCTTAAAAAGATCTTTAAAAAAATATTCGGCCAATTTTGATCTACGGATGCCAAGTCTGATTTTATAAAGCTGCTCAAACTTACAAAAGAAAATTACAAATAACACAAAACAAAAATCTGAAAATAAGTTATAACCTTCACCCCGGATATTCTACTAATCTACTGCATAGAAACTTTCATTTAATGAAAAAATACAGAACGTCTTCATATGAAATAATAAGAAATTTGCTAAACAATCACTAAGACTCATTTTTACTTAAAGAGTAATAATTAGTGCTTGTTTTTAAAATATCTTATGAAGTTTAAGTATGCACAAATTTTTTTACAACTTTTCCTTAATTCTGTGATATTAGTAGTTTCCTTATTTAATTATTTATATGTTAACTCATAACAATGTCATTAATTATTTATAAAAGTTTCAATAAAGTCATTAATAAAAAGTGTAAAACTGTACGGTTTTCATAATAGAATCATTTTTAATTATACAAAATTATTACAATTATGATACATTTTGTAATTTTTAATCTTTTACAAAAATTGTCGTTGTCGAAAACTTTTCATGGTATTAAAAAATATTTTTAACGACAACGACTTCACTTTATAACTACATTATGTGTTTATCATTCAGCCGATTTTGAGCTGCCGCCATCGTTAAATTGTTCGGCGCAGGTCTCTGTCCAACAACCATTGGCTGCTCAACAACCAGCCAACAGCAGCCGGTTTGTTTGTACAAGTTTCTTTTCTTTCGCTGACGTTCAATTATTCTTTGTTAATTATTAAAATATTACTTTTTATTTAATTTGATATTATTGATTTGCTATCTATAACTTTAACATCAATGTGTTATTAGTGGAGTTTATAAAAAAAACGTAAAAGTAATAAAGACAAACACAATTGTCTGGCAAAGATGTCATTGTTAAAGTACATGTCTTTAATAACCACCTTTTCGGTATTTGCGGCTTTAATATCGATTGTTTGGCAGGCATTTCTATCGTTAAAACAATTAAATAAAATCACACAAATTTTAACGGGTTTATTGGCGATTGAGAGTCAATTGAAACGACCTTGGAATGATACTAAACCTAAAGTTGCTTTGGGCTATGGTGCTTGCAGTGATTTGTTAATTAGAGCAACAGAATTTTTAAATTATTCATCAGAAATAATACCAGACAATGTGGGGTCAGAGTTCACGGTGGATGAGGTGAACGATGAGGCTAAGTTATTGCAAACATTCGCTTATTATTTTCGTAATGGAGCAGCGGCAGAGTATGTTTGATAAAATGATTGTTAATTGATAAGATAAATAATTTTCAATTATTTTTATTTTCTAGGAGAGTTATGCCCAATACCGAGCTTTTTAGACAATTAATACAAATTGCTAAAAAGAAACATCGTGATTCGATACAATGGTTTATTGGTGGCAATGCTCCCTTGATGGGTATACATTTTGATAAAGAGGGTTGGGAGGTGTTATTGGGTGCTAGAATGTCTCACAAGTGAGTATGAAATGAAAGAAGTAAACAAGTAATGTTGTGGCGTAAAACAAGAAAGTTTAAAAATAGTTTCAGGGTTAATAATAAGAAACTTGTGTTTTTGAATACAAATAAGTAGGAAATTTTTTTATTTATGAAGTTTATCAAAACAGATTAATTTGAAAGAGGAAGTTGATTTTTATTATTTTTTTTTTATTAAAAAACATAAAAGAATCATTAAAATGCCCTATAGTTTGGAATACAGACTAGACTATAGACTGGGCTATAGTTTGTAGTAAAGACTAGGCTTTAAACTAGACTATTGTCTGGTTTATATAGTAGAATATCGAATGGTCTATAGTGTAGATTATTGTCTAGCTTATAGACTAGAATATTGTCTGATCTATAGGCTAGACTATCTTTGGTCTATATACTAAACTATCATCTGGCCTGTAAACCAAGTTAACACTTAGTGGTTACTATAACTATTATTTCCCTAGATGTTTTTCCTCGCTTAATGATTAATCAATTTTCATTTCCCCTAAAAACCATTTTAATTTACCTCTCCCTTTAGATTACGACGCTTGGTACCCGACACTATTAAAATAGCTGGAGACTATATCGAAGAAGATGATATCCATTTAATATTAGAATACAAGGCTGGTGAAACTTGGGGCCCCTTTACAGCCCCTCGAGCTAATCGCTATATCTTACACAACGACCACAATAATCCACATCTCAATTCTCTTGAACATTTAGAAACAGCCATTGAAAATTATAAACCTCACCTCTTTATAATTAGTGGCATACAAATGATGGATAGTTATAAATTTGCTGAAGGCATAAGAGAATCACGTCTACTTAAAGTCAATCAGCAAATAAGTGCTTTAAGTAAAAAGACTTTAATACATTTTGAAATGGCTTCATATGTAGAAATTGAGCTATTACAACAGCTGAAAAAATACATTTTACCTCATGTTGATTCGTTGGGTATGAATGAACAAGAATTGGATAATTTGGCACAAGTTTTGGAACACGGACGTACAACTTTGGCTTCAGATTGGAATCCTAGAGTGGCTACTACTTTAGATCAAATGCGTAAAGTTTTTTCTATATTAGCCAAGGATTATTATAGAAATGAAACAGGTATTAAAAATACTAAAAGAAGAATGGTAAGCAGAATTCATTTACATACCTTGGCCTACCAGGCTTTATTAACGGTTAAGGATTCCAAATGGAAAAATTCTCAACTGGGAGCAGCCAAGGCAGCATTAATAGCTCATCGTTATGTGTGTCAATCACAAGTGGTAATTTTTGTCAGAACATTTATTTAAATACAAAATGTATAAGAGATTTATTGTCATCTTTCTAGATTAATCCTGAATCGGCCTCTTTGGTGTTAGATGATAGTTTCTCTACTTCTTTGGATCAATCTAAAGCTCAACGTATTGCTTTTGATCCCCAAAATCCAGTACCTTGTTGGTCAGAAACTTTACAAATTACTGCACAAAAATCTTTGGACATAGAATTATGTGTAGCCCCAGTTTTGGTATGTCGTGTAGCCAAAAAGACTGCCGGAGCTGGAGATAATATTTCAGCAGCTGGTCTCTCGCAACAATTGTAATTTGCTAAAAACTTAATTTAGGTTATTATGTCACACAATAACAATAACAAGCCATAACTACTTAATGAGACTGCTGAATGAAAAATTAAATAGAGAAAAAGAGAGCTTATAAATGAATCTTTTTTTAGGCATACAATATATTTTTGGAAACCTAATAACCCTTAATTATATAAATACGAAAAAAACATTCCTTTTTTTTTTTTTTGAAAAAATGTTTATTTTATTATTTTATTTTAATTTTTTTGAAGGCGTTTTGTAAAACAAGATTTTTGGCAAAATGTTTTCTTTACTTTTGTTTTGGTTTTTGTAACGTAATGTGTTCAGGGCAAACGCAAGATATTTGTTTAAACGTGTATTTTTGTCTTTTGCTTAAAACGTAATCAAATCCTATTATGTTTAATTTTTAGATAGTAATGTTGGTATTACAAAATTTGTTGAAATTATTTTTAAGCTTATTTGATAATAATTATAATTACCTCTTTTTTATTTTTAATTAATGGACCTGTTCGAAAGTTACCTTAAGCAATTTTACATTCCCCCTTTTAAAATAAAAGTATGTTGTATATGTTTATAACTTTAATTATAAATAAAAAAGTTCTTAACTTACAAAAATATAATAAATAAAAAAAGAATTTAAATTTTTTTTTGCAATATTAAAAATAAAAATTGTAAAAGAGAAAAATTTGTGTAAGAGAAAATTTCTTAAGAGAAAAATGTAAAAAAATATCTATATAATGCTACGTAAATTGGCGCACATGTGCTGCAAGATAATTATAGAATAAAATCGTCAAAATTCGACGAAAAACTCGACATATTTTTGAAATCGTCAAAAATCGGGAAAAAATTAAAATGCATATTTTTTGCTTGTTTATTTTCATATTAAAAAATATTAAGTTTTAAAACTATTTATTTATTAAATAAACTTTCAGCATTGTTTTATATTACACAAAATTTGAAAAATAGGAACAAGTTAAGATTACCGGCCAAGTTAAAATAAAAATATTTTCTTTTTAAGGTTAGTAAAGTTGTTTGCGTGTAGCCGGCCTTTGGCCGGACTCAGGAACTTTCTCCTATATTTATTCGCCGAATAAACTTTTTTAGAAATAACAAAATTTTGTAAGTTCCGGTATAGCAATAAAAAATTTAAATTGCATAAATCCTCTCAAGGATTTAATGAACATGGTAATGTTATATATCATTCAAAAGAAATTTGAAATTTTATACAGTATTAACGATAATTTAAATCGCATACGTATTAATAAAGATATAGAAAAATAAATCAAAACTTTAGAGATCCATAACTCGTAAGCTAAGAGCGATCGGTCAATATTTTTTACTTTTCTTTGATCACAATTAAAAGTAATACTGAATCATTATAAAAATTTTTTAAAAATCAAGTGGCAGGTGACCCTAAGTTACGGCAAAATAAATTCAATTGAAAAAATTACTCAAAAGAACATCTGTGTTGGTTGTATTAAGTTTAAACAACACATTCTTAAAATTTTTTTTATTTATGATCAAAACTATTTCACTTACATACGTATGTATATAAAATAAAATTTTTCTTTTCACACAAAAATTTTGTTTCACCAATACTGGTTAAATGCAAACGAATTTCAAAGTAAAAGTTTAAACTTCTTATAGTCCTTTTCTCTCCCTCTCTATCTACTTTAATGCAAAATCAGATTTAAACAAGAAAAATTGGCGTATGTGAACATTTCGTGAAATCGCAATTTTTTTAACAAAAATCGTCAAATCGCACTGTATTTTTTTTTTCAATAAAAAATCGTCAAAATTTAGATAAATCGGTAAATCTGGCAACAGTGCCTACATGCTCCTACAGATTAACAAAATAACTCAGTCTCGCTTGAGCTTTCTAACAGTAAGGTTCTGTTTGTACGAAAAATGTATGAAATAAAATTTTTATCTTATTTTGTGAAAAAAAAATATAAGAAAACATTTTCAAAACAAATTTTATAAAAATTTTTAAATTTTGAAAATTTTATAAGAAAAAATTATGAAATTTTATGAAAATCATAAAATTTTCTATATAAAATTCTTATACAATTCTCTATAAAAAAATTCTTGTAGAATTTTCTATAAAAACAGTTTCATGATTTTAAATTTTGTATACAAATAATTTTATAGAATATTTTCTACAAAAAAAGAAAATTTTCTATATATATTTTTTTTTACAAAGAGAAATTTTTCTATAAAAATTTAATGAGAAATTTTTCTATAAACATTTTTTATAAAAAAATTTCTATAAAAATTTTATTGAGGAAATTTTCTATAATTTTTTTTATTTTATATATTTTTTTTAAGAAAATTTTCTCTAAAAATTTTTTTATGAGAAAATATTCTATACAAATTTTTATATGAGAAAAATTTTATGAGAAAATTTTCTATAAAAATTTTATGAGAAAATTTTCTATAAAAATTTTATGAGAAAATTTTCTAATAAATTTTTATAAGAGAAAATTTTCCATACAAATTTTTATGAGAAAAAACTTTCCATAATTTTTTTTTTTATAAAAGAAAATTTTCTGTAAAAATGTAATAAAATTTTTTATAATTTTTTTTTTTTTTTAATTTTCTATAAAATTTTTTTTTATAGAGAAAAATTTCTATAAAAATTTTTATAGAGAAAGGCAAAATTTTATAAGAGAAAATCAGCTACAAAAATTTTTATAAGAGCTTTTCTATTTTTGGCTTTTCTAAACTTTTTTTTTTTTTTTGATAAAAAGAATTTCCATAAAAAATTTGTATAAGAAAATTTTCTATAAAGAATATATCACTTTTTCTTATTTTTGGCCTTTCTAAACTTTTTTTTTTTTTTTTTGTTTTTTTTTTTTTTTTTTTTTTTTTTTTTTTTTGATAAAAAGAATTTCAATAAAAAAATTTACATAAGAAAATTTTCTGTAATGAATTTTGTATTTCATTTTCTTATTTTTGGCTTTTATAAACTTTTCTTTTTAATTTTGTATATATATTTTTTTTTTTTTGAAAAAGTTATTCAGAGAAATTTTACTACAAATAATTTTGTATAAGAGAAAATCTTATAAAAAAAAATATATAAGATATTTTTTAAATTTATTTTTTTTTTTGAGAATTTCTTGTATAAGAAAAAAAAATTTTGTATAAGACCCAATTTTCTATAGAAATTTGAATATGTATAAAACAGTTTTTTATAAAATACTGCGTAAAAAGATTCTTCTGTGGCAATTTTGTTTAAGACTTAATTTTCTAAGGATCGTTTTAATAAGTGGAAAAAAATTAAATTTAAATTTGTCTTTTTCAGAAAGATTTCATATTCAAATCTTCACCTCTTTCCAATCGATTTATCTGGTCATTCCATTTAACATCCATAATTCAATTTCATAATTTTCATTTTGTTTAAAATTTGTTCTTTATTAATTTTAAAACTATTTTCCGCTTATTTTCAACTTAAAACATAAAACTTTACCTTATCAATTGCATTGCAACTTAAAACAACCATCTTAAAGACCCGGCATAACATAAGCTATATTATCCAAGGTTGTTGCCAAATTTGCCTTTAATTGTGGTTTTTTATCCAAACCGGGTAGGCGTGTGGTCAGGCACAGTAAAGGCCCCAACGAACACAACAGACTATCCAGCAGCACAGATAAACTGCCAGAAACGGCAATTTGACCCTCATGTTCTTTAAGACGATCACCAATAATACTCAAACTCTCACCCAGCAATTTTAAATGAGCTGCAGCATCTATGGGTTCAATGGTGGGTAAAGGAGTTTTTGTGTTATTCAAAGTCTGTGTTTTGTTAGCATTATTATAATTATTGGTAGAGCCATTGGTTGCTATGTACAGGGGAGAAGAATTATTGTTTGTGTTATTTGTAGTAGGTATGTTGGAGTTATTCCTTCTATAGGAATTATTGCGTGGTCTTTTTGGTGTGGTAATTGAGGATGTAATGGAACTTGCAACTAATAATTCATCTTTGGCTTTCTGTTTATCTTCAGCCAATTTTCTAGTGCGACTTGTTGTAGGTCTATTAATAAAAGTAGAGTTGGGCGTGCTGGTATTAGCTGCTACCGTGGGTGTTTTGTTTATTTGGTTTATGCCCGATTTTTCTCGTTGTTTGGCCCTTGTCGCCTGCATTTTAGCTTTGCGCTTCCACGCATTTTTCTCTTTATTGGAAACATTAGACCATAATTCATGTAAACGTCTGGCCGCCTGATGATCCACATCCGTTGTTTTACCGAACTTGGCGGACTTTCGATGTTCTCGAGCCCACATATTATAGGCGGTATAACGCGTTTTACCCTTATCTTTACGTTCCACTCTATTTTCTTTTAATTTCTTATTATTTTTCTCTGTCATATATAAAGATTGTCTAAAGGGGGATTTTTGATTTATGGCTGCACTTTCTAAATTGGCTGCCTCAGTGCCCACTAAATCCGCCACCAATTCACCAAAACCATCATCGTCTGAATCGGTCACTGCCGTCAGGCCACTAGTATTATGCAAAACTTCATTAATATCTTCATCTTCATCCTCTACTTCTTCATCCTCATCTGCTATATTCTTGTCGTTATTATCTAGATCTATATCATCTTTTTCCTTTACCAGTTCATCTGGCTCATCGTCGTCTACTGCCACATCATTATCATCATCTGGCCCTGTTGTTCTAGCCGCTTTACGTGCCTTTAAGGCAGCCAAACTAGGTCTACCTCGTCCATTATACCTAGTAGTTGTAGATCTGGGTGTATGACTACTAGCCGTAGTTCTTTTGTAAATTTTTCTTTCCACCTCATCGGGTGATTGAAAATCCAAGAGTTTAGAAGACTTTTTACGTACACGTCCGCTACGTGAAACACCCGTCACCTCAAATTCTTTGCGAAGGAGAAAGATATTTCATGAATTCTTGGAATATGTTAGCAGGCATGAGCTTACCTTTTGTATTTGTTGTGCTATGTGGTGTTTCCATGTTGTTTTCTATGAAATTTTTGTATATTTTTGTAAAATTTTTGTTTTTATATCAATTTTCCTTGCATAAACAATGAGAATATTAAGATAATGGAGGACAGTGTGATAATGTATGATATATAAACTTGGTATCACTTTCAAAGTGTTGCCAGAGTGAAACCATAATAATATTTAATAAATTTTTAAGATTCACCTTGATAATCAATATTATTCATACACATTAGTTTTTAACTTTGTTTTTGAAAAATTCAATGAGTTTAAACATCACTGTTCACATATCATTTTATTATGTTTTCCCTTTTGGTCATTTATTTTTGTTTGCCAAAATATTTTCACTAATTTTTGATTTAAATAAAAATTTCATACATAAACACTTCTTGTCTTTTAAAGTTCTTAATCCATCCAAGGCTGGCTTTAAAAGCCCCAGGTTTTCCCTTATTTTGTTGTGGAAAACCAATGCTTTTGACTTTAAAATTTCTTCTGAAATAGGTACATTTTTCACTCTTTGTTTTAAAAACCACTTAAACAAGGCTTTTTCTATTTTTGGATACTCCGCAGCTTTTAATGAAACTCTGTTTCCCGGTCCACTTTCAGTTCGGCCAAAAAATTTTTGTATAGCATTCTCATTTTTTTTAATTCTACTAACTGTAGATTTATTCACTTTGTAGTCAATACATATTTTTTTTTTTCAGTTACACCTTTTTTTAATTGTTTTAAAATTTCTAACTTTTGTTTAATTGTTTATTTTATAACTTGTTTCACAACTCTCATATTTCAAATTTAATACGCAATAATCTGCACTACTCAAATAAGCATTAAATAAAATCATAGAAAAAAGGAAGAAACAAACCAAAAAAATAACTGTAAATTAACGATTTAAGTGTAAACAATGACATAGAGCGTAGGTAGGTTTGTTTTAAAGATGTATGTATTGAGGTTTCTGAACAAAAACTTAAGAAGAAATTTATGAGATATTATAATGAAGATAAAAAGTTGCACTTATCAACACTTTTTTAGAAAAAAGTTTCAGTTATAAAGACTGTAATGTAAAAAATAAGCGGTCACGAAAATAGGGTAGTTGCATTAACAGGTAGTTGTAGTTTTAGTTATTTACATTCTTGAAGCTACGGATTTACGAAACATGCTTAAAAAGATTTGAATAACATCAATGTCAGAGTAAATATTTTGTTATTTAATTTTTCTATTTTTCTGCCTCAAATACGACATTTTTTATGGTACATATCTTTAACATAGAGTCTACATTAGAGATTTTTTTTATCAAGATAAACGTCAAACTTAACGTGAATTTGTGGAAGGTGGCAACAGTTGCACAAAAACAAACAATATGGCGTATTCATTATTGTTTTTTAGATATGCAGTTTGACAACTACAACAACTAAAATAATAATCAGCTGTTTAACTAAGGTTACCTTGTATATATTTTGACGTTTGTTTTGATAAAAATTTGCCTAATGTAGACACTAGGTAAAATAGAATAATATTGTGTTGATATCCACAAAACTCTTTTAGAACATATACGATATAAATTCGAGTTGATTAAAAAGTAAATTAAGCAATTGATCAATTATAGTTTTTAATCCGGCATCCCGGGAAGTCGGAAAATTTTTACCTCTGTTCCAGGAAATAAAGAAGCCCTTGAAATTGCAATTCCCAGCTTTAAGGGGTCGTGGACACACATTTGAGAACCGTCTAACAGCTGATTTTGAGCAGTCGCCGACGATTTCACAAAAACTGCCGCCGTTAAAATTGTTAGGCGCAGGTCTGTGCTTCCTTTCTTATTTTTCCGGCAATTTTCATTAGAACAAGACGTGTTCCTTTGCCAAATAACAAAACAACATTTTTTTAAAGATATCGTAAATTTAAGTATATTAAATAAGGAATAATGAATTATTAAGCAAATAAAGTAGCGGCATAATTACTTAGTGTAGTTAGTGTTGAAGAAAAAAAATGTCATTTATATAATAAAAGCATTTTGCAAGTGAATTGCGTTAATTTCAAACAGAAGAATCTAAGGCAAAGTATCACACAACACATAATATAATCAGTCGGACAGGGCAGTGGTTGCGCAACTCCACCTCCCCTTTTAGCTAAAAGAAAGATATAATTAAATTTTAATTTTAAACAAAGTTTAAAAGGTAACAATCGGTAAAGAAAAAGTGTAGTGAACAATACAAAAATAAGCACTATGAAGAAACGTTCTAATTCACGTGGTAGTCCAGAGACTGTCGATACTAATATATCGTCTACAACCCTACATGCACCTACTAACGTCAAGTCAGGAGCCAGTAGTGCTCCCACCACACCAACCAAAACACGTGGAGGCTCAACAACAAAACCTAAACCAGAAGAAATTGCCGAAACTTTTTTGGTTGTCAATGAACGTCCTGTCGATGATATATCCTTGGATTTCTTTTATAAGCCACACACCATAACCCTGTTGGCCGTTTCCGTCTTGGCTGTTATGTATTTTGCTTTTGTCAGGTAATTAAAGACAAACATGAAACTAAAAAGAATATTTTTATTTAATGTTAAATAAAATGATTCATGTTTTCCTGAAAATAATTAAATTGGGATGAGTAACTTCAACATAAAAGTGATTGACATTTTCTGTGGACAATTTTTTAGCAGGAATTATTAAGAAAGTAATAATCAAAACAAATATGATGATTAAACACGCACTCATATTTTCGATGTTGTAAAACCAACAATAAAAAGGAAATAAAATGAAAATCTGTGCAATGCGCAAATGCTAGATAGAAAGAAAAGGATTTAAATAAACATAGGCGTTTACAGTTAAGGGGGAAATTAAGGAGGATCGCATGAAAATAAATCTGTGGCAAAAAGGAATAATGACATAATTAATTTTTATTACTTTTCAGGAGATCGTTTTTAGGTTTCAAATTGAAATTAAAGGTCGTAGGTATACAATTTTAAACTATCTACCGTGCAAATATATCCGAAATTCGTACGAAAATTATTTGGTATATTTTTTCAACCGATATGTACATTAACTATCGAAAAATGAAGCAGAAAAGTCATGGTATTCTTTTTCTCTGTAAAATTAACATTTTGTTTAAATAACAGGTTTGTTTCCGTATTTTTTGAGTAAACTGCTGTAAAATGAGAAAAAGTTCATTTTCTCCATAAAAAAGTACAAAAACGTACAAAAGTACGGGAACACAAAAATCCAAATTGTTTACCCAGAAATAAAATGTCAAACCTCTACATGCGAAATAACAAAATGGACAATATTGCTAGTTAATCTTTTAGGTAAAAAAAATAAGATATTTTTAAATCATATAATAAAGAAATCTTTTACATCTTGTAAAGCATGTATGCACATATGTAAATCTTAACACCATAAAGCTCGAAAACTGAAACGCTCACATAAAACATCCATTTTTTGCTAAAAGACAAACAAATTTCTTCAATATTTTTTTTAATTTTTGAAAAATTTTTCGATAACTGAAAAATTTCTTCCAGTAAGATATCTTCCAAATGTTTATAGGAACTGTTTTAAAAATTCATATGTGAATGTAATTTTATTTTTCAGCATATTTAAATGTTTTTAAATTTTTTTTAAATGAAACTTTTCTATAAGTAACAAAAACAAAAATTTTTTTAAATTAATTTCCGTTCAAATTCAAAATTCAATTTTTTTATTGTATATCTTTTTATTGTATACTTTTATTTTCTATTTTATTTATTTATTTATTATTATTTTTCGACAATTTACATACCCGAAGAAATATTCTGGACTGCTTGAAGAACGTGCAAGAAGAACATTATTCTCTCATTTACCCAATTTTCGAGTACGAGAACGCTTTTCGGTAACATTGGAATCCAGCGTGTTCCCAATTTAGAGTATTGGAACAAAGCTAATTTCGCAAGTTATAAATTTTTTCTAAAATTCAATTTTATAATATACCTTGAATATGTTGAATTATGTACTTATTTCATTTTCAAAATACAGTGAAAATAAAAAACGTTATTTAGTACTTATGATGACAAAATTGACACATCTTTTAAAACTTTAAACAGTACTTTTTTTTGAAAATGTATCCTATTGGTACTTATTTTTTTTGAAGATTAGTAGTTTTTGTAATTAAATATTTTGTTTTAGTTTTTTTTTTTTTTTTTTTTTTTTTTTTTTTTTTGGAAAAAGAAATTTAATAGACTAAAGCTTGCAATGTCTTATAAAACATTGTAAGCAACTTGTTAATTTTCAAGTGCTTTAAATTAGTGTGTGAGCAGAGAAATAAATACTGTTCTGCAGGTACTTATAACCATATAAATACTTCTTGTGCAGTTCAACTTTATGAGCAAATGCTGTCTGTATTGCGATAGCGACCCAATAAGACATGATAGTGCAATCGCTTACATAATATAAGACATTTGACCACTTGTTTGCTTCAATAGGGAAAAAAGAATTTGTCTCTTTTCTTTGCATGTTTTTATATGAACAACATACATATGTATGTGTGCATTCATAGCTGTATATTTCGTAAGCAAAACAGCAGTTTAAAAGAGTTTGTAATATTATTGTGATTTATGATCAAAATAATAAATATTAATAAAGTTACTAATTATATACATATTGTAGAAAAATGAGAAAATAAATGTAACATTGAAAAAACATACGATAATGTTTATTAGTCAACTGATTTTATTAAATATAAATATTTAAAAGTCTTTAAAATTAGTTTTGTGTTTAGTTTAACTTAAATTGTTTAAAATATAAAGAAATACTAAAATTAAAAATTCGAAGGTATTAGTTAAATATACTATTCATATACTTCTTAAGTATGTAACTGAGAGTTTCAAATTTTTAATAACTTTAATTTCTAGGATTCAATTACTTTTTTAATTCTTAAATAAGAGTAATTTTTAACTACTATATGAAAGTAAAAGGGTTACATTTATTTATTTATTTAATTTATTTTGAATAATATTTCATAACCTAGCCTTTTGGCCATAATCGATCACAAATTTCTACTTAACAGATAAATTTAAAATACAATTCATAAATAAAAATTTATTCAAAAAAGAAAAACCAACAAGAATATTTATAAACAAATCCTTTACACACGTTGTGAAGGCTTTTTGCCACACATAGCAGCCATGTATTGCAAAAAACAAGCAAAGCATTAAATATGCTAGCACATCTTAAATACTTTCTCAATGTCTTGTATGATTTGCTTTTTTTACCACACCACTTGTTTGCGACAAATGGCTTGAATGCCTGTATTTGCAATCGCTCATACACATGACGTATTTGTTTTTCTTCGGTCAACGAACAATATTTATTGTTGTTATTGTACATGTTGGCTATGAACAACATACTTATAAAGCAAATGGATTTGCTTTTTAAATCAGCTTACGTAGAGCTTTACTATAGACCCAAGACTGAATTTTCACCACAAAATCGTTTTTTCTTTTCAATATCTTGTTTTCCCTCGAAAAACAATTTTTCACCTCAAACCGTGGTGTTTAACAAAAACAGATTTTTTCATCTTATAAAGCGTGATTTTTCTGAAATTCAGTCATTCAGCTTACAACCAGATTTTTATCTCAAGCAAATTCTTCACCTTAAAATACGGTTTTTTGCCGATTTTTCAATACAAAACCGTTTTTTAACTCTAAATTGAAGTTTTTGCCTCAAAATAGGATTTTGATCCACCTCAAAAACAATATTCTGCAGACAACCGGTTTTCCCGTCGAAGCCGTATTTTCACCCTCAAAACCAATGTCTTCAGCTCCAATACAAATTTTTATCTTAGAACACGGTTTTAATCTTAAAACAAGTTTTTTACCATAAAGCAAGTTTTTCAACACAAAAGACGTTTTTTACCACAAAGCAAATTCATCACCACAAGCTATTTTTTCACCTCAAAGCTAATTTTTCTCCTGAAAACATGTTAAAAAAAACAAGTTTTTCACCAAAAAAACATATGCTTTTTACATCAAAATTATTTTTTTCACCACAATTATATTTTTTTTACAACAAACAAGTTTTTCAATTTAAAACCGTATGTATTTTCTTGTTCTTGTTCTTCAACAGATTTTGACCTGAAATATAATTTTTCATCTCAAAACGAAGATGTAATATCTAACAAAAATTGGTTTAAACATTAAAAAATCAATTTCTGATAACATTCATTATATCACCTATGAACCGATTTTTCACATAATTTTGAAGATGTATTTATTTTTCATGCTAAAATTGGCCAAGACCTAAAAAAATTTATTTATTTTTAATTCTAGCAATTTTCATGTTCGAAAATTTGAAAAAAAAATCGAAAATTGAATTTCTAACGAAAATTTACTAAATTCTTAAAGAATTTATTTATTTTTCTTTTTAACAAGAATCATAGCAATTTCCGGCATATTCGAAAATTCGAACATAATTTAAAAAAGTTTTTCTCGCAAAAATTATAAAAACCTTGAAAATGTATTTATTTTTAGTTTTATCATTAATTCTATCAATTTTTGAAATGTTCGAAAATTCAAACATAACTTCAAAGATGTTATTTTCTTGTAATAATCAGTTAAAACCTTAAAAAATCGAATTATTTTTAATTTTATCGTTAATTTATTATTTTGTAAAAAAGTCGGATTTATACCAAAAAGCCAAATTTTCATCCGAAATTAATTTTTCCAAAATTTTAGTATTTTCTCCAAATTTGAAGTTAAGAAAAATACCTCTCGCCTTCTACATCCCTGCCTTTTACCATTTTGTCATGCTACCCTTATTTCCTCCACTACACCACCAGCAACAAAAAATTGCAGTTTTCTTTTCTACTTTCTTGTGACATGTATTGAGTAAAAATGATAAAAAAAATTGTGTCATTTCTTTTTTAGTTAGTTTAACGTGAAAATCAAATAATTTTCCAAACTATTAATTAAAAAAATTTTTCTTAGTGTTCAAGAAAATCATAATTATTAAATATTTTTTTATTAACAAATAACAAATGCTACTAAATTTAATACTATGGTTACTATTTATAATAATACAAATAATAAAAAGATAAATTTTAGTAATACTAAAAATAACACAAAAATTAAATAAAAAATATCAGTTGAAGTATAAAAACAATAAATATAAAAAGAAAACTTTATAAAATTATAAACTTAGCAAGCAAATGCTCTTTAATACATATAAGGAATATCTAAAATGGATGCGTAAGTTTTAATTTACTTCCTAAAACTCTAAATTAAACATATAAAAATAGATGCACTTGTGTTAATTGTTAAAAACAAATAAAACAAATTAAATGAAAAAAAAAATCACTAAATTTGTATTAACCTTCATTTATTTATTGATTAAAATAGAGAGTACAATGAAAAAAAAAAGAGTAATTTTTTGCTGATTTTTTTATAACAGTTTTATAGAGTGCCTCTCTATGTGTAGATTTTTAATTTTTGTTTTATTTTTTCTAGTTATTGTTGTATTTAAGTTTGTATGGGATATTGTTCAACTTGAAAACATGTGCTCACTTACAAACAATTGATAATTGATTGATTATCTTGACATTTACAATGTTCGATTTAGCTATAGTATGCAATGAAATTTTGAAATTGAGACAGTTAATCAATGTTGAATTAATTTTTCATAAAACAGCGGAAAATTCAAGTTATTTATTGAAATATACTAAAGTTTTACTTAGAAGAGTGATATCACATTATCAATTTCCTTTGCCATTCATTCTTGCTTTAATTTAAATTTATTTTAATTTTTTCCAAAAAATTTTTCTTAAATAACAAGCATTTATTTATTTTCTTAAATAAAACCCCATAAAATCAAGAGCTAAGGTCTTTGAACCCCCTCTAAAATGTGTATAGAGATAAGTAGTGGCGTATTTAAAAAACCACAAATAAGTAGATTAAATGAAAACATTGATAATTTGAGAAAAAATATTGTATGTGGGGTCATTTAATAACAATGAAGTCAAGCAAAAGTTTTATAAGGGATTAGATGTTTTTTTTTTTTTTGTTTTCTTGATTGAAATAGTTTCCATGTAAATAGAACGATAATTGGTTAGGATGACTGTTTACTTTTTGTAGTTGTTAAATAAACTAAATTTGTTTAGAATTTTAAATTTATTGGCTGGACAAAAAACAAAAGTATTAAAACTAAAGCTTTTTTTATGTAAGAAATATTGCTTATTTTATAACATATTTCATTCTAAAATGCATAAGTTTTTCCTCACATTTTAAGAAATTATCTCTTATTAAAATATTGTTTAGTGATTGATTTATTTTGAAAATAAAATGTTCATATATGTTTTATTAAATCAATCTTTCTTAATAAATGAGTAAAATGTATAATATTTTTGACTTTAGTTCATTTCAAAGAATACTAAGAATGGAAGGCTTATCAAAAAAAAAAAAAAAAAAAACCTAACTCTGTTTTCATCTTTTGATGCGGATTACATCCACAAATATAAATATAATTACATATTTTGGCTTTCTGTTGATGAATATGAATATAATTTAATTTTAATATCAAAAGTAATATCTTTATTCGTTCAATTTAAATTTCAACATTTTCAACAAAAAAGGAATGTCAAAAATATTAAAATCAAATACATATTTTTTTTCGGTTTGTGAAAAATATTCATATTACGTACATGAAAAAATAATAAAAATATTGTGTACTGATGAAAAAATGTGTCGCGAGTGTAATTTGCCTTAAATTTTAAAGGAAAGCTTTGTTTATTTTGTGTTGTTTTTCTCTTTTACAAGTGTGTTGAATTCACATAGAACTTGTAAGTGAGGAGAGAGAAATGTTGTAGGAAATTGAGCCAGTTTCTTTTCTTTGTATTCTTTAGTTCATTTGTACAAGAACTATTATTTATAATTATTAAAATGTTTCAAAATTGTTTCGACAATTTTCCAAATGGTTTTTTAATGTACTATAATCTGTTATCAATATCTATATTTTGATATACATATAATAAATTTCACTTTTTTCTTTGTTAAAATATTAGACCATTAACATTTTGTTATCTTTTCGGAAGGTGATAAACTTGAAAGTTATTGTAGTATTAAGAAGTATATAGAAACTAGAGCTGGAAAAAAATTATACAAAAGACGTTGTCTCAACTTGACAGGCAGTATAAAAGAGACCTTAAATCCATATTCCCTGGTATAAAGACATTTTTGAAACTTAATTCTCTCTAAAAACGATTAAAAATTTAGAAAATAGATGAAATTATTATTGTGATTTCTTCTACTTTTATCACATTTACAAAGAAATAAATTGGATGAAATAAAAAACAGTTAAAGAATAATATGAGCTGGGGAATAAAGTCAGAATTATTTAAAACTATTAATCTTATATATTTTAAATATTCATCCGAAATGCGTACATTTTTCATATTTAGAAAAAATTATCAAACAAATATTTAAATTCGCAAATTAATAGTTTATGGATAGAATTCAAATATATATTTAATATAGTAAAAATTTCTAAAAACAACACTATATATTTAAGCAAAATATATACATTATTATAAAGAAAAAAAATTCTGTCATTTTAAAATGCCTAATATTTTTCTCGTTTCTGATATTTAATATTAAAAGCTGAGTAGGATAATAAAAATATTCACATATTTTGAATATTCAGCTAACATTTTTATTACTAACAAAAGAATTAACCAAAAAAATTAAAAAAAAATTCGCAAATTTAAAATTTAATTCGAAATGATGAAATATTTTTCTCGGCTCTGATAACTAATGAATATAGTTAAAATTATAAAAAATTAATAACCTCATATAAGTATTTCTAATATTCCCAATCCCAATTCCAAAATAAAAATTTCAAGGAAACAACTTTTCAAAAAATTAAAAATTAATGACTAGAATACAAATTACTATATAATATAGTAAAAATATTTAATTATTTAAGCAAAATCTATAAATTTTCTATTGTGAAAAGAAAATTACAAAAAAACCGCAAATTCAAAATTGATTGCTTAATTTCGAAATAGCTAAATATTTTCCGGTTCTGATATAAGCTATGTAACATAATAAAGGCATTCATATATTTCTAATATTCAGCAGAATTTTGGTCATGAGAATTCACAAAAAAAAAAAAAATAATAATAATAATAATAAAAAATAAAAATTGGCGAATTTAAAATTAAATTAAAAATGACAAAATCTTTTGCTCGGCTCTGATAGCTAATTTTATAAACTATAGAATATAGTTAAATTGTTAAAATTATTAATCATATATGAGGTTAATATTAATCCCAATTCCAAAATAAAAATTTCAAGGAAATATATTTTTAGAAAAATTTTAAAAATTCGTAAATCAAAAATTTATAGTTATTTTTCGAATTGGCAAAATATTTTTGTCGTCACTATTCATGCTAAAAATAACCTGATTTTTATTAGCAATTAATAAAAAAATGTTTTCTTTTTGCACTTAAAAATATTCAAAACCTAAAACATTGTATCAGGAAATTATAAAATTTCTATAAATTTATAAGATGAAAATTACATATGTGACAGTAAAAAGAAAATTTCTCTGATGGCAAATTATGTAAAAAGTTCTGTTGGGTTGAAAAATATGCAAACTTTTTCTCTTAAGTGTAAAATATGCAAAATTATGTTCTTTAGTGTAATATATGCAAAATTATGTTCTTAAGTAGAATCTATGCAAAAATAGTTCATTTAAAGTGCTAAAGAGTACCCAAAAATGAAGATTTTGCTATGAAAATATGATAAAATATGTTTCTAAAATATTGCAAACACATGCTGCTAAGACCAAAATATTCTATAAAAAATCGATGACAAAATTTTTAAAATTTTCTGAAACGGATAAATAACGAACAGTTTGGTTTATTTGAAGCCTAAAAAAATATTAATTCCTTTATTTTTGCCCTGGTTATAAACAATGACATCGTCAACAATTTTTGTTTGACATACATACATATATACATACATACATACATATATACATACATACATACATACATACATACATACATATGTAAAACGCTTTAGACATGCGAGAGATTTACTATTAAGTACTTATTTAAGTATATTATAGGTAATGCAGGGAGTGGCAATTATGGTTACAAAGTAATGGATATAAATTTTTGTGATATTTTTCTGTTTTTACGTAAAAGTGATGTTCTCTGTGAGGACATTATAGAAAACTAAATAAATCTGTGGCAAAAAGGAAAAACTATATAATTGTTTTTTATTACTTTTAAGGAGAAATATGAAAAATGCATATGTTAATGTATACAATTTTTACATTTTGAAAAAAGTAAAATCAAACAAATTATGTTGTTTTGCAGACCACTATCTGTTAAAGTAATGGATAGATTTTTGTAAAAAAAATTACACAGTATGTAATGAAATACACCAATTTTAAAAATTAAGAAAATGGTAAAAACCATAACTTAAGTTATGTAGTTTTTCCTTTTAGCCACAGAAATAATAACTAAATTTATTAATGCTGCTTGCAATTCTTTAGGTTTTTTTTTAAAAAATTTAAAGCATTTGATTTTTAATTAATGAAGTAATTTAATTAGAAATTGGCAACACTGTAGTAATTGCTATTTATAAATTGAGTATTATGTAATAATCAAAATATATAACTATCGCTTTCAATCGAAAATGAATACGTATACTCCGAAACACTAGAATAAATAAACAATGCAAAATGTGTAATTCTATGTGTAATAAAATAATAACAATTAAGGATGCAAAAAAATAATAAATTAATTAAATAAATAAATTAAACTAAATTCCAATGAAAACAATGACGTGTAAAATGATACGATAATTCTTTTAATTTCTAATTCTGTTATTATTTTGTTTATTTTTTCTTTTTAAACATCTTTGGAAAGACGATACAGGCTTTTCAACCGTATATATTTGGTTTGCTTTGGTGAAATATTAAAAAATTAAAAAAATCCAAGAAAAATAAAATTCTTCCACAATTTTTCGAATATAACTGCGATTTATTACAATTTTTTCTACAAAAGCAATAAGTTTTAATGCAATAATTTTTAAAGGTATTTTTTGTTGTGAACATAACCAAATTTAATATTTTTAAATTGGACGATTTTGTTTGCAATAACTTACTAAAACTTTCCATACATTTTTAATTTTATCCTCAAAAAGTAAAACCCAAGTAAAAGATATAAAAAAATGTTTTGTCTTAAAATATATGAACAATTTTTTTAATAAAGTTTAGAAAATGCTTTTTGTACTTTTTGAATTTTTAAGCGATTTTATATAGGGATATCTCATTTTATTCTAAACAAAATAAAATTTTAAACTTTGTAAACAAATGTGTTGTATTTTAGAAAAAAAAAAATCAGAAAAATTTACATCAGTCAAAATTTCGAAAAAGAAAAGGGAAATAAATTTAAAAATGGTGAATAATTTAATGTTTAATTTGAGTTTATATAAAAGATGCTTTCAAAATCAATTTCAAAATCTTAAATTGGCTTAAATTTTATGAAGCTACGATATCTATAGTGCAGGAACTATACTAGAAATTTATTTTTTTTAAATATCTCGAAATTTATTTTATTTATTCCAAACAATGGTGCCGCAAGCCCATAAGGTCTAATTGGCTTGGTTATTTATTCATATTTAATGAATAAATAACCATTTAATAAGTTATAATAAAAAAGTGTTATATATGAGTTTAAACATCACTGTTCACATATAATTTTATTGTGTTTTTCCTTTTGGCCTGTTTTTCGTTTGCCAAAATATTTCCACAAATTTTTGGTTTAAATAAAAATTTTACACACAATTAATTATTTTGTGTGTAAAATTTTTAAAATTAATTCAAAAAATACAATTTTTAAACATATAAAAATATAAATTTCATGCACACTTTTTAATTTTTTGATTTTAAACTGTTTGACAATTTTTACAAATTCTTTTACCAGCAAATTTCTATGTATTAAAAATGCTCAAAATTTCTTCCCTGTATGGAAATTTAGTATGTTTTGTGTGTTAAATAATTAAACATAAAGCGATAAGTTAGTCTGGACAGTTTATATATGTAGGAAGAAAATAATAATTTAATACTTTATTTTCGATGCAAATTAAGTCTGCTCGACTTATCGTCCTACAAAATCAGGGTAAAAATTACAAAATTTTGCATGCACAAATCGGGGTTCCCAAGAATAAAAGAAAAAAAATTATGGTGATATTAAAGTAGCCCATAAGATAGCAGAAAAAATAACGTTATAAGAATGACGTTATAAAAATTAGGCAACAAGAGTACCCACCCAATTGTCATTGCAACATCAACAGCAAAAAGTGGTACGTAAAAAGTTTTGCCAATACATACTTAGCATACAGAGTGCATAAAATAAAACTCAAAACAATGCAAAAAAAATTGTAATTGTTTTGTGATGTCCTCAAGAAGGTCTTCAACCCACATTAGATTGTTTTCCGACTGAAAATAAAAACTGTCATTTTGTAACAGCGTGTAATCAGTAGCATTTTTATTATCAAATATGTAGAAATTATATTGATACCACCTCATACATAATATTTTTGTTATCATTTTGTCTAAGAATATATAATTTTTTAAATCCTTTTTCTTGGCTTTTTTTTTTTTGTCTTATCATCAAAGCAAAAGATCCGGTTTGAATGATTATCTTCAATTCTTTTTAATTCCCTGGTCAATGTAAATTTGTCATTTGTATTTAGCAACCCAAAATACTTTTATTTTTAAACAAACAATATACATTTGAAAAATTCTAGAAGTAGATATTTGTTATTCGTACTCGTATTTCCTAGTGTGATGCTAAACTTTGTATTCTTGTGCATAAATCATGCGATAGTTATGACGTTTTGTGTTTTTATTTCCTTTTGCTTTTGTCATAATCACTAATCAGTCTATTTTATGTTTAATTTTATTATTACTAATTGTATTTTTTTTTTTTTTTTTTTTGATTAGTTGCCAAGTTTAAGGTTTAAAAAAATTATAGACTTTTTTTGAATAGCACGTGCTTAATAGAGATTTGTTTTTATTTATAAACTTACACTATAAAAAAGTAATTTTAGACAAACTAGGTTAAATCTGGGGTACTTCGCTGACTCCATCATATTTTGTGTTTGTAGAAAATTTTGTGTTTATGCGCATCTTTTAACAAATACCTTTCAAATGATATATTTTTTGTTAAAATTGGTATTATACTAAAAGCATAATTCATATCACAAAAAATGGTCTTTCCTATTAATTGTTATTATTAATTTATTTTTAAACGATTTATATAATTTAGACAAAAATAAAATTTTTTAAATTCTTTACAGAAAGTTCATTAACCAGCAATACCTCTAACAAAAACTAAATTTAAACAAATCTCTTTTAAAATATTTATCCATATTTATATATATTTTATTTATATATATTTTAAAATATTTATATATATTTATTTGCTTAAGAGGGCTTTTTATATTACTGTGAATTGAAATAAATAAAATAAAAAATAAAATATTTATCTAAAGAAAGCATTTTTTTCTTTTTTTTTTTTTTTTTGCAAACAGGGACGAAGGTAATTTTGAGGAGAACATTTGGGCTGGCATATTATGCGTGGTATTCTTTTTCCTAATTATATCGGTATTGGCATTTCCTAATGGTCCATTTACACGACCACATCCGGCAGTATGGCGCATATTATTTGGTTGCTCGGTATTGTACTTAATGGCTCTGCAATTTTTAATGTTCCAAAATCACAAAACCATTATGAATATATTCTATTGGCTGGACCCAAAATTAAGAGATTTTCACATAAATATGGATAAAGTAAGTTCTTCCTTATGTATTTATTATCATTTTCTATAAAAAAAATTAATATTATTTCTTTTTCTCACAGGAATATGGTGTCAATTGCTCGGATATTTCTTTTGAACGTGTTAAAGGCCATTTGGATGTTTTCGCTTGGGGTCATTTTCTTGGCTGGGCTTTCAAAGCCGTTCTCATCCGTCACATGGGCATTTTATGGGCTATTTCTATTATGTGGGAAATTACCGAAATCACTTTTGCTCATTTATTGCCCAATTTCATTGAATGTTGGTGGGATGCTTTAATTTTGGATGTTTTAATTTGTAATGGTTTGGGCATTTGGGTTGGTTTGAAAATCTGTAAAATATTGGAAATGCGCGAATATAAATGGGCCAGCATTAAGGATATTTCTTCAACTAGTGGGAAAATTAAACGTGCCATGTTACAATTTACCCCGGAAAGTTGGACTGCTATTAGATGGTTGGATCCTAAATCGACTGCTATGCGTTTTGCTGCTGTTATACAGTTGGTGATATTTTGGCAGGTGAGTTGATTTTAAATGATTTCGTTCAAGTAAATAGTTTTCATCTCAACAAAATATTTTCTGTATTTGATGTGAAAAAACTGTATTTCTTACCATAAAAAAGTATTTATAATTTAAACATTTTTGTGGTTAAAAAAGAAATGGAAAAAAACACTAAAATTATGAATAAAATTTGAGATGAAAAAAATATTTTATGGTGAATGGTATTTGGGATAATAAAACATTTTTGTAATCATAAATTTGTTCTGTTTAAAAAATTTTTGTTGTAAATGAGAATTTTGGTGTATAAAATTTAATGAAAAAAATTTGGTGAAAAAAGGTAATTTTTTTCACCACAAATTATTTTTGGAATTTTTTTTTTTTTTTTTACCACAAACATGTCTTTTTACCATTAAAAGTTTTTCATTCATTTCTTCCACTAAAATAATATATTTTCATCTTTTAAGTTTTTTCATCTCCAAAAATTTATTTTTACCACAATATTTTTTACCACTAAAATTTTTCACTACAGAAAAAGATTTCATCACTAAAATTTTATTACATCAAAAATTGATTTATACTACAATAATTTAAGTTTAATTTTAAAAAATGTATTTTCAATACCAACATTTTTACCACAAAAACTTCATTTTATTTTCACCACAAAAATTATTTTCACCACTGAGTTTACACCACAATAATTTATATTCACCAATAAAATTTATTTGCACCACTAACATTTTGTAAACAAAAATGTTTTTGCTACAAAAACTAAATCTTTTTTAACACAACATTTTTTAACCACAAAAAGTGTTTTATTAGCAAAAAATTTATTTTCACCACAAGAAATTTTTCAGAAAAAAAAAAATATTTTCACCATCAATGTTTTTTACTAAAAAAAAAAATATCACCACTAACATTTTTTCGCACCGAACCACAGAACTTTCCTACCGTTTTGGTGCACCTTTTTAGGCATAGATTAATAAGTAGATATTTATGTGAGAGAAAAAACCTGATTCATTTGCCAAAAACCTAATTTATGCAACAACAAAATACTTGCAGTCACATATATTTTGTTTTTGTGTTTTGAAAAAATTATTAATTTTTTTTGTAAATTTTGTTCGAAGTGCCTCTCACATAAACTTCTAGTTATATTCTAAGCTCTTTGCGTGAAAAATTATTTTCTCTCAATACATGTCTTTCACCACAAGCTCAGAAATTAATTAAACTTTTATGACACATTAATTTTTCATTATTTTTCCTTTAATTTTCCTATTTGTAGGTTACTGAACTCAATACGTTCTTCCTTAAACACATTTTTGAAATGCCTCCAGATCATTATGTCGTAATTGGTCGTTTAATATTCATTGGTCTCTTTGTGGCGCCTTCAGTTAGGTATGTTCTTTTTACACTCTTATCAAGATTATAAATTCAAACTCTATTTTCCCCTCCACTTTTCCCCTTTCTGTTACAGACAATATTATACTTATGTTACGGATACCCGTTGTAAACGAGTTGGTACCCAATGTTGGGTATATGGTGCCATTATGGTATCCGAAGCTATTTTATGCATTAAAAATGGTAAAGAACTATTTGAACGCACGCAAGCTATAAACATTGTAATCTGGTTGACAGTACAAGTATTAATATCGATAGCCTTTGTTTATGGTTGTATATTATGGCAGGTTAGTTAAATTTGTTTATATATTTTTTGTAAATAAAATAAATGTGTTTTTATTTTTTTTTTTTTTTTACATATTTTAGCGCATGATGGATAAGCGCAAAACAAATAAGCAATTACAACAATCTCCCTCTAAAAAAGTTAAAAGCTTGGAAAAACAACAATCAAAAGGTAATAAAATCGTTTTAAATATTAAAATATTTTTTTAGAAATTTTATTATTATTTCATTATATATTAAATATTTTATAAGGATGAAATTTATTTTATTTTTAAGCGATTTATAAGTTAACTTTTATTTCTTTTACAAGTTTTTCTTAATTTAAATAGTTTTAATTTATATATTTTGCCAAATTGTTTTTTTTTACTTAAAACATATTTTATTTCAATTTATTGAAAATTCAAAATTATTAAAGCACTTTCTATGATAACCACCATGTGTGTCTTTAAATGTGTGTGACTTTTTTTAAGTTTTTTTTTATTTTTTTTAATTAACCCATAATTGGTTTTATTTCAGTTGTATTTAAATTGGCTGATTTAAAATCCTTTAATAATTGATTTTCATATTTTCTTTTGTTTTTATATAAAAAAAATTTTTAATTTGTTCAACGTATATTATATGTGTGTGTAATTTCATGCTATCCTTTACTTTTATTTTATTTTACTTTACACAAAAATGTATATCTATCTACTGGCCAGGTCCCATATACTATGTACATCCTAGAATCATAGAACATGCACGAGGAAAGTTAAATAAAACCATTAGCAAACATGTTGATATTGAAAGCACTCCTTATGATATTAAAATTAAAATTGTTTAATAATTATTATCTTAAAATTACATTAAATGTGTGAATTTCATTTTTGTTTTTCTTTCTTAAACTTTTTATTTTTAATTTAAAAATAAGTAAAAAAAATAGAAAATATTCTTTATACAGTGGTTAAAACTTATAAACGTACAGAGTTTGCTATATTATTTTTAATATGTTTAGTTTATTTATTCAAGTATAGTCGGTCCTATTTAAAAATCCAGGTAATTTTCGAATATTAAAAAAAAAAAAAAAACATGTTGAATTTCGAAATACTAAATAATAACATTTAAAACTTTTTAAATATATTATATAAATTAACAAAAATCTCAATTAATTACGAATTATTCAATATTTTAATTTATAATCGATTTGAAGTTAATTTCGAATTGTTAAAATTATGGAAAACCTTGAAAAAAAAATATATAAATGCAATAAAAAATTTATTTTTAATTTTTTTTCGCTATGTTTGAAAATTGAACTCAATTTAAGTGTTCGAAATTTACGAAAAACATATTATATACATCAATAGAATCTTAATTTTTATTACGAATTGTTCCGTATTCTAATTTTTGGTTAATTTAGAAAAAATCGAAGTTAATTTCGAAATTTTTAAACTAAAAAAAAAAAATTTAATTCTTGAAAAAATTAAAAAAAAATGTAAATGCAATGAACAATTTATTTTATAACTTTTTTTGCTATATATATATTAGTATTTTAAAAACTTTTCAAAAACTTCGAAAAAAGATCAAAAAATAACATAAATTTTTTAGTATTTTAACTCTTTAATATTATTTCTAAAAATTTTAATTTAATTTCGAAAAGTTTTAACTGTTAAAAAATTCGAACTTAAATTTAAATAATGTTCAAACTTTAAAAATTTGAAAAATAACTAAAGAACTAAAAAAAATTAACTGAACTCTTTATTACAAATAAAAGTGATTACTTTTAAAGATATTTCGAAAAATCTATCATAATTTCGAATTTTTAATTTTCGAATTTAAATTTAAATTTTAAATTACAAAGAAAATGTTTAAAAAATCTATTTACTTCCACATGTATTTTTAAATTTAAAATACATTTTAAAGACAAGATTTGTTTTAAAAGGTGATTTAATTTTAAAATTTATTTGGAGTATGGGTGTTTATTTTTATTATTTAAACTATTATTTTTTTATAAAATTTGGATAATTTGGAAAAATTCGAACTTTATTTCAAATTTTTATTATTTTTTTTTTTTTTGCGTCGAAAACAAACATAAGTGAACATTTTAAAAATGTTTGGAGAACATACAAATTAAAATAATGTATTTATCATTTTGTATAAAATTTTAAAATATCATACAGGTCAACACTAAAACAGTATAGTGAAAAATATTTTACAAATATTATATAGTCACTCCAATCACCAGGAACATATCGATTTTTCTCCATCACGACACATTTTTAACCCATTGATGACCAAAGAAAATATGCTTCCCTGAGGAGTTTTAATTTCTAGGTAACAGGTAGAACAAATGAGTCTATAGAAAAGAAATGGTGCTACAAAAATGTAGTATAAGTCAAGTCTTTAACTGGCCACACATGGCCCCCAAAAGTCTTTAAATCAAGAATTTTTTAATTAACCTTCATAAAACCATGGAAAAATGAGGTTTAAGGAGTGGGTGCAGAGAGGAAATTTGCATTTGATATAACTAACACATGACCGCAGATCTCAAAAATGGTAACATTTTTAAAATCCCACTGACGGCAAAAATTACATCGTTAATAATTTCGCTTAATTCTTACTCCTCAGACTAAATAGTTAAATGAAGCATTTCCATCACGTCACATTTTTAACCCATTGATGACCAAAGGAAATATGTACGTCTAAGAAATGTTTAGGTTATGTAATTTTCTGAGTAATAGGCAGGGCATATAGGCATCCATCTGTGTTTTATAGAAGTTTTTAAAATTGTCTAAATCCCCGAAAATATGGGAGCAATAAGTGATGAACAAGGAGAGCTTTTCACCAAGAGATTATATCAAGGCAAATGGATTTCTACTATTCTGACAGGCTATTGCCGCTTCTTAGTATGAGAAAGAGATAAGATAGTATGAGAAAAAAGATAAGATAAGATAAAAAATATGCATCCACTTTTCAATGAAGTTGAAAATACAAATATATCTCTTAACATTGTGACGTGATGGAAATATTTCATTTAACTTTCTATAGTATATTTAGTCTAGAAGTAAGAATTAAGCGTTATTATTTATTATGTAACTTTTTTCTAATTTTAAGTTGATTTTGTTATTTAAATTATGATTTTTTTTTTTCAAAATTTTGATGTCTACGCATTTTCTATCAGTGCAATTTTAAAAATTTTACCTTTTTTGAGATCTGTGTTAGTAGCATCAAACACAAATTTACCCTCTACACCCACTCCTTACATCACATTTTCCTATGGTTTTATTTTAATTCTATAGGAGCTATGTGTGGTAAGTTGGAGACTTGACTTGTCTATAAAATATAAGTGAATAATTTACTCTACCTATTACATAGAAAATTATATGACCTAAAAACTCTACAGCATAGAATACAACTAGTTTATGTGTGAGGCAGTTCAAACTAAATTTTCAAAAAATGTACTCATTTTTTTCGAAACACAAAACCAAAATATATGTGACTATATGTATTTTGTTGTTGCAAGAATTAGATTATTGTCTCTCACATAAACATCTAGTTGTATTCTATGGTCCACAGAGAAGCATATTTTCTTTGGTCGCCAATAGTTTAAAATTTTGACGTGATGGAAAAGTTTCATTTAACTTTATACACTATATCAAACCTAATAAATAAGAATTTTACAAAATTATTCCCGATAAACATTTTTTTTTGCGATTTTGTTGACCTGTGAAGTTTATGTTCGAAAATTCAAGTTGAATTTAAAATTACACAAATTTTCGAAAACCAGAAATAAAAATAATTTTACCTAAATCTTTTCTTTTTCGAAAAATTCGAACTTGATTTTGAATTTTAAAATTTTACAAAAAAATTTAAATTTAGAAAAAAACAGAAGTAAGATATTATTTAAAATTATACTTTAAGGTTTTTAAATATTGAGTTAGATTTAATTGATTTTTGTAGGTAAAATGTTAATACAGATATGTATGTATATAAATTTTATTTTTTATTTTAATTTTAAAAATATATTTGTAAAAAATACGTTTATTTAATGAAAACCACTGTATATTATAAATACATTTAAGAATATATATATATATATATATATATATATATATATATATATATATATATATATATATATATATATATGTATGTATATATATATATTACTTGTAGCACAATTATATTTTTAATTAATTATTAAAAATTTAAGTTATTCCTTTTTTTTTTTTTTTTTTTTTTTTTTTTGTTTTCAACATTTTTAAATTTTATAATTTGATTTATTTTTTATTTATATATATTGTGTTTTTCTTTTTGTATCTTTTCTAGGCAAAGTATCACCCAAAAAATCCCCCAAACGCAACGACAAGAAGATTGAATAAATATTATTTATGAATTTTATTTAAAACAAAATTCATTTAAATACAAAACACCTCTCCTCACACACTTACTTTCTCCAACTCTATGTTAAACATACATACATTTTTCATGGTCCCTAACACAATAACTTTAAAAGAGATAAAATTGTTTTAGTTATAAAACCCAACTTCCCAGACTTATTTAATAAGTTTAATTTATATTAGAAATATATATATATTATATTTAATAAAAAGAATATAATGGCTTTTTTTTTTTTTTTTTTTTTTTTTTTTGTTAATAAAATAAACAAATACACCATCCACTCATTTTATATTCTAACTTAACTAATATAGCCTTTGAAACAAAACATCATTACATGTTTAAATATTTAGATAAACATAAAAAGCTAAAGCTTAGTCATTTTCAAACCACCAAATATTTAAGAAAAAAATCATCAGTCGTTAAAAAAATAAAAAAATATTTATAAGTAAATTAATTTTTTATTTTATTTTCTTTTAAGTGAAACAAATGTAAGACATTTTTGTTTATAAGTTTTTTCTTTGAGTTCAACTAAATATACAACTTTTTTAAAACTAGCCTTTTTAGCTATAATAATTATGATAATTTAAATTAACAATTTTAAAAAAACTAGATCATTAATTGTGTATATTTCATATATTATGAAATAATTCTTAGGATCTTTCTTTTGTAAAACAATTTATATAAAAAACAAATACTTTTGATTATAAAAAGAAAAAAAAAATAAATAAATTTAAATATAATACAAAAAACAACAAATCTAGTGGATTTAATTATTATTAACATAAATATAAAATAGCCTTTAATAACTAATTTACAATTTAAGCTTTTACTTAAGAATAAGTGAGTGAAATACAAAACAAACAACATCATTTTTGTGTATATGTATTGTGTTAACCAAGGCTTAATTTAAATACAACTTTTTTTTAAGTTATTTATACTATTAGAAAAAAAAAAATAAAAAGAAACAACTAAAAAATATAAAAAAGTTAAGACAAATTGCTGGTATATATTTTAAATATTTAAATATTTTTTGTTAATTTTTCTGAAATTATAGTTATAAAAAAATTAAATAAAAACAAGAGATTTGAAAATGAAATTTAATAATAAAGTGTTTTTATTCAAAATCTTAGTTAAGAAGTTATGATTTTTTCTTAATTATTCCCTTGGCATATTTCATATCTCGTTCCAAAGGACTTAAGCGTTTTAGCAAATATCATTTTGCAAATGCGCCTTTCAAATTCATTAACTAATTCACCTCTTTCAAAAATCTTTCATAATAATGTTCGGGTTTAGCTTTCTTAAAAACCTCCTTTTGGGGGCCTTTAGGAGATCGGATAGCAGATTTTTGCAGTTTTCTGAAAGCCATCTTTTAAATCTTTTCAATAACCTCGAATCGTTTTAATGCCCACATTGTTATTGGCGTAAAAGGTTGCAGCGACATCCCTGTATTTTTATATATTACCTTCTGTAACCTTTCAGAGACTAATAGACTTCTTCGCCTTCTTAAAAATGCATATGCAGATTACCTCTAGACCTAACTCTCTTAATTGCCTTCTTATGAGTAATTAGAATTAATATATCTTATACATTGCATTTCGAAAATCGTAGTTAAGGACGCTGTAAAAAAATTTAAAGCGTACAATTCAGTTTATAAAAATAAAACCAATATTTTTCAACGTCATTTGTGTACACGTTCAAATAGCTTGTCAGACCAAAAATTTTTTTCCGAAAATTTTGATATTTTTTCACGTACATTTTATTGCCCTTTAGACATTATCCACATTTTTGAAAAAAAAAGAAAAAAAAAATAATTTCAATAATTTTCGTTCTCTCTTTTGTCTCTAAAATTTCTAGCGTTCCTATTGGAACATTTTTTATTTTGTGCGTCTTCAGGGCATGCTTTTGTTACTTTTCTGATAAAAGATACAGATTAATGTAATGAATCAGTCGCATTCCATCAAGAGATAAAGAAACTCTTAAAATTCGTATTGCATTGTCAGCGTCCTTCAGACTGTAACTCAAAATTTTTTTCGGTTATCAGGGTTTCTTTCAGTGATTGTGTACCAGACCTTATTTGGCTCCTAATGAGCCATATGAACAATTATGTCAAATTATTATTACGATATTCGACTACACCTCAAAACGAAGAGAAAATTGTCTTTCTTCTGTGTAGCTCTATCTCCAAAATAGTTCATATCCTCTAGATGCATCTGTGATTGTCTTTCTTGTGTTAGTTTATTTTCGCAAAAACTTGTTATGTCCTGTCCCAACCCCTTTGAGTTTAAATGTCTGAGAATTCAATTTCTTTACCTAACACTTCCAATTTTACGTTTTATTCCCTTGTCTCAATGTAGAAATCACCTATTACCTAGACCTCGAATGTCATTGTCATATCCAACTTCTAGATGTTTCAATTAACCCAGAAAATCGTCTATCCTCGCTAACCGTAATTGTTCTTCTTATCGTAGCTTATTTTCGTGAACGCCATTCGATGCCAAGTACCGTCTCAATCTTTCTCCATCAGTCGGCTAAACTTTCAGTGTGAGATGATATCCAATTTCTCGTCTAAATACAGAAGCATATCCCCACCATCATTTAAGTTGTGTTCATTTCTTCTTATAAAGTATCCGCCTTTCCCAAATATCTGCCGAAAATTCTATCCTAGAACATTATCCATTGTCCCTTGTCGCAATTTATTAACACAATTGAGATCATTGTTTTATACAGCGGCTAAAAAATCTATTCTTCCGAATAGATCGTTTTCCATGCGGCATACTTTATATTGCCCTTCAAGTATTTAGTTTTCAAACCTTATTTCCATTACAATTTTTCTTTTTATTTCATTTTAGCACGCTTTAAATAATAAGAAAAAAATTATTTTTATACGTAAAATATGTTGTAGAATTATTTCACTTTTAATATTCATAATTAATTGTTCTGAAACACTTAACTGCCTGTTCTCTATGTCGAACGAAAAATTCGTTTCGAATAAATGCATGGAAAACAGCAAAGAAATTTAATTTTGTGTTGTTTTCCATATAAATTGTAGAAACGAATTTTTCGTTCGACATAGAGAAACAGGCAATAACACTAAATTGTAAATAGAATTTCATTGTTATACTAACAGATAAAGCTTTTTACAGTTGTATAAAACGAAAAATACTTCAAAAAATATAAATACTTAAATATTTTTTTTTTTGATCTATAGAAATTTTGCATTGAATATTTTAAAACAAAAAAAAAAAAAAACATTAATGGAATACTTTTGAAAAAGTGCATATATAAAATTTGTAATGTTGTAATGGCATTTTTATAATAATTCTATTAATATAAATTAATAATATAAATACAAAGTTAAGGTTTTGTGCAATAAAAGGAAAATGAAATTATAACTGTAATATACAAAATACAAAAACAATATTTCGAATTAAAAAAAGGGCTTAAACATCCAAGCAAGCTGAAACAGTCTTCCTAACTGCATCTCTAGCATAGGGTATGTATGATAATGAATACCAAGTCATAGCTAATGATTGTATAATAATAAAGATTAAAGTCAAACCGGGTTTATGCAACTAAATAAAAACCAAACAAAAAATTAATAAGATTAAAAACCCAAAATTGTATAAAAAATAAATAATAAAAAAACATACCACAATGGCTGCTATTAATGTCATGATAAGAGAAAATATAACAATGCAAGTGGCTATTAAACGCGTATCAGAAAACATTTTTTTCAACTGATTAATGGGGCCCATTAGGAAACAAGTACTTTAAACGAAAACAGTTTTTTTTATTTATTAATGAATAATATTTAATTTTAATTTATTTTACCTGAGCATTGATATAACATTACCCAAAGTATAGAAAACAGCAAATACCACAATACCACGATGTAAAAATAGAGCTATAGAACCCAACAAGGATAATACTATGCCCAATACAAAACATATACAAAAACCTTTGATGCGTGTAGACCAACTTAGTGTGGACATATCATTGATCTAAAATTTAAAAAAAAAAAATAGTAATAATTAAAATAATGAAAAACGCAAGTTTACAAAAATTTTATAAAAAAAAAAAAAACAATTTAGATGAAACATTTTTTATGAAATTCTTTTTATGAAACACAAATGGAAGTAATAAATGAAATTTTTTTTAATGAAATATTTGGGAACAAACAATTCTAAATAGCAATTTTGAAACTAAATTTTATATAAAAATAAACGAATATTTATTTTATATATTTGAAATGAAGAAGCCGCAAGTTTATGAGCTAGACTACAATATACAAAACAAATAAGTTAATAATTAAATGTAATTGAAAAATGATGAATAAATGATATAAAATTAGCACACATTTATCAGGTTTATATAGCAAAAATTTGTGGTGACAAATTTTTAATGAACATAAAAAAATATTTGTTTGTAAAAATTTGTAATAATTTTTGTAAAGAAACTAAAAGAAAATTTTTGAAATTTTATACACAGAAAAAAGTTTGTACATAAATATAAGAATTTACTTTCATTGATTTTAGTTCATAATATTTAAGAATAATGTTTTAAATATTAACACTTTTTTACATTTTTTGAAATGAATCAAAAGTCAAGAAGACTTAAAATATATTGTTTAAATTTTCATTTATATTTTCAATTTGTAAAAAAATGTTTGAAATTGTTTCCGGAAAATTTTAGGTTTTTAATGATTTTTAGCTACATTATGGGAACAGAAGAGAAGCGCTTTTTATCAAAATGATGTTCTGCAGAATGTGAGCGAAATTATGCAAATTTCTAAACATTATTTTTTACATATTTTCCTTGGAATTTTGCCTTTTTAAGGCGTTTGTTGTTATTATTTTCATGTATAACTATTTTCATTTACCATTTGCAATCAAATCTAATAAAACTAAACCAAAGATTTAACAAAATTTACTAAAATTTTTCGTTATGAACAACTTAATAATATCTATGAACAAAATTTTATTTTTTATGAAAAAAGTTTGGGAAAAAAGTCATGTTCGATTCACAATATTTTAAACTTTTCTTGAAATTTTTTATTTGTTTATTTTATTTTTTTAAATGTGGCTTAATAAAAATTCTTTAATGAAAATTATAATCACAATTATTAGCAAGATTGTTTAACGAAATTTTTAATAAAAATTTTAGACGAATGAACAATTTAATGAAAATTTTCTTAAATTTTTTTACAAATTTTATTCGAGTTTTAATGGAAATTTCAGATATTTTTAAATAGTTAGTAAGAAAATTGATCATGACTGAACAATGAGGTTTCCATCCCTGGTTCATAATTCATAATGATATAAAATAAGTAAGAAGTTGAGATCTATGTGGCGCTGTTATCATTAGTTTTCCCATTTTAGCTTTACTTTAATAATTTAAGAACTCCGATATAATTGCGTCATAGTAGTTAAAAAAATATACAAAAGAATAATTTACTATTCCTATGTACCTAATAAAAGAAAGTATTTTTTGTGCCTGCTTCGCTTTTTTTGGATTTGGAAGCTACCCCCATTTGTTGTGACATACTTAAAAATTCTAATGAAAAATTTAGAGGAAATTTTTAGGTTAAAAAAAAAATTAATGTTTTTTTTTATTTTTATCGAGTTTGAATGCAAATTTTGATGAGATATTTAATTAAGAAAATTTTAATTAAAAATTTAGCAAGAAATTTTCAATAAAAAATTTAATCAATTCAAATAAAAACAATTTTACATTTGTCTTATAAATTTTTACGTACTATTTTTGAAAACTGATCCATTTTTTATTTATTTATTTTTCTTTTTTTAATTTGCACTTTTTTAAAAATGGTATTTTTTTATTGGTACTTTACTTTTTTTAAGTTAAAACTTTTATTTAAAAAGTCTCTTTTATGAAAACTTTTTTAATTTGTACTTTTTTATGAAAATTGGAAATTTGAAATTTTATTTTTGTAGAATTTAAAAAAATTTTTTTTTGGTAAAAATCACCTTTTTGAAGATACAAAATTTACAATATTTACAAAATTTATTTATTTTTTTCTAAAAACTGGTACTTTTTTAGAATAGTATTTTTTTTAATTTTTACATTTTATTGAAACATACTTTCAGTTTAACTACTTTTTTGAATATTGAAAAATTAGTACTTTGAAAACTTTTACTTTCTTAAAATTTATTCATTCATTCACTTACTTATTTATTTGTTTGTTTTTTTAGATTGGATTATTTTTTAAAAAGTCTACTCCTTTAAAAATTCATACGTTTGTAAAATGTTTTAAAATTAGTATTTTTTGAAAAATAATATACATCTTTTTTAATTGGTAATTTTTGGATTTAAGGAAATTGGTAGTATTTTGAGTAATTAGAACCATTTTAAAAATTAGTACATACTTCAAATTGGATTATTTTTAAAAAGTGTCCTTTTTAAATTAGTCTTTTTTTCGAAAATTATCTTATTTACGAATATATATATATATATATATATATATATATATATATATATATATATGTGTGTGTGTGTGTGTATAAAAGATATATATATATATATATATATATATATTATATACATATATTTAAGAATTATTACTGATCTTAACACATTTTAATTTCAACTATGAACAGACCCATTGTTCTGCAAGCCATACAATAAACCTCTAATAAGAATCCAACCCTTTCGACAAAACGTTTTCTTTTTTTAACTGACTCATTTTACATGATTCTCTAACCTCTAAACCCTCTTGACACTACGGAGGAAATCCGTAACTTACTAAATACTCCCCCAAATTCCTCTTGTTACTAACTCCATTGGGAGTCTCATAAAAAAACTGTTTTTGTATTTTAAAGAATATTTACCTGAGTTATTATGTTGCTTTCTTCTTCGGGCGTACGATCTTCACCGCTTAAAACTCTGCGTAGCTTATCCATGTTTTCTTATTATTTAAACAAAATAATTAACACAAATTGGTAGTAGATTGTTAACTTATTTAAAGGTGGCAAAAATTAAATAATGGTGATAATTTTTAGGAAAAATTAAATTTAATACGAACAAAATAAAAAACACAAAAAATTGTCAAATGAAATCAACAAAAAATGTTGTTGTTGCTGTTTGTAATAATAGTGTTAGTAAGTGTTTGAAATAGACATATTGTATAAATACAGAGATGCCATATGTAATTTTCTTATATTCCAAGGGAGATAAGTTAACGTTTTAAATTCCTTTTTTTATTTTTAAATAAAACTATTTGTTGAATTCTTTATTATAATTTAAAAATATTGTATGTTTATTATTATGGTACTACTTCACATTTAGTTTTTTTGTAATATATGTATTAAAAACATTATATCCCAATTTTATTATTAAAATTCAGCGAAACCTGGTTTCGTTATTAAATTCTATATACACTGATGTATGTTTAAGAAAAAGTATTAAAAACATAAAGAAAAAGCCTAATTAAAATATAAAAAATTAAAATAAATTATATTTAAGTATAATTAGAAAAAATAATAATAAACTAAAAACTATTATAACAAGTTAACAAAATCTAATTGCAAAACTTATTTTGAAGTAAAAAAGCATAAAGATGAGATTTTGATCTCATTCATTGGAATCGGCAGGATTGGATTTTTCATCCGAAGTCTTAGAGGAAGAGTCTGAAGAAGAATGAGCAATATCCACTAAATCTACAGTATCACCCACTGAGGCAGTGTTGGCAGCTTCTACAACCGAGTAACCAATATCCGATGGCGTTCCTTCGGGATAACCAAGATAATAATCAGCTATACGGCCAGCTTCACGTAAACCACTTAGGAATGCTCCATGTACGGTTGCCGGATAATTGCGTATGGTATGTTCTCCGGCAAAGAAAAGTCGAGGCAGTTCGTCTAGTTCTTGATTGGGATTAGGATTATTTGGATTGGGTGGTATAACAGGTGCAGCTAAAAGATCATAATCACTACCAGAAGAGCCCACCGAAACAAAACTGTAAGAACCTCTGGCCCAGGGATCAGCACGCCAACGTGTTACGAGAGTCTCTTTAGGTTGCGGCACCGAACCATTGCCAAAAATACCCTTTAAAACTGCTATACATCGTCCCACGATAACATCATCGGAAACATTTTCCATTATGGCCGCCGATTGACCCGCCACTAAAGCCAATAAAACCGGTGACGATGATATACTCCAAAATAGAAACAATTCACCACGACTGGCTGTGGTACTACCCACATGACCAAATAAATTTGTATTGGGATCCCAAAATATACGATCAAAACATAAGACCACCTTATTTAGATTACCAAAACCCAAACGCTGTATGGCCTGCTGCTTCCAATCTGGCAAAGGTGGTTCAAAATTCACTGTATTAGTCTGTTGAGATTGCACTTTAGCGGTGGCTATTTTTAAAACACCCAGAGTAAGAGTACATAGAACCAAATCCGCTTTATAGGTTACCGTGGAATTATTGGTTTTCAAATTCTCAGCCACTATCTCGACGCCCGTGGGAAAGTATTTTATTGTTTTAGCGGCGGTATTGACACGTATATCTAAACCTTCTGTTAGGGCTATGGGTACACAGGAATAACCATTACGTACGGTGGTATGATTGCCAATAAATTCAAAATCATCATCTTGATCCCAATGTTTGAGCGATAGGTTGCTTAAGGGCGTGGCATTGGCAAATTCTAGATTGGCAAAATGCCAATCTAAGATTTGGCGATCTTTTGAGGATAAATAAACATCACTGTAATGAAGAAGATATAGAAGGAAGGGAAAATAATGTTTAAAAGATCTTTAAACAAATTACTAAAATCTGAACATTAAAAAAATCTATAAAATTTAACAATATATATATATATATATATATATATATATATATATATATATATATATATATATATATATACATATATTTTAAATTTATTAGAAAAAATCTAAAATTTATTTAAAAAAAACGTAATGAAAAGCATTTTATTGAGATTTGGCGTTTAAGGAATTGTTTACATTCTGAAATCACTGCTTACTTTTTATCTTTCTCCATATTTTATTTTTCCAAAAACAATCATGCTAATTTTATTAATATTAAAATCAAAAAAATTCACATATTTTCAAGCCCGCAGCGACAAAATATTTTCTCAACGTTAAGTTCTCACGTTTTGTTTTTTATTTTTAAATTTAATTTAAAATTCTATTAATTCTAATGAATTATTAAAAATTCGCTCACCTGGGCGGGTTCAATTCCAATTCCTTAAGTTTATTTTGCAGTATTTCATCTTCTTTCATCAAATCTTCATACAACTTCCCTGCCTTGGTCCATTCATAGTAGGTGGAACGTATCTCAAATTCATGCTCTATATAAGTATTATCCGTCTCTCCGCTACGGGGTGGGCGCGTGCGCAGTAATTTTGCATGCAATTGTTTCAAATGTTTTATGCGTCCCAGTACCTCGGAAATTTTCGTTTGATTTTCTATAATGGCTTTTTGAGCCTCACAAACGTGTGTTAAATGTTGTACTTGCTTCTCTTTGACAGATTTTTCTTGTAGCTTTATAATCCATTCCAAAGCTTGGCCCAAAGAGACAGGATTATTGCCAGCATAATTAAAGTCTAATTGATGTGATAGATAACTGGCCGATTCCAAGAGACGATTAAATTCTCTTTCCACCATATCATCTTTGTGTTTGGGAACCGGTTTACCGCCTGCCCCGTAAAGGGGACAAGCTTGACGTATAGGAACCATTTCCATGCCAACTTGTTTACTCAAGATGGTCATGGGATTGCCCCAAACGCCCGTAACCACCATGGCACCCAAGTCGGCTATATAGTTACTTTTGCGAAAGGTGGCTATACGGCCACCCACACGATCTCTAGCCTCTAAAACTATAACATCCATGCCAAATTGTTGCAATTGTTGGGCAGCCGCCAGCCCAGAAATGCCCGCTCCTATGACAATAACTTTGCCCAATTTTTTTGTGGGTATAGGACGCAAACGTTTAAAAATACCAAAATTAATGAAACCATGTCTTTCCAAAAAGGAATGTATGCGTTTAACCAAATTAGGATCACTGTCAAAGGGAGGTTCCATGTCCTTGATGGCATTTTCTAATATCAATTGTTGTTTGGGATTTTCTATCCACATTTGTAGCAAACGATTGCGTATATTAAGGAACACTCTTTGGGCTACCAGCCCAGTTTTGGTGATATCTGGAAAACAAGCTGCCTCATTAGAAGTCATTTTATCGAAAGGCAAACGCGATTGAAACGCAGCACCCTCCAAACCCGTCAAAATCTCTTTATAAGCTTCAGCAGCTGCTGCCGCTGCCTCACGGGGATCTGCTATCTCTTTGGCAAAAGGACTTTTTAAGGAATCCGACTTTTTAGTTTTCGTTTCGGATTTTGTACTGGAACCCATTAAGGCATTACTCAAATGACCCGAGGGAGTGGAGGGTTTCTCCTCATTAGTGTTATTAGCATTAGGTTTGTTAGTATAATCAACACGAGGTTTTATACGTCTACTAGTACGCCTTTCTTCGGCTGAGCGCTGGGCATCATTGGAATCCTCATCCCCAGTACATTTTTTTATGCCACTATTATTTAAATTTGAACTACCACCGGCCGGTTTACGTTTAGGCGATGGTTCTGTGTCGGAATCATCACTTATTAAAGTAACACATTCGATGGGTTCGATATTACTAATATTTAGTTTTCCCTTGATAGTTATGGGTTCATTTGTGTTAGTAGCGTTAGCGGCGGTGGTAAGAGGAGAGTTTTCATTCAGACTCTGGTTCATATCAGTCGACAGAAAAGTATCACCCGTATCTGTATTGCTATTAGACATATTCTTATGTCTAATTTATTTTTTTTACTGTAATTATACAAATATGTTTCAGTTGTTATTAATTAGAAAAAATATTAAAAATTTTCACAAAAAAAATTCGCAAATTTTCTTAATAAGCTTTGTTTATATGTTGCTTCTTTTTGTAAACTATCATTCATACAGAAATGGTAGCTAGGAATTTGGTGGAGAGAGACGCCGGACTTTTATATTAAGAAATGGGGGTATGTTATTTAAATGTAAAAAACGGGAAAATTTTAATTAATGAATAAAGAAAGATATTTTACAAATAAGAAGTAATTAAAAGAAGTAATTTTCGTAAAAAAAAATGTTAAACCGACTTCCTTTCCATAGCTTTTTAAATTTCATGGACTTATATTTTACAGAAAATAGAAAAGATATCTTAAATCGTTTTATTTTTAGTGAAAACTTATATGACCCAAACTTAGGTTATTTTTAAGTTACAATTCAGTTTTAAGTGTTTTTAAGTAAAAAGCTAGATTTAAGGGTTCCGCGATGGGTTAATTAGTAGTGAGTTGTTGTTTTCACTACAACGAGCAATAACCTTCGTTATGATTTGTTCACATATAGAAGTTTTTTGAAAACGAGTCATTTTCTTAGAAAACACAAACAAATTGATTTATTTTTTCATATATCTCAAAACCAAAAGACATCTCGATTCGAATTATTTAACACACAAAAAACATACTAAATTTCCGTACAGGAAAGACATTTTTAGTATTTTTAGTACATAGAAATTTGTCGGAAAAATAATTTGTAAAAATTGTTGTAGTATATTTAATTTGTTATTTTATAATTTGTTGAAATCACACTGTTTCTTTCTATCAAAAATTGTCTTTATATTTTTTTCATAAAAAGAAAAATAGTTTTAGTATTTCTATTGAATCAATAAAAATAATTTTAATACACAATAAATTTGGTGTCAGAAGTGGGATGCTTTCAAAAAATGTCTATTTCTCAGTATGTAATAGAATCTCTTACGTGAATGTTCGCAAATGCGATACAAAAAGCTTTTACCAATGCTTCCGGTAACACATCGACTACTTCAACTCAGAAACATCCAGTTTTTACAATGTCTGAATATCATTCAGCACAATCAACATCAGTTTAAGAGTATTTTACACGATTTGACTGGGCTTTGCAATTTAGTGCTGTGCCTATAGAACTACATGCCCAATATGCAAGAGTTAACATGGAAGCTGAATTGAATTTAGCTCTAGTGAGCCCACTACAATCAGAAAATTGTTCATATGAGGAATTAAAAAAGATCTTAATCACTAACACTATCTTAATCACTATGATAAATAAATTTGCAGAAAGTATAAAATTTCGCCAAATCACACAAAAACAAGAAACGAATCAATAGCTATTATTGAAAAGAAACCAGATACCTTTGCTGCCACATATGAGGTGCCGTAATTTCTTGAAGTCACTCGCATCTATAGAAGTGAACCGTTCAGAACTAATACCGTTATAAGAACGTACAAATAAACTAGGATTTTCGCCGCCGAAATTTAAAAGGAAAACACGACAAATATAAAAATAAAAACAGGCAGAAGTTTTAGATAGTCGTATTAATATGTTCAATGGGAGCGTATATATATATATATATATATATTAAAAGAACTTTTATATTTTTTTTTTATTTTTATAAATGCGCATTCAAGAGCTTGGTTTAGGAAATATTTACTATTTTAAGTGAGTACCAAACTTTCTATAGAAAATTATTAAACCTCGTCAGACTCGGTGTAAAATGTTCTATAGAAAATTATTAAGCTCAGTGTAAAATTTTGTTTAAACTATTCCTCCAAAGAATTATTTGCAAAATATCGACTTATTATTTAATGTAACTTTTTTATATAATTTCTTTACTTAAAAATCCATTCTTTTATTTTATAATTTCACATTTAAATTTTTTGTTTGGAATTTTGGGAATTCATTACATACATAAATGCTGTTGGAAGTTCTTTTATTTTTTAGTACAAAACACAAATTTGTACAATTTATTTAGCAACCTGAGCATTTTGTTCTATAAGATATAAGTCTTGGATTAATTATAGAAAAAAAAAGATACAATTTTAATTATTAATTCCGGTTAAGTATAAATTAAAACTTAAGCTAAATTGTCTTTAGCAAAGACTTCAACGACAGCTCCTTTACTTTGTGCACTCCAAACCTAGGGCTGTCTGTTCCTAGAGGCAGATATTCAGCCAAATCTAACCTCAATCTTTAGAGGGGCTTACATTTTGTATGAGTGTAATATTATCTCCCTTAAGCATTATGCGTCCTAGATTTTTACGTGTTCTGGTCTTTACCCACACTTCCTCGGCATCGTCCAGCACTAGATTCATGTATTCATCGAAACCTACAATGTGTCCCTCAATTCTTAGATTAATGTTTTCATATAGCCACACTTGAACGCGGGAACGATTTTGTAAGTAACGAAAAATCAAGTTAATGGGTTGAACCATTACCTTCTGGACTTTGGTGTTGCCTTTGAAGGACATGTTTGTGAATCTTTTTGTAAAGAATTTCGAAGAATTGTATTAATTTTGCTGGTTTTGTAGTTTTTTTTTAAGTTGAAAACGTTTATAAACCGGCGTCTACTTATCAGAGACCTGCGCCGAGCAGTTTTAACGACGACGGCGGCAACTCAAAATCGGCTGTTAGCCGTCTGATATGTAAAAATAAATTCCTTGTTTTCCATCGTCTTATAGAGCAACGGTTCCCAAATGTTAGTCCACGTCTTCTTAGGTGTATGGGGGCGACGAAAACCGTTTGTTTGAACATAAAATAGAAGTATTTCTTAAAATATTTATAAGAAATAGATTTATTTTTTGTATTTCTTTTACTTTTAAAATGTTTCGAGGTTACGAATAAAAGTTGAATATTATTAAAGTATTTAACCTAGTGTCTACATTAGACAAATTTATATTAAAACAAACGTCAAAATCGGTGCGAATATATACAAGGTAACCTTAGTTAAATAGTTGATAATTATTTTGGTTGTTACAGTTATCAAACTGCATATATAAAAAACAATAATGAATACGCCATATTGTTGTTTTTGTACATCTGCTGCCACCTTCCATAAATTCACTTTAAGTTTGACGTTTATCTTGATAAAAAAATCTCTAATGTAGACACTATGTAAAGTAAAGTAGTATTCGTCGTTAAAAATATTTTTTGTAAAATTTTTGACAACGAAAATTTTTGTAAAAGATTAAAAATTACAAAATGACTCATAATTGTAATAATTTTGTATAATTAAAAACGAGCCTATTATGAAAACAATAACTTTAAAATTATTTTAATGAGTAGCTAGAAACTATTGAAATTTACACTCAACAGAAAAGGGTAAATTGCCACTACTAGGATGTCAAATAAAAATCATAAATTTATTTATTTTATTTCTTTCTAACTTACCATTTTTTAGTACCGGTATTTATTCTTAAAATAAACTCTTACTTTTTAAATTCTATATACTATATATTTACCAAAAGTTGCCCGTATTTGTTTATGTTATTTTATATTTATATAATTCTAAAATTTTTGTTAATTCGCATATTTTCCTGAAACTCAAGTTTTTGTCAAAAAAAAAAAAAAAAAGACAATTTCAAGGCAGATTTAGCAAGGTTAGCTGATTATTTGATTTGTTAAACTGTCAAACTTCATATAAAATGATAAATTTTGCTCACTAAATAATTTATTTGAATGTCAAAACTCCATATATAAAAAAATTTTATAAAAATCCTCTCCGAACTGCTGTTAACTTGTTAAATCTGCCTTGGATAATATGGTTTTCGCAAACTAAAAGCAACATTCATACAGGAATGATAGCTGAGAATGTGGTGGGGAAAAAGACCGAACTTTTTTTTATCAAGAAATGGAGGTTAAGTTATTTAAATGAAAAAAAAAAAAAAAAAACATTAGGAAAGTTTTAATTAATGAATAAAGAAAGATATTTTATAAATAAGAAGTATATTAAAAAAAGTGTGCGTGTTAATTTAGTGATTTTTGTAAAAAAAAATTGCTAAACATTATTGTAGAATTTCTTTCCATTGCTTTGTACAATTTATGGACTTATATTTTACAGAAAATAGAAAAGATATCTTAAATTGTATATAGATAAAAAATAAAATAGTCATTTCTCGGTTTTATTTAAGTTGCAAATCGGCTTTAATTGTAAATGTTTTTTAAGCGAAAAACTAGATTTAAAGGTGCCTCCATGGGTTAATTGGCAGTGGGTTCGATTCGTTGTTGTTTTCACTACAATGAGCAATAGTCTTTGTTACTCGCATTGGTTAAAAAATAAATAAATAAACTATATTAAATTGTAGGAATTCATTAAGTTTAACACTAGCTTTAATTAACTTTTAAAATGTTAAAATTAACTTCAATTCTAAATTTTTTATGGGTTAAAAATAGTTTCAATTGTACATCTTTTAAAAATATAAGATCAGGTTTGATTAAAGTTTCTTTTAAATCCTAAATTAGATCGTTGGTCATTTTCAAGTTCCGAATAACCTTAAATTGTTTTATTTACAAATTTTTTGAAATTAAAAAGTAGGTTTAATTAAAGGTCTTTTTAAATTACAAAATTAACTATTTAAAATCCATAAATATTGTGTAATTGTAACTAATTAAAAAGCCCACAATTTTTTAATCGTATGTCGTTTTAAAGTTAAAAATTAGCTGCAATCTTAGTACATTGTAAAGTACAAAAATAGCTCTAATATTTTTTTTACGTATAAAACCATAAATTGTAGGTCTTTCAAAAGTACAAAATGATAACTTATTATAGTTTTTTTTTTAATTATAATAGATTTTATTTTAAGTCTTTTTAAAATCCCAAATGAGCTTTTATTATAGGTCTTTTAAAAGCCGAAATTAACTTTTAATGTAGGTCTTTTGAAGTCCAAAATGAGGTTTTAAGGTAGGTCTTTTTAAAGTTCAAAATTGGCTTTTATTGTACATCACTTTAAAGTTCATAATTAACTCTAACTATAGGTTTTTTTAAAGTCTTAAATAAGCTTTTATTTTAGACCTTTTTAAAATCCAAATTTATTATTGCAGTCTAGAATGACCTTTTATTATAGGTCTTTTTAAATTTAAAAGATTACCTTTTACTGTAGGCGTTTTTAAAATAAAAAATAGATTTTTTTTGTAGGTCAAAGAGTAATGAGAGACTAAACTAATCTTCAAAAACCCAAGTCAGTTGTCAAAAACCTAACTCAAGCAACAACAAAATATTTGCAATCAAGAGTATTTTCATGTTGCTGAAAAAATAAAAGTAAAATTATTTCGAAACATGCTTTTTTCAATTGTCAACCTAACGTTTCGTATCTATGTGTATATTTTCTGTTATAGATCTTTTTAAAGTACAAAATTAACTTTTAATGTAAATCTTTTTAAAGTCCAAAATAAGGTTCAGAATTTGTTTTTATTGTAGATCTTTTTAAAGTACAAACTTAGGATTGTTTGGAATTTAAATAGAGCTTCAACCGTATGTTTTTAAGTCCAAAATTTGTTTTTATTGTAAGCTTTATTAAAATCGAAAATTATCTTGAATTGTTCAAGTTTTTAATGACCCAAATTAGCTTGCATTGTTCGAATTTTGTATATTCCAAATTACCTAAAATTTGTGGTATTTTTTAAGTACCAAAATAGCTTTAATTGTAGATGTTTTGAAATGTTGTATTGTTTTTAATATATTTAGAGAACTTTTGTGAAATCTTCTAAACCGATTCCAGTTTATTATTCTTAAATTTATTAGAAACGTTTTATTTCAAAAGGATTTTAACAATTATTATCTACATATTTTGTCTAAATCTTGAGACTTATATTTATATTTATATTGACTTAAATAGCTAATTTCAACGATCAAAGTCAAAATGATAGTGAGACATTTACAACAGTTTTTTTTTTTAATACAATAACAATACACAGTAACTTAACCTAGTGTCTACATTATCAAAACAAATGTCAAAATCAGTGCGAATATTTATATGGTAACCTTAGTTAAACAGCTGATTATTATTTTGGTTCTTACAGTTGTCAAACTGCATATATAAAAAAAAAAGAATGAACTCCCCATATTGTTGTTTTTGTGCAGCTACTGCCACCTTCCACAAATTCGTGTTAAGTTTGACGTTTGTCTTGATATAAAATTGTCTAATGTAGACACTATGTAACTGTGCTAAACATTAAGCTAAACAAAATGCCTGTGGTTTTTGTGGTTGTTGAGAAGGGTGCTACCATTTTTTTCACAAATTCACTAAAATGAGTGGTTTAGTTCAGAGCGACTCAACTCTATAATTTATGCCATTTATTTTTTTACTCTTTTCAAAAAATGTTTCAACTACTTTGTTTTTCGGCAAATTACTCTAAACAGTTTATGAATTGTTAATTTTTCATATTAACTATTACTATTAAAAAAATATTTTGACACAGTTAGATAACAAAAATGATTAGATTTATTCTTACCTATGAATATTCAGTATTTTTTAACAAAAAACTATCAAGAGTTCATTGATTGTCTAGTTAATTTGCAAAAAATTATCAATTAATTAATAAGAAATTTAGTGTAATTTGATCTAATTGTTGGTAGTAAAAAAGGGGAAAACCTAATATTAAATACTTTTCACAACAACGACGTCATCGGGACGGTTTGTCTCCTATTAAGAAAACAGAAACATAATAACATAAAAATAAAATAAATTTTATTCAAACGCCTTGCCATTCAACGTCTATGTAGTCAAATTTGTATGGATCTAACGTTGCCGTCGTTTGTTGCGTTTCTACACTAAGAATAAAATTAACGAGGGTTGTTAAGAAAGTTATTGAAAGTCATAAAAAATTTACAATGTCACTATTGATAGAGATATATACAACTGAAGCTAAGTTGAAACTTTTAAAGTATCTAAAATAGGATAATTTCGAACCTTTAAAAGGCCCAACAATTAAGGTACAATTGATTTGCGACTTTAAATTACCTACGATTGAAGTTAATTTGGAGTTTAAAATCGTAGAATTGAAGCGAATTTCGAAAATAAAAAACTACAATTTAAGCTATTTTGGGACTTTAAAAATACCTACTATGAAAACTGATACCGGACTTTAAAAAGTATCAGAATTTGAGCTAATTTAGAACTTTATAAAGTCCTATAACTAAAGCTACTTTTGTACTTTAAAAGTCCTAGAATTGAATATAATTTTGTACTTTAAAAAGACTTAGAATTGATGTTAATTTCATACTTTAAAAAGGCTTATTCAAGCTATTTAAGAAATATGATTTCAGCCAATTTGGGAACTTTTAGTCCTATGATTGAAGCTAATTTGGAACTTTAAAAAATCCTACGATTAAAATACATTTAAACCTTAAAAAAGTCCTATGATTGAACAAGGTTTTGAATTACAATAAGACTATCTTTGGTACATCAAAAAAAAAAAAAAAAAAAAAAAAAAACTATAAATAATCAAAGATTTTGAATTGAACTAAGACTGTCTTTGGTATCTCAAAGCTCTTTTTCTTAAAAAACTATAAATATTCGCTTTTTTTACAAATTATCTTAACTAAAAATAAAACTCTGATTTAAAACCTCACTATCATTCCTACCAAAATAAAAACAAACCATTTCGAAACCTCTTTTAACAAAAATATAAAATTTACATTTATTCAAAAGTTCATTGACTTACCTCCAAAATAGTTGTGTATACAATTATTATTGAGAAAAAAGAAACAAAAACAAACATATTTGACCCACTTTATTAAAAAAAAAAAAAATAAGAAATAAAAATTATGACCAACTAACCGAAAGACCTATTGAAAGTATTTACAAAAAATTAAAAAAAAGCAACGAATAAAAGATAAAAGAGAAAAGTTCAATGAATTTTTATTAAACCTTGGTTTTATGTAATAGTTTAAGAGGCTCAAAAAAGTATAAAACTTGAAAAAAATAAACAAACTTTAACTTAAAAAAAAAGTGAAAGTGTCATTTGAGTAAAGAGTGCATACTAAAATTTTTAAAATAAATTTGCATTATATGCGTGTTATATTGCTGAATTTTTGGGGAAATAAAGTTTAATGAACTTTTTTTTAATAATTTGTAAAAATAATTGTATTTTTTTTTTTTTTTTTTTTTTTTGTTTAGAAGATTTTTAAGGTGCATTTGGTACGGCTAATAGTTTAAGGTGAATGACAGGATATGGTGAGTAATCTTGACATTTCCTGTGGTGTAAATAATAGCGAGCAAATCATAGTAGACGAAAGAGAATTTTATTTTATGCAATTTTTTGTGTTATTTTTTTAACAAACAAACAAACATTTAAGGTTTCAATTAATCTTTATTGAAATTCAAGTAGTCTTTAATTATAGGTTTTAATTTAGTTTACTTTTAGATCTTGATGAAATGCAATATCAAGTTTTATATACGTAGATATTCGAAGGCACTTTTAAAGTCCCCAGATAAGCTTTAAATGTAGGAAATTTAAAAAGTCTCAAATTAGTTCCAATCGTAATTTGTTAAGGGTCCAAATTAGCTTTAAAATTTCAAAATAAAGTGCAAAACGTACGTCTTTTTAAAGTTTTCAAATAGCCTCAACCGAAGGAATTTTTTGGTGTCTATATTATCTTCAATGGTAGGACTTACTTACACTATAATAATAATTAATAATGTAAATAGTGTAAATTTTGCTTAAAATAGTAACTTTTAGTTTTTTAGTTTTAGTTAAAATCTATTTAATACTGCAAAATAAAAAATAAGATATTTTTAAAATAAAACAATGTTCAGTTGCTATTTTTTAAAAATAGGCTATGCTTTTCATTTCACGAATTAAATCCATAATATGATGTGTAATAGTCTCAAAAAACTTTCACAATGACTAAAAGCAATTTCATCCCATTGCAACTTTATACTCTCTGGCTTCAAATCACACTCTTTTTTTGGACCAGTTTAACTAAGTAAGGATGTGTGTAATGCAATGTCTTCAACATTATATTCATATATAATATTTCAAGAAAATTTTCCTAGCACATTGCATAGTACAATCGAACCAACATTAAGTACAAGGAACTTCCCTAAGCCATTAAAAAACCATCCCTTCGTTTTATAGTTTTCTTAGCTTAGTAATACTGGGAGGCAATTTTTATTTCAACCAAAATCCATTGTTATATTCAGGAAAAATATGCTTGCGTTTGTCCCTTCTGCCAACTAAACTCGTTTCCAGTTTTTCTCGGTCCAGGATTCACTAAATTTATCTGATAGCTACTTTCAGTTCTTTGGATTTTTTGTCGCAATAGCGCCATTTTTCTTAAGATATCGGGATAGAGTCCAAACACAAGCATTGCAGTTATTGATTTTAATAGTTTTTTTTTTTTTTTGAGAGGGATTTAATTTTCCCCGATATAAGTGATCTTCAATTTTGTTTAGCATCTCACTTTTAAAAATTCACGCTCACTTTTTAAAAATTCTTGGTTCTTTTCACGTTTTTTTATTTTTATTGACAAGGTCTGAGACAGTTTCGGGTCTTTTCGAGGAAATCTATCAAGAAACATATTTTTAATATTTTTTCGACTTCTGAATTTAATTTCGTATTTAAATATTTTCAACAGAATCCAAAGAAGTTTATTTTTTAAATGACGCTCTTAGCTTTAAACAATAGATAACCGTGGTTATTATCAAATTTGAAATCGTGCAAAAGAGAACAAATTCATATTTTAAAGATTTTGTTATTTTTTATATCAGCCAAACAAATATTTTAATATTTAGTATTTAAATATTTTAAAGGAGTATATTCCACTATTTTTATTTTATTTCGGATCCGCTATTAAGAATATATTTACTAAAAAAGCAAATTTTCATAAAAAGTGTTCACTTTTCTAAATTTCTCAAATTTACTTTAATCGTAAGACTTTCAAAAGTTTAAAATTAACTTCAATTATAGTTCTGTTTCAAGTCCAAAATTATACCCAACCACAGGTATTTTTATAGTCATTAATTTGCTTCATTTCATAGGTCGAATTAAAATTCCAAATTGGGCCATCTTAAATTCCTAGGATACCACACTTTCAAAGTCCTGAATTTGCTTTAATTTTTAAAGTGTTTTTATTACCCAACAATTCATAAGTCACATAAGTCTTTGAAAAGCCCTCAATTAGGCGCTTTTAAAGTTCGCAAATAAGCCTTAATCCTGTGCTTCGCTCATAAGTCTTTGAAAAGTGCCAAAGTAGGCCCTTTTTGAATCCTAGATAAGCCTTAATCATTGAACTTTTCAATGTCCCATAATACCTTTAATCGTAAGACTTAAAAATTTCAAATTTACCTCACTTAAAATATTTTTATTGTTCCAAATTTTCCTCAATATATTTCAAATTAGCTTCAATTTTTAAAAGCCCTCAATCATAAAACTTTTTAAGTCTCTAATTAACCTTAATCACAGGTCCAAATTACCCTCATTCACTGGTCTTGCTATAGTTATTAATTTGTTTCAATTAAAAGCGCTTTTAAACTCCCAAATTAGCTCCAATTTTAGTACCTTTTTAGAACATCAATCAGCTTTTTTCATAGGCCCTTTTTAAGTCCCAAATTGAACCTTTTTAAATTCCTAGGTAACCCCAATAGTAGGACAGTGCCGAATTTGTTCTAATTTAATGTATTTTTAAAATCCTTAATTGGACGTAATCATAAAATATTTTAGGAAGTAAATTAACTCCTAAAAAAGTCCCTGATTAGTCCTTTTTAAATTTTCAGATTAACCGTAATCGTAAGACATTTTAATGTCCCAATAGTAAGATTTTTGAAAGACTCAAATTAGCCTTAATGTTACATATTTTGAAAGACCCAAATTATCTTTAATCATAGATATTTTATAGTCCTTAATTTACTTCAATTGAAGGTTGTTTTAAAGTACTAAATTTTAGGTTGGTCTTTTTAAAATTCTAAAGTTAACTTCAATTGAAGGTCTTTTTAGTTTCGTTTTGTCCTCTATAGTAGGATATTTTCAAGACCTTTAGTTTCAAATTAGCATAAATCGTAGAATTTTTAGGACACAAATTAGTTCCATTTGCCGGTTTCTATAGAGTTCCAAATTAGACCTTTTAAATTCCAAGATAATTCCAATCGTAGGACTTTTTAAAGTTCCAAATTTGCCTAAATTACTGGCCATATAAATATTCTAAATTAAGCCTTTTTAAATTTTCAGATAAGCTTCAATTTTTGGAATTTTTATAGTCTCGAACCATCAAAAATTCCAGATATTTTTGTACTTCAAAATTTGCTCCTAAATGTCTTTTGAAGTCCTAAATTAGATTCAAAGTAGATTTTTTAGGATACGAATTCTAAGCACTTTAATAGCAACAAAATATCAATAATTGCAAGTGTTGCTAAAATCCCCAATTAGTTTGAATTATTATCGTAGTCTTTTTAAAGGCCCAAATTAGCTGCAGTAATAGAATATTTTTTTAGGAACTGAATTTGGTTTATCGTTATTTTCAGAGTCCCAATTTAGAAGTTTTTAAATTCCCCAAATAACCGTAATCGTAGGACTTTTCGAAGCCCCAAATTATCACCAATTGCAGCTCTTTTTAAAGTCCCAATTAGCAGTCATTTTATGACATTTTGAAGTTCCAAATTATTACAAACTGTAGATCTTTTAAAAGTTTTAAATTTCACTCAACTGTTGACTTTTTAAAGTACAAAAATTAACCTCAATCCCAATTAAACTTAACCGAAGATATTTTTAAAGTCTCAAATTAATTAAAGACGTAATTCGTTTTAAAATCTCAATTTAGCCCCATTAATAGGGCTTCTCAAAGTTGTAGTTTAACCGTAATTAAAAATCTTTTAAAAACCACCACATATGCCTTAATTTTTCTAACAAAATGTCATTGTCAGGGTCATTATGCAATTTTTTCTAATTTCTAAAATCTAGAAACAATAATTTTCTTGATAAAAACAAAACAGAAAATAATAAATAACGCACGCGATCGTCGTCATACATAACATTAGAAAAAGTCATTACACGCATTCAAGGACAAACAACAATTCAAAGCTTTTATGCAATCACATAAGATAACTGCGTTTAAAAAAAAGCTTTATTTTGGCGCCAATTCCTCTAAATATAATTCTAACTTATACAAATGCAATTGATTACCACAAAAGCTCAAACAAAGAGAGTATAAAGACCGTAGCTAAAAAAAACTTACCGACTACACGTGGTTGGTCTCGAAAAATACAAAAACTCGTTATGGTCAATGCACTAATTCAAGGACAAAATTCTAAACATAGGTCTGTTATGGCAAAAAAAAAATGCGTTGATTAGCAATAGATAAGTGTTAAACAAGAAAAAATAATACATAAATAAATAACTGAAAGCTGTTTTTTTTATAAATCAACTTTTAGCAAGAGCCATAACCAAACTAACTGCATTTGTTAGAAACTTTTTGTAAATAGAGAAGAGCGAGAGCTAGCAACGACCACTATTTGTAAGCTTTCAAAGTTAAAACTAAATTTGTTTATGTCATTTCACCTATTACTCCCCCACCCTTAAACAGGTGGGGTGTGTTTTATTTCACATTAAAGGTAAATGCACTCTTCTTTCCTATTGTTAGCCAGCCAAAAATAAAATTGCAAATAATTGTCTATTGTATGTTAGAAGAAAATTATTATCACAGTGGGGGCTTTTGGAAAGAAAAGTTCAATAACCTGTAAAGTACATCCTCATAGCAATAATAATAATAATAAAATTTAAAGAAATATAAAAAACGTTTGTTATAATTGGCAATAATGTCATGTTTGCATTAGATATCTAATACTAATAATGCATTATTTATTTTAACATTTCAATGATTTATAGTTGTGTTAGAATAAAAAGTTCTCTGTGGTTTTTCTAACATCGCCGAGTTAAATATGTATGACCACTAAACCACATTTGATTGTTAAGTTCAATAACTTTGTTCCTATGCCAAGGTGAAAAATTCATCATGTTTTAGAAAAGTGCATTCATTCATTTAATGAGCAATTGCAATTGTATTTTAAATGAAATTAAATAATTTGATAAATAATTTGAGAGATTTTGAAAATAAGCAATTTACGAAGATTTGGACAATGGCGGAGATTTTTAGATATTACACAAACTTTATAAGTCAAAGTCATTAAGTCAAAATTTTAGAATTCAAAAATTAATTATTAAAAATTAAACAAATTTACAAAAATCTTTATAAGAATTTAAATCCATCATTTATGGAGATTTTAAAAATTATTTCCTTCACTCAAATTTTTAGATTTTTTTAGGATTATTCATTAGCAGTATCCCTTTTTTGTCTCCATATTCATCTTTTTATAATAAAATCCACCTAAAACTTAAATATGCTTCCTTTTAAAATTCTAAAATAACCAAAGACACATATAATAACGTAATGTCAAGTCAGGGCAAACGCTTTAATTTTGACGTTTGTCATAATAAAAATTTGTCTAGTATAGACGTACGTAAACAAGACAATTTAGTTCATAACGTAGTGTCTATATTAGACAATATGTTATCAAGACAAACATTAAAATTAACGCGAATTTATAGAAAGTGGCAACAGTTGCAAAAAAACAACAATGAGGCGAATACATTAATGTTTTTTATATATCCAGTTTTGACAGCTGTAACAACCAAAAATAATAACCAGCTGTTTTGGCGTTTGTCTTGATAAAAATTTTTCTAGTATAGACACTACGTAAATTGTAATAGACTTCAACATCTCAGTTGTGTTATTAGTTCAAAGTGAATGGCAGGATGTAAATAAAAGCAATTTTACTTTGACTGTTAAATGTTTATAACGTTATCCAACATAAAAAATCAATCAAAATTTTGTTCTTAATAAATAAAGAAAAGTATTATTATCAGGAAATCTAATGTGTTCCAGGCTGAAATTCTAAAAGTTGAAAACTACGGAGTTACCTTCTACTAACTCTGTATATACTATTCGGCTTTTATCGAAAGTTATGCCATAGTGAAAAATTTCCAACTGATACGAACAAAAAGTATACAAGAAATGTTAAGAGTCAAAAATTTTCACCATCAATTTGTTGAGATGTTGCATTTTGCTTAAAATCAACATAGAGTAATATTTCCATCACTTTCTTTAACCTCTATCCACATTTTTTATACATTAAGTGTGACATCTCTGTTTATACTCTGTGGGAGCGAAGATCCAATTTTTTTGGTAATATCTATCACGTCATTGTCTTTATCTTTTAAGGACGATCAGGTCGTTCTAGTTTTTTGGCTTCAACAAGGAAATTATATGAATTGAAGCCAAGAAACGCAGAAAGACGTTTTTGCATAGCTATAATGCAACCAATTGTTACGGCTGATGAAAAGTGGATCCACTACGATAATCCAAAGCGTCCCTACAACAAAGAAAATCTACATCAAAGCCAAGGATATTCGTAAAGGTATTTGGCGTTATCAGAAGGGTGTCATCTATTATGATCTATAAAAACTAGGTGAAATGATCACGGTAGACCTGCGCCGAACATAATTGATCCGTTTGAAAGGAACATTGAATGAAAAACGACCAAAATATGACAATGCTCCGCTTCATGTTGCATTTTAGGAAAATAATTGTTGGGAAGTTTTGCCTTATTCGTCGTATAACCTAGACATTACATATTCTGACTACTATTTGTTTCGTTCAGTTCAGAACACGCTTCTATTGTGAACAATAAAAAAAATGGCTTGATTTTTTCTGTCCTTAAAAAAGTGGTTTGGAGATAGAATCCAGAAAGTTGGGAAAAAATCGTAGCTTCTGATGAACATTACTTAGTTAGTATAAGATACTTTGTACCTTTATTTTGAGATAAAAATTTACTTCTCATTAAAAAAAACGATGAGAATTAAAGCTTACACCCAATAGTAATATTAAAATTATTAGTATATTGGAAAATTAAGAACTTTTGGAACGTGTGTGAAATTCAATCTTATTGCGAACAAAAAAGGTGAACATTTTATACCTCGGAATTTTTCTTTTTCTCGTTCAAAAATCTGTTATCACGAATATCACGTAAAATATTTACCTCGAAACAGATGATTTTGTTCAAAATTGAAATATCTCTTTAGTGGTGATCGAATTTTTCTTCCATATTTGGGGGGATACATGATTAAGATTTTGGGAAAAGGGACTATGTTCCCTAGGTAAGTTTTATTCGCGATAAGAGTGATCAATTTCACTTCTTTCAAAATACATTTTAAGGCTTAAAATTTTCCCAAATTTGCTCCTCCCGTTCTTTTGGCCTTAAAATTCTGTAAAACTTTTTAATAATATCTATATTTTTATTCAAAATATACTTCAACTTAGTGTTATAAAAATATATATATAATTAGTCCAGCTGCATTTTTTTGACATCGATATCTCTTCTACTAAAGTTTTTTACCCAGATGTAACTTATATGTGATTATTTAAAGATCATTTCTATCAACTAAGTTGGAATAATTTAAAATTCTAAATTGTTAAACAGTTAGTCTTTCAATTATGTGAACAATATATAAACGTTTAAATGGCCGATCGTTTTTAGCTTATTGACAATCACAAACCTGCGAAATTCAACAAAAAATTTTAAGGGCATTAAGTTGCACGATCTTATGGCCAGCTCACGTTTCCCCTCCGTGTGAGGCATTCAAATTGCTTAAATCCAAATTTTAGATTTTAATTAGATTTAATAAAAAAAGGAAAATCAAATAATGAAAAAATATTTTCTAGTATTCTTCATAAAAATGTATCGTTTTAGTAAATAAGGTCTTAGCGTTTTCATTTAAACTTTCAAGACGAATTTTAGTGCATCTGGATCTTAATAATTATATATGGCTCTTCAGTTCTTGCTGTTTTTTAATATTAACTAAAACATAAAAAAACTACTCACACTACAAAATCTACTTAACTGAGTAGATTGAGTATTCAAGAGATTGTTATAGAAAACATGATAAGCTTTTTTTTACTTGTTGTTTTCGACAACAATTTAAACAAAATACAACAACTATTAAATTTACTATAAATACCTCAATACAAAAATGCAAACCTCAACAGTTTGCTAGAAAGCAGCGACCCGTTAACAAGTAGAAAATCGTTTTGAAAAAAAAATCAATAATTTCGGCGGGTAAATTACACAGGAAAAACAATAACGTCATTCTCTGTAAAAATTTATTAATTGTAAAAGTGTTTAGTAACAATGGCCGATGCAAATAATAATGTCAATAGTAATAGTAATTTAAATGAAAATAATAATACTGCTGTCAATATAACGGGTAATAGTGAGATATTAATAAAATTCTCTCCTAAAATATTTGAAACTTATAAAAAATTAGCTCTTGAAAGGGGTATTTACTCATATGAAATAACTGCCCGGCCGGTATCGGGTGTAGGTGAAAATTCGTATGGTTTTATATTACAAGTGTGTTTGACATCCAACAGCCTAGAAGAAACTCCTAAAAGGTTTATTACGATTTTAAAAATATCACCTAAAAATCCAGCATTTCGTGCTCACAGTCGAATAGTTGATTTGTATAAACGTGAAGTGTTTATGTATCAACATGTTTTTAAAGAATTGAGAATTTTAGAAAAAGAAAGATTATTGGAATTAAATGGTTCGTTTCAGAGTGATAATGACAAAAATAAAGAAATAATATCGACCTGCTTTGATGTAGTACCTGAAATACTTTATGCCAATTTAGATTTAGAAGATGAATTTATTATTTGTGAAGATTTAACTTTAAGTGGTTATCAGCAAAATTCACGTACAAATATGCCTACCTATGATTTAGTATGTGAAACATTTCGTTCCATAGCCAAAATGCATGCCATGTCTTTTATTTTACAATTTCGTAAACCGAATATTTTTAAGAAACTAGTGAATGAAATGAGTGATAATTTATTCACGACCGATATGGAACCTTTAACGGTAGAATTTGGCAAAAAATATATAAGACGTACGAGAGTAATGTTGGAACAAGAATTGAAATCGTCTAGAAAACAAATTGAAGCCTTAAAACTTTTGGAGGAGAAATTTAAAGAGATTTGTTTGAGATGTGTGGATGGCAAGGCGTTGGCTCCGTATGCTGTTATATGTCATGGAGATTTTTGGAATAATAATATTTTGTATAAATATGATGTAAGTATGGATGTAATTGAAAAATAATGTATTTATTTAGCCCAAGAAAGACTGAATCTGAGAGCTTTTAAAAGATTTTTTTTTAATCCCAAATAGCTTTAATAGTATATCTACTAAAGTTTCTAGTTTGTTGTGTTGTATCTTTAGATAATCTAAATTAAATCTTTAACGATCTTTTTATCCTCAAACATCACAATTTAGCTTGAATCGCAGATCTTTGTAAAGTTTAAAGTTATCTTCAATCGTTCACCTTTCTTAATTCCGAAGTTTTCTTCAATCTTAGGACTTTTTAAATTTTCTATGAATCGTAGCATTTTTAAAGTCCTAAGTGTGCTTTAATATTACTGCTTTCAAAAGTCCTTAATTAGCTTTGATTTTAGGTTTTTTATTAATTTTAATCATACGTATAGCATACTTTAATCACTTTACTTTTTAAAGTTAAAAGTTCTTTTCAATTGTGCATCTTTTTAAAGTTCCAATTAAACCTTTTTGACCTTTCCAAAAAAAAAAAAAAAAAATAGTTAGTCGTAGTTCCATTTTAAGCCCCAAATAACTTTAATAGTAGTTATTTTTAAAGTTCCTAATTAGTTTAAATCGTTGATCTTTTTAAAGTTCCTAGTTAGCTTTAATAGTAGTTCTAAATAGGCTAAATAATATTGCACCTACGGTCATTTTTAAGACCCAAGTTATCTTCAATCACATAACTTTTTAAAGTTCAAAATGTGTATTAATTATAGACATTTTTAAAATTCAAAATTTAACTTCAAATTCAGAAATTTTTAAAATCCTAAGTGGATTTTAATCTTAAAGCCTTTAAAAGTTCCAAGTTAGCCTTGATCTTAGGTCTTTTGGTACCAAATAGTGATGTAAGAATGAAGAAATTTTCCCTTTTTGAAGAAAATTTCCAAAGAAATTTAAAGCGCAGGAAAAAAGGATGGGAATTTTAATTTGTCAGAATTAGGGAAACTTTTTAAATGTTTAATTTTTTTTTATCAAAATATGACTAAAAATAAGAATAAAGAAGGAAAAATGCAATATCATTCACATTTATTTTAGAAAAAAATTATAATTTGCTAAAAGGATTTTTTCAATAAATAGCATATAAGTTAGAATTTTTTTTTTCATGTAAAAAGATTTCTTAGTGTTCCCATTATTCTCGTTTAAAATATTTTTTGTGGTAGTTTTTTTTTTATCGAATTATAAACAAAAATTGAGTAGGAGGAAAAACTGGATTTTTTTTTTTTTTTTTTTTTTTTGAAAATAGAGATTTTTTATACAAAACAGAGGGATTTTTCCCAAATTGTATCTGACATCCCTGGTACCAAATTAGCTTTTAAAAATTACAATTTATCTTCAATGTTACATATTTTTTTATATAAAAGCCATAAGCTAGTTTATATCATAGGACTTTTTTAAGGCCGAATTTATGTTAAATTTTACATGTCTTTAAAGTCTCAAATAAGCTTCAATCATAGAATTTTTTATAACTTGATTCAGCTTGATTCGTAGAGTTTTTTAAAGTTCCAAATTAGATTTAATTTTGAGTTTTTTAAAAGTTCCAAGTTAACCTTAATCTTAACACTTTTTAAAGTTTCTATTAAGCATTAATAGCAAGCCTTTTTAAGACCCAAGATAAATTCAATTGAAAGTATTTTAAAAATAAAATAAGCTTCAATCATAGGACTTTATAAAGTCTAAATTTAGATTCAATTCCAGACAATTTTAAGGTTTCAAATTATTTTCAATCGAAGGCCGTTTTAGACATCACAATTTTCTTTAACACAATTTCTAAAGTCTCAAATTAGCTCCAATCCTTGGACTTTATAAACTCCAAATTTAAATCCTTTTAAAGTGTCATAATAGTATTTATCCTGAAAGTATCAAATACATTTCTATTGACATCCGAAATTAAATTTAATTTTACAGCTCTTTTGAATCTGAATTTAGTTTATTTTTAAAGCATAAGTTTGTTATTTCGTTAGTAAATTCTGCAATACTCATTTGTAACCCCATGAAGTAAAACATTATGGGACCTTATAGATAAGATATCGAAATAAGGATGTCTGTGTGTTGAAATCAACTTTCCGAAGATCCCAACAAATGAGAGAAGTCGATAATATTTCGATCAACAAAATTGGTCCAATTTTTTCTTACAAGATAGACTTTTTAAGATCTCAAGTAAGTTAAAGACTATGTTCTTTGACATATCCCACAGAAATATTCTCTGCAGAAATCATTGAAATCGGTTCAGTGTCATTTTTTTTTTTTTTTTTTCTTAAGTATGTACTAACAAAATATTTGCAGTTTTTAAAAAAGTTAAATTGAAAAGAAATAAGCACATATGCCAATTTATAATTTTTAAAAAGTAAAATTTAAAAAAAAACCCTATTAAAAAAAAAAATACTTTAGGAAAGTACACTTTTTCAGGGAGGTAATAATTTAAAATAAAAATAATATTATTTATAAAAATATATAAAAACAAAAGTAACAATTTTCAAAAAAGAAACAAAATGTAATTTAAAATATTTTTTTTATTTTTTAAGTACCAACGAAAAAAGCAATTTCCAAAAAAGGTATAAATTATTTTGAATTGAATTTTTAATGATAAAAATACAGTATACTAGTTCAAAAAAAAAAAAAAAAAAAAAAAAAGATATTTAAAAAAGTACCAATTTGCTATTCTTCATGAAAAATAGCAATTTGAAAATGTGCACCTATGGTGATTCCTCCCCCTTCTACCTTTCAAAAAGTACCAATTAAAAAAAAAATGTTATCTTTTTACAAACAGTACCAAATTGAAAAATAGTAATTTTCAAAAAAGTAACAATTAAAAAAAGCACTAGTTTTCGGCAAAAAAAAAAAATCAAGTTTAAAAAAAATACCAAAAAAACTGAAAAAACTCATTAATAAAAAAATTATTTTCAAAAAAAGATCTACTTAAGAAAAAAAAAAAATTAAATAATATTTTTCAAATAGTACCAATTTTCTAAAAAATAACCATACTAGTCTTACTGTGAGGCCCTTTGAAGTGTAGAGGAAATGGAAAAGGCGGAAAGAAAAAAAAAAAAAAAAAAAGAGAGTAAGGCGTAAGGCACAGATTTTTAACATGAATATGAAGCCCAAAAAAGAAACGAAAACTACTCAAAAAAGCATACGTTCTACAATTGTTTTGATTTTCAATGAAATTTTTAACTAACACATTCTTAAACATAGGTTTTTCTAACAACCGACTTATGTTTTTGACAACAGAGCTTCATATCTATGTTAATCTATGATGTAGGGTATATAAGATTAAATTTAATTGTTTAAGTTCCTAATGAGTTTTCTTAAATAATGGAAATTTATGTAACACTTCAATAACGTTTTTCCTTCCTCTCTTTTTCCCACCACAGTCCCATCATCAAGCCATCTCTGCCAAATTGATTGACTTCCAACTTTCCCGCTATGCTTCGCCCATACTTGATCTAGTACACTATCTATACGCCTGCACTGAAAGAGAACTACGCAACAAACATTTCATGGAATTCATGGATATTTACCACCACACACTAACAAAACATATACAATACTATGGCCATAATATAGAAGAAATATATCCCAAATCTATATTTCTACAACATTTAAAAGATTTTGGTATTTATGGTTTTTGTATGGCTGCTTTTTCTATACCTTTCTTTATATCAAACACTAGCGAATTGCCAGATCTAGATGAAGTAGCCAGTGCTATAAGAGAAATATCTTCCACAGAAAATTCTGATGAAGAAGTCGATTCTAATGAACACAGCAATCACAGTCATGAGGAGGCCAACAATAAACGCTTGGAATTATTAGAAGAATATGATTTGTTAAGTGAACGCACTTTACCTATATTTAAAAGACGAATGTGTGGTATTGTTAAGGATTTGGAGAAATATGAAATGTTAAAGACAATTTTAAATTGGAAGTAAAGTTTAAAAGTTAATTGCTTGCCAAGAGTTAAATTACTAAAGAGGTTGTGAATGACAGTATTACAAAATTCTATATTTTGTATGAATTTTTTTGTTTGTTTTGTTTTTTATTTTTATTATTAATTAATTAAAGTATATTTTTAAATATATTTATATATATATATATATATATAGATTTCACTTCACTATAAATAAATTACAAAAAAACAATTATTTAAAAATTATTAAAAAAATAAAAATTAAAAAAAAAAATAAGAATAAATTGTAGCACGCCAAAGTTATGTTATTTGTTTAAAGTGAAACACTTAGACAGTATTTAATAAAAAACAATTGAAATAATGTTAATAAAACATTTTAGAATTTTAATTTCTAAATTATTTTGTTTTCTATACTTTCTCTACTGATATAGGACAAAATTTATTTGTAGTTTTCTTTTTTGTTAGTTAAGGATTGCACGCTTTTCAATGTGGTTTTGTGTTGTTAATATAAAATAGAAATTCATCTGAAAAATCTTAAACGATATTGTATCTTAGAATAGTGTTTGTGGTGTGGTGTTTAATGGTTTGTATATATAGTTTGTTTAGGTCACAGTGTTGGTCAAATAATTAGCACATCTTTAGGGAAAATGATCAGAACTATATACTTTCAATATGTTTTTTATTTATTAAAAAAGCTGTTAAACACGGAGACTCGTTATCGAAAAGTCACCCTGCTGTAGAGTTTCTATGAAAACACTGGACAATATGGATAATTAGTGATCTATAAATCATCACTAATTAAATCATTTAAAAAGGAGAAAAAACAACTACTTTGAATGAAAAAGACGAATAAGTTTCCTCGTTTTTAAATAGATGTCCCATAAATTATAGGAAAACTATCTGTAGGTCTAATTTTTGAAGATTTTGCCTTTTTCTAAGTTCGAAAATCTAAAAAATACTTAAAATCTTTGAAGATTATGTGCAAAAAGCAAAGTTTTACTGACATAAGGCAAAAAATAATAAAATGTTTAAGTTTTAATAATATTTTTAGAAGTTAGAAAATTTTAGAAATTAAATTCTAATTTGCGAAATATTTTAAATTGTGTTAAAAATATAAAATTATTTTTAAATGAGTCAAAAGTAACAAGGCAAAAAATAATAAAATGTTTAATGATATTTTGAGAAGTTTGAAAATTTTTGAAATTAAATTCGAAAATCTTAAAAATATTCAAAAATTTTAAAACAATATTGAAAAAAAAAAAAGCCAAAATAATATTTTACATATTTGCATTTTTTGAGATTTGAATGAAAAATAAGTTTCCTTGTTTTTAAATAAATGCCTTTTAAAATTATGAGGAAATTATCTGTAATACAGCCCAAAGTTTAATTTTTGGAGATTTCATAAGTTTTTTCCAAGTTCGAAAAATTTCGAACTTAATTTCTAAAGTCTAAAAATAGCTAAAATCTTTCAAAATTATATAAAAGATACTAAGTTTTACTGGCATAAGACAACTAATAATAAAATGTTCAAGGAGTAATCCTATTTTTTGAAGTTCGAAAATTTTCAAAGACTTTCAAAATGACTTAAAATGTTTTAAATTGCGTTAAAAATATAAAATTATCTTTAAATGAGTCAAGACTAGTAAATATTTTTAAGTTTTGAGAAGTTGTTTGATCATTTTCGAAATTAAATTTGAGCTTTCGTAAATCTTAAAAATAGCTTAAAATATTTAAAGTTCTAAAATAATATAAAAATATGCTAAAAGAATTAATATTTTGATTTATTTTAATTTTTTAAGACGTTCGAAAATTTTCAAAATTTCAATTTTCAAAAATCTCCACAAATTTAAAATTTTGATGAAAATTGTCGTTATTTATCGTTTTTTCTTCATAATATAGTTTAACCTTTCTTCTAGTTTTTAACACGTGTTCGAAATTTTCGAAACTAAAATCATTCGGCTATTGAAAAGTTTTTCTTTCGAATCTGATTACGTAATAAATCCTCTGTTCTTCTTAGTATTGACGGTAAAGTTAAGAGATTTTCAGAATCCACAAAATTCTAGATCTTGAAGAACTTATTTTCAACCAAGGATCGTAATAATTATGAAAAAATAGAATAGGAAATAAAAAAGGTGGAGAAAACTGGACAAATGTAGAGTCGCAAAAGAAACGTCCTATATATTCAACATAACTTATAAATTATAAACGTAAAAACATTTAAAGATTGATAGCAATGTCCACAGGACACTGGACGATCGAGAAACATGCTAGTAGAATTGGTTTCCCTTTTATTGAATATTTTCGCTGCTTTGAGAATCACAATAAGGAGGAAACGATCTTTCATCTCTTATGCGAATGTCAAACCTTTAACTGAACTAGATAAAAGTACTTTGAGAAACATTTATAAGATATCAGACGCTAGACCTGGTGATCTTATTAAATATCTGATCGCCACAGACCGGACCTAATTACTTTAGTTTTCTTCTTTATAATTTTTATATCCTACATCAGCCCAACCACCTATGGTTTGTACTGATGTTTGTAACATCCAAAAATATTGGTGTGAAACCCACCTTAGAATCACTTTCGATTTAACGATGTCCGTCAGGCTATAACTCCATGTAAAACTTGTAATCAAACTAAAGGCAATTTTGAAATGGACCAAGAACGAAGCCCATTGAAAGTGGTTATGATCGGTCCATTATGGGTCCTATATAAGACCCATCCGCGAATTTTGATGACCATACACAATGGTGTGTATCTTACTTTAAATTTTAGTATATTTTCCTTATGAGTGGTGTGGTCTTACTAAAACTGTGCCTTAGTTATTTTACTTGATTTCTCGTACGACATTCAGCCAATCCCTGCTGTTGCTGCCATTGTGATTTAGGACGGCAAGAGTTTTGAACAGGGTCCGTATCTGCGTAGACGCTATTGACGAGTTGTATTTACTCGGTTTTAAGAGCAATATGAGCTGAAGGTAGCAAAAGAAGAGGTATACCGGTACAATTGCTGTCCATTCTTATTGAATAAAATTTATTTTTATACAATGACAGGACACTTCAATAAGAAAATGTTTTCATACAATTTTAACAACATTTTCTTTTTATAGCAATAAATATTAAATTTTTAAAGTTTCAAAAATATTTATTGAATATTATTTACAAAAAGTTTGTGCTATTTATGTGGCCAAAACTATATGAATGGGTCAATCCATATCTAGCAAATACAATTATTTAAATGTAATTAATATCTGAGTTTTATTACTGAGCTCATTTAAATTTAAAAAAATATCTGTTTTAATATTCAAAGCAAGAAATTAAATAAAATATCTTTTGAATTCAAATCCTAAGAAAATTTAAAAAAAAAATATTAATATTTTTTAAGAAATCTCTTTATTTCATATGGAAAGACCCATACATAGAATACAACTAGAAGTTTATGTGAGAGGCACTTCGAACTAAATTTTCAAAAAAATTACACATTTTTTTCTAAACACAAAAACAGAATATATGTGACTACATGTATTTGGTTGTTGTATGAATAAGGTTTTTGACAATTTAATCGGGTTTTTTTCTCTCACATAAATATCTACTTATTAATCTATGGACCCATATGTCTATCAAGTGCATTATGTCAATGTTTTTTTTTTTCAATGTCCATGTTATTGTATTTATTATTGTATTATACATAAATTGTAGGTTTTTATTTTAAAAAGTGTACGTACGTATGTATGCATTTTTTTATTTTTTATTTTTACAAAAAAATCAATGTAGTAAGTATGTGTAGTTCTTATCTTTATTATTACTAATAATAATATTATTTATTATTTAGTTTAGAAAAAAACCTAACTTTATACAACTAAAGAAAAAAAATAATGAAAATCAATTTAAAAACATAATAATGTAATGTTATATAAGAAACAATAAAAAAATTGTTTTTGTTTTCTGTTTAATTTTCATTCATGTAATGTAAATATAAATTCAAAAAGGTATTTAATTAATGTAAATGTATGCATATTTTTTCTTTTCTGTAGACTACACATTTAAGTATTAAAATGAATTATTATTTAATTTTCTTTTTTTAGACAAAACAAAAATTTTTAATTTTTGCATACTAAATTATTAGAATTAAAATTATTATTAGTTTTTTTTTTCTTTCATTTGTTTAATAGTAAATTTAAGTGTTAATTTTGTTTTTTTTTTTATGTGTAATTCTTTAACTTATTTTTTTTTCTTTTTCTCCATTTTAGCAAAATTAATTTGCTGCTGTTGTTTTTAAAATATATATATTTTTAAATATAATGTATTTATATATATTTATGTATATATAGTTTATTTATACATAGATATATTTTGTTGGTTTTTATGTATATTATTATTTTTATAATTATTATTTAAATAAAACTTATCTTTGAATAGTTTATTTCTTCTTGTTCTCTTATGTTTTTCTTCATCTTGTTTTTTTCCAATAATTCTTAATAATATTTTAATTATTTTCAATTTGTATATTGCAAGGAATATGTAGCATAATCCACACACGACCATTATGAGTATGTGTTATATTATAGAAAGTCACAATTGTTTTGTTGTTATTGTTATTATTTTTTTTTAATTATTTATTTTCCATTTTATTGTGATACCTCTCTAAAGCGTTTTTGTCTCTCAAGACTTTCAACTTCGGCCCAAGAATTGCGCATATTGCGGAAAAGCTGTAAAAGAATAGTAAAGGAAGAAAATGTTAGAAAAATTATATTAAAGTATATTAAGGCAAGACTAAATTTTATAAACAAAATATTAGGATTTGATTGGAATTTATTTATAAATAAATTTTAAGTTAATTTATTAAAAAAGAAAGTAATAAAGAAATGATTTTCTTTTTTTTAATTCAATGTTTAAAAATTCTATTTTTAATAAATATATAAATTAATAACGAAAACTATTTTCCTTAAAATTTTAAATTCTTTTAGTTTTGTTTGGTAAATAAATTTATGAAAATTTGAAAATCGTCGGTGCGCTGACGAAGTTCGACAAAATGTTTTTTTTTTTTTATTTAAAATGTAACATTACATTAACTGATTTGAATCTAATTTTCAGAAGTATTAAAAAAAAGACAAGTTTTCATAACGTGATATTCAGTAATTTGGATCAGTACCCTGCACGCGTTAAATTCATTGGTTTTTCACCAAAATTGCAATCCATTAGCATTAGTGAATTTGCTAATGAATAGTACTCTCTCTTTTTTTGCTGGGATATTTTCTAATTTAATTATTTAAATCAGAGATTTCCACAAAATTTTACTTCAACGACCTTTCACATTTGTTCTTTTCCCGCGGACCCAGAAACATATTAATATTAAAAATGCAAAGAATTATACAGGATAGGCAGACCACCGTGGTGCCCATTTAAGTGAAGGAAGCGTAACGCACAACTTTTAAACCATTTGCAAAGTCAAAAGTTAAATTTGGTATTTCATCCCATAAGTTTCTAACTTTGATCTAGCACTTTTTTCCTAGCGAATAGCTCTTTCTGACAAAACAAAAAAAAATCTTATGGAATCTTCTTGATTGAGTACACATAACTAAACAAATGTATTTATTGTTTCGGACACAGTTCGACAAGTTGATATAACCGTACTTTTTTTAAATCTAAAATTTGATTAAAAATCTATAATAGTTTATATATGTTCAGAAGTAATTTTGAATGATGTGATGAACTCTATTCTATGACCAAACGCTTGAAATGCATTCAAATCTATCGAAGTTTTTCACGAGTTTCCTAAAAATTACACCTGTATTTAATATTTATTAAAACAAAATTTCGCACGTGTTTTGATGCCATTACAACTTTTATAGATTGTAAAATTTGTTTCAGTATGTAAAAGTACTATTTGGATTTTATTTTATTTATTTATTTACTATTATTATTATTATTATTATTATTATTATTATTATTTTCTTGGTACCGAAAAATATTCTATTCACCAGAAAATACAAATTAGAAAAGTTTAAGCTAACGGTACTGAAGGTGTAGAATTAAAATTATCAATGGGCCCAAAAAGTTTTAGTGTTTCCTAAATATTTTTCATGGAAACAGTTTGCTGAAGCTGCATAGGTAAGAATTGAGGATTGAGTGTAAATGTTAAAAGATGTTTATACACACATTACTTGTTAGACAAATTCTTACATATGGCTATGTTTGTTTGGTGGAAGGCAATTGGAACTGATGATATCCGTATGTGTTATAGACTTTCGAATAAATTTAACGTGTTCTAGGCTGAAGTTCTGGCAGTTTTATAGATAACAAAATTGATGACTTGGAATGTGAAAGACAGTGCCAAAGCCTCTGAGAGGATCGTCAAATTGGAAATAATTAGTTTTATAGTGTTAAATATTGCTAGTGAACCCACCGATTAGATACTATTACTAAAAATGCCGATATTGGGGAGAACAAATGCTGCCTGGAGAAATCGAGGTGAGAGCATAATATGAAGGGCTATATAACCCAAGTAGAAAAGTCTGAAGTCTCTAGATTGTGCGAGAATAAAAATGAACTGGAAACGGTAGAGTAGATTGTCTGCTGCTACTCTAAATTATAGATCAACAGGTATAATTATCAATTTGATCATGGGAATTGGTTGAAGAAAAATAACATAGGTTAAATAATTTTTTGCAATGGACCAAAGGGTTTCTGGCAGGAGGTGCTACACACGATATATAACATGTATATTACATTGTTACTCTCACATTTTTTTAAATTTAACTTTTTTGGAAATTTGGAACTTGGTATTTTTCTAAAAAAATAGCATATTTATAGAAAATTTGTATTTTTGTTTTATTTTTTAAAAATTGTTTTTTTTTTTTTTTTTTTTTTTTTGAAAATCCGAAAATCCGTTTAATTTTTGAAACTTTGAACATTCGTACCTTTTTTGTTAGAAAATTGTTGTGCTTTCTTATAAATTTATTATTATACACACCTTTTTTTTAATTTGGTACTATTTTGAAAATTTATAAAATGTGTACTTCGTACTTTAAAAAATGTACCTTTTTGCACATTGTTTTTGTTTTTCACTAAATATACCGAAGGAAAAAAGTACGCAACAAGATTATGGTGAAAAAGTTTTTTGGCCACATTTCGGTTGTTGTTATTTACCTATTTAATTATTTCTTCAATGAAAATTTATAACAAATCTATGAAGAAACAAAGTCCACAGCTTATATGGGAAAATACTTTTTGCCTGTATCCAATTTTAATATTACTTGGATGTCTGATATTTATATATTGATGTACAAAACATACCTCACCCAAACGTCAAACATACAAATTCCCAGATCAATTTACTGAATATTGTAGAACCGAAAAAACGGAATGACAAACTTATAATATCTTCTTTAACACCTTTGAGATTTTTTAAATCCCAACGACAGTTTTTTTAAGTCAGAAAATTTTTATATGTTTAAATAAAGGAACTTACAACAACGTTCGTTTAAAACCCATGATTTGTTTAACCCACAATTGGTCTATATAATTGACCAAAGATTAAAATAAAGTAATCTAAACAACATACCTCATCTATCCAATTATGTTCGGCCAGTAAATCATTTAGAATTTCTGTTGATGTTTTACTAGGATTTTCCTGTTGTAGCTCTGTTACACGACGAGAACAATTTACATATAAATTGTATTTCTCATGAGCAATTTTATGGAATATATCGGCACGAGCAGCACAAATGCGACAAAGTAAAATGTCCTATACAAATGAAAAACCCAAAAACCACAAAATTATTACCATTATCGTACATTATATCAACAATAACAAAAATGAAAATCTAACCTTATCATAAGTTATACGAGCATCTGTGGGTATTGATTGCATAGTATTCGAATTGTAGGTGTGTCCAAACAAAAGGAAACGCACCGATATGCCCGGCTGATGACAACCGGCACAATTCTTTTGTGTCAAATTATTTTGGCCCCATTCGGTGAAGACATGACACTTGGGCCAAGTTTCTATCGAAGCAATAATGCTGCGTGTCCAGGGTGTTATCGACAATAGTTTACGTTTACAATTATCCATTATGGTATCGATAGCACGTACGCTGCCCAAGAAATATTCATCTGAAAAGGCTTCAAATTAATTTAAAGTTGGACAACATTCCATTGAGTACATACCTTTCTCTCGGGTAATTTCCGAAAAGAAACTAGGATCCAAAACTTGAGAGATCATAGTTTGTATATAGATTTCAAAATGATCACGATACGATAGATATTCTTCCATGATTTTTTCAATGAACTGTTCGGTATCATCGGCCAAGAGTTCGGAACGTAGAAATTCGACAATGGTTTCGGTATGAGATTGAACTTGTATGCGTACGGGAGCTTTTAGATATAATTTTTTTGTTTCCAAATTCCAGGAAGCATACTAGTGAATTTTTTTTAATTTATTAAAAAACAAAATGTATTATATAAAAATTTCAATTACTTTTTTTAAAGACATTTTTGAAATACCTTGGACATATTGCGATAAAACATTTTGCCATTTTGATAAAATGGTTCGTATTTTTGTAAAATACATTTGGAATCTACCTGCCAAATAGTGGGCCAATCATTAACTAAATCTGAACGTAAAACTATAAAGTCACCGGTCTAGAAAATACATAGAATTTAAAAAAACGTGTATAATTTACTATAGATTAGACTATAATCTTGACTATAGATTAGACTATAGTCTGAACTATAGATTAGACTATAGTCTTAACTATAGATTAGACTATAATCGGAACTATAGATTAGACTATATTCTTAACTATAGATTAGACTATAGTCTTAAATATATATTAGTCTATACTATAGATTAGTCTATAGTCTTGACTATAGATTAGTCTATAGTCTTGACTATAGATTAGTCTATAGTCTTGACTATAGATTAGTCTATAGTCTTGACTATAGATTAGTCTATAGTCTTGACTATAGATTAGTCTATAGTCTTGACTATAGATTAGTCTATAGTCTTGACTATAGATTAGTCTATAGTCTTGACTATAGATTAGTCTATAGTCTTGACTATAGATTAGTCTATAGTCTTGACTATAGATTAGTCTATAGTCTTGACTATAGATTAGTCTATAGTCTTGACTATAGATTAGTCTATAGTCTTGACTATAGATTAGTCTATAGTCTTGACTATAGATTAGTCTATAGTCTTGACTATAGATTAGTCTATAGTCTTGACTATAGATTAGTCTATAGTCTTGACTATAGATTAGTCTATAGTCTTGACTATAGATTAGTCTATAGTCTTGACTATAGATTAGTCTATAGTCTTGACTATAGATTAGTCTATAGTCTTGACTATAGATTAGTCTATAGTCTTGACTATAGATTAGTCTATAGTCTTGACTATAGATTAGTCTATAGTCTTGACTATAGATTAGTCTATAGTCTTGACTATAGATTAGTCTATAGTCTTGACTATAGATTAGTCTATAGTCTTGACTATAGATTAGTCTATAGTCTTGACTATAGATTAGTCTATAGTCTTGACTATAGATTAGTCTATAGTCTTGACTATAGATTAGTCTATAGTCTTGACTATAGATTAGTCTATAGTCTTGACTATAGATTAGTCTATAGTCTTGACTATAGATTAGTCTATAGTCTTGACTATAGATTAGTCTATAGTCTTAGACTATAGTCTTGACTATAGATTAGACTATAGCCTTGACTATAGATTAGACTAAAGCCTTGACTATAGATTAGACTAAAGCAATGAGTAAGAATTTGAGGGTTCCAAACAAATTTACCTTAAAGTTATCAGAAGCGGCGCCAGCGCCTGATGAATTTGTATAACTCGCTGAAGTGCTAGCAATATCGTGATTCAAGGTATAACCGTCATTGGTGACAATGGCATTCGATTGTTGTTGCTGCTGTTGTTGTGGCTGTTGTTGTTGTAATTGCTGCTGCTGTTGTTGCTGCTGCTGCGGTTGCTGTTGTTGCTGCTGTGGTTGTTGATTATAATGTTTACGTGGTGAACTCTTAGTACGTCTTGCTATTTTACGCTTAAATCCTTTGCTATCTTCGCTCTTTTCATTTGTATTCATTTTAAGTAATTTAGTTTTTATTGCGGGTGTTGGATGTTTTTTTTTTATTTTTTTGAAATCAAACAATTTTGATGTGAACAAATTGTTTTGGTTTTTGTTTTGTTTTCTATAGTCTTAAAATAATCTTACTTACATCATCTTCTTGTGGTGTCCAAACAGGATCTGTATCAGAGTCTGCAAATTCATCAGGTTCTGCCATGGCATCCTCGGTTGCAACAGCGTTGGTAGTATTTCCCAATACAGCAATGCTATTCGTTTTAGCTTTGCGTAAACATTGTTCACGCCTAGGTGGTAAATTTAAGGGATCTAAAATAACAATAAACTTTTGAGTAAATCTAATAAAAACTACGACTTCACATTTTTTATTTTGGGTGTGGGGAAGTTTCGGATGTAATCCTCTACTACAGCTCTACTATGTAGTTGTGAAGACTCGTTTTAGTTTTAAGGCGTAGGGAAGAAGTGTGTTTTGGTTTTTTTGTATTCTTTTTTTTAGACTGAAATTAAAATAAAATGTTGGTTTTTTGATAATGTCGAATGTGATTTCTATATTTTTAAAAATATAGAAATGTTATTAATTGAACTCTTTTTACAATAATTTCTACTATTTTAAGATAAAGTACATTTTTTTCTATAACTCAAATCTAAAAACATTCCATTACACTATCTACAATACTACTTGATTGTGGTATAAACACGATACAATATCAAAATGTTGTAAATTTCTTCATATTAAAAGAACTATAGAAGCTAGACTACTGATATTGCAGAAGATGAGGATATATAATCCAAAAGGGGTCCCTGAAAATGTCCGAACGATAAAAACATTTGTTTTGTTTTTATAATTATAATAGTACAGCTCGCTAGGAATAAGAGTGCCAGATGAAACTTAGATACTAGTGAAATGAAAAGGTTGATCCAACATGTGTTGTATTCGACTCTTTCCAGTCTTCGCAGCACAGAGTCCATTAAAACGGATACTGATCACTTAATGAAATACCTTTCAATTTACAGTATAAAAGGGTTTTATAATTTTTATAATATCACATGGGGTGCATGTTTCCTTAGCAACCTTGTCTATATTTGTTTTACTCCGTTATAATATAAAAATCAAAATGGGCTTTGGACAATATTTCAGCAAGATTTCGCACAAGAAGGGAAACGTGTTTTAGGTGGTCGCGATTTCTGTTCTGCGGAACGTGACAGACATAGATCTTTATATAGACCATCATTCATTGTTAAAGGTTCTGAAGATAAATATTGTAAAATTAAAGCTAGATAGTAAACAAGCTCATGAGCCTTTAGTGTTAGACAATCCCGTCTTACCGCAACGTTGAAGGCAATAATATTGCTGATGAACTAATGTAACTAATTTAGATTATAGGAGTGCCACTAGTATTAGAGGTGACCGCAGGTTGTCAGGACTTTTTGCATACAGTAGGGGAAACTTGAGGATCATAATAGAGCAGAAATTACCAGACATTGTTCTGTAAGATCTACGAACATAATTTGGGAAAACGGAAATAACGGAACACTTTTACGAACAGAAACTAACGAATGACAGGCAGCTCGTTTATTTAGTAGAGAAGAAATAGGATTTTTTGTATTCATGAAATTTTTTTCATTAAAATTTTCATTGTAGATTCGCATCTTCGTATTAAGGGTAACTCCATAAAATGCACCACAAGTGAAATCGGCTTTTTATTGTATTTTGGTAGACCACAATCTAATACACGTCTCTGAAAATAACGGATTTATAGGCATTTAGAAAAAATCTTAACTTATTTCAAATATATTTTGTAAGAAAACTCATTTAAAGTTCAATTTATTTTCATGTTTTTTTTTTTAAGAAATTTCCTAGAATTTATAATGAAAATAATTTTTATGAAACATTCGCATATCAAAATATTGTTTGTTCTAGTGTTGGAGAGTTCTTTTATTAAAGTAATAAAAGGAATTGTGCAAAAGAAAATTATGACTCAAATAATGTTCGAAAGAGAAAAAATATTTCTAACAAGGCCGAAAGGAAGCAAAATTAAAATAAATCAAGGAAGAATATTATATTCCGCTTGACCGAATCTATATACCCACCATCTGCACCTTTTTTTTACATTGGTCTTTGAGCTACTTGTACAAAATTTTCTTGATGTTTCACCTTATATGGGAGGTGGGCGGCAAATGGACCACGCCCATTTTACATTGATTCTTTAACTATTTGTACAAAATTTCGTTGATGTACATGGTTTTTTGTAAAATATCGGCCGAAAAGTATAAACTGGAGTTACGACGGACACCATGACTTTCTAGTATTTTTTTTTTTTTTCTTATGCACCGATTTTGCTCACTTTCAATAAGAAACAAACTTTATATAATACAAATATTTGGGCCATATTTTTAATATTTTTGTATGTATATTTACATATTTTTGGGGATTTCTTCTACAGACTTATTGTTTGGGAACACAATTAGAAATAATTTTCAAGGACCATAACTGTTATAACTTTTATCATGTCAGATGATTTTTATTTCTTCGAGCAATAAAATAAAAAAATCGGCTAAATAAAAAAAAAAAAAAATTGCAAAAAACGAAAAAGACTGTCAAAACGTAAAAATCACCAAAAGAGGAAAAAACCTGCCAAAACGGATAAATCTCAAAAGAAAAAATAATAATTTTTGGTCTCTTTCTATATTTTGACCATTTTTTTTTTTTTTAATTTCGCAATATTTTTCTTTTTGACGACTTTCTTTAGTTTCGGAAATTTTTCTTATTATAAGGATTTTCCAATTGAGCTTTTTTTATGATAATTTTATTTTTAATTTCTTCATCCCACAAGTCAAGTTCGATCAAATATTTTAGCAAATGTTGATGGACAACATTGAATTCTCCTCAGAAGATATTAGAAGGGTCGGGTTCAAAGTATTAATTAATATATAAGTTAGTAAAAAAAAACATTGCTTGAAAAAATAAGATGTCAGAGGCCTACGCCAAACTATTTTCTCGATGTTATCTAACTTTCAAAAACTTAACCTTCGGCTTAAGTGTTTTAAACCGTACAATTAAAAAAAAAAAAAAAAACATTAATATTCAAAGTACCGAAAGGATTATGTTTATAAACTTGTTTTACCAACATTAATATCCAATCGCGGCAAACTATTTAATCCTTATTTTATATTTTTCGCATTTAACAACAATATAAGAACTAATACATCATTTTTAAAAAGAATTTTACGTGGAAATATAACCTAATT